>CM035428.1:115336702-115526702 GCA_020310875.1 Ceratopteris richardii
TCTTGGTTAGGAATGTGATGGGCTAACCACTTGCCCCAAAAGCCATGGTTGAGGATTACTTCCTAATCCTCTCTTAGGGTGTAGTTCAACCATCTCCTATCTGTCAAGGGTGTGGTTCAACCGTCTCCTTCCTATCGGTTTATTACAACTGGTATAAGAACTTCACATGTAGAACAAGAAGTCAGACAAGGAAAGAACAAGCGGATCAAGTAAATTATGCATAACATTTTGAGATTTATAACATTTTAGCACTAACTTCGGTTGAGAATGAACCAACTAATGTTAAAGATGCACTACAAAGTCCTATTTGGAAGAAAGCTATGCAAGAAGAGATTGATTCTATTCATAAGAATCAAACATGGAAGCTCTGTGAGTTACCAAAAGATAAAAAAAGCAATTCGTGTTAAGTGGATCTTTAAAATCAAAAGATACGCAGATGGTACTATTCACAGGTATAAAGCAAGGTTAATGTCAAAGGTTATGCACAAAAGAAAGGAATTGACTATGATGAGATTTTTGCACCTACTTCTAGAATGACAGTAGTCAGAAAAGTCCTTTCTTTTGTTGTAATCTTTGGTTGGAATGTATACTAGTTAAATATCAAAAAAGCTTTTCTTAATGGTGATCTTCACGAAGATGTCTACATTCTACAGCCGAAAGGTTTTGAAGAGACAGGTAAAGAGCATTTGGTATGCAAGCTTATTAAAGCATTGTATGGTTTAAAGCAAGCACCTAGAGCATGGTATGAGAAGATACATCTCTATCTATTATCCATTGATTTTGAAATATTAAAGCAAAAAAAGATGTCTTAATTATTATTACCATATATGTTGATGCTATGATAATGATAGGTCCCAAGGATTAAGACCTTCAATTTTTTTAAAGCACAACTTAAGCATACATTTAATGTGAATGATTTAGATATTTTACATTGTTATCTTGGGATTGAGTTCAAATATAAGAATGAGTGTATCTACATAAAACAGCAAAAATACATTAGAAATTATTGGAAAGGTTTGAAATGACAGATTCCAAGCCTATGTAGACACCTATGGATATTAATGTGTCATTACAAGCAGAAGCACATTCAGAATGCCGAGCTCAATTTAAGAAAAAACCTTGAAGCCCTAATAAAACCATATTCAAAGCCTATCATCGCCACCTCTATACACCTTTGAAAGATCCTCCCTCAAGCTTGCTCCTCAACAATCCGAAAACATAGACAAAGGTAGAGAAACAAGGGTTACTAACAAATTCTCTATTGCAAAAGACTTCTAGGAACTTCATACCTAAGCGACGTTAAGTGATTCAACAATGAAGAAATGAAGATGGTCAAGGAATTGAATTCATTGTTGTCAAGGATCAACATCGAATTTCCTCCCTTTGAGTCCACAAAAATCATAACAACCATGTATGAGGATTCCTTTCCTTCCGTAAGAGGGGAATACAACATTGTAAGAATAAATTCTTGGTGCTCTTCTGATCAACACCAAAAGAGCTTCCTAACAAGTGCCATAGCCAATACAAAGAAAGCTATTTTCCAACCTTGGAAGAACTTAAGATGGCCTTCATCGAGTCATTTCAAAAAGGTAATTCAAATGAGCATAGTTTAAATGAATTTAAAAACCTAAGGCTACATGCAAGAGAGTTGCTCTTCCAATCGATGCTATAGGCATGATCACTAATCACAAGTCTCATAAATAAGCAATGTTTAAAAAGCAGAAAAACAATGAATAAATGGATTAGCTTACCTTGAACATGATCACACTGGCAAGAATTGTGAATGATGTAAACATCACATAATATATCAGAGAGACTACTGCTGTGTCAAATGCATCAAGTGCCTGCCATAAAAGCTCATAGGTTAAAGCAAAGTTTCAAAAATATTGCAAGCTTCAGCTTGTAGTTACCTTGTTCAAATAATTCAATTGCGTGATACCACATACCACCACCACCACTACAAAGAACCATGTATGAGGATAGAAAAATTGATTGTCACCTTCAAAGGTCAATTTAATGGCAATCCCAATAGCTTTGATGCTCATTACCTGCTTGTTGTAGGTAAGCCAAAATAGATCAGCTCTGAATCAAATATTAGCTTTTCAATCACTATTTTCTAGGTCGAGGACATACCGTTAATGATCCAGTTAAAGAACAAATACTAATACACACAATCACATGTGTCCGTCCATAGTGAGGCGCAAGAAAAACCATAAGGAACATAACAGATATGAAAACAAATCCCACATATACCACGAAATCTGCAAAGAATATCACATGGAAAAGCAATTTCAGCCACATTCATTCAGCACAACTAATATAATACAACAAACTATCCTGTGGAAAAAACTTAACAAATATTACCTGTCTGTGTTGCCAGATCCCAAAGTTCTTGCACAGAACTAATAGGTTGATCCTCAGGAGCAAATAGGACCATTGTAACTGAGCCCACCAAACAAATGAAACAACCCAATAGTCCAACAGAATGAAGCCTCTCGTTCAAGATTAGATGTGCTAGAACAGCACTGCAAAAAAGGTTCAGTTTTGTTAAGTTAGTCAAGGAAAGTCCACATGAAATGTAATATAACTGGAAGCAAATCATTCCAGCATCCAGAAAAAAGATAGAAATTCAGAGGTACACACCAACCTAACTATGATGCTTACAGCACCTAGTGGTGTGACCAAAATCGCAGGTGCATAAGCATAAGCAGCAAAATTTGACATTTCACCAGTAATCACTGTCAAGCATATACACAAAGCAACTCACCATCATTACCATCTTTATATTCACCATACTGACATAAAAAGTCAGAATAAAGCTTCAGATAAAATGAGAAATGACTGTCGAAGAAAATTGGATGATAAAACTTTTCATTGAAGGCTAAAATTGATATCTAGGTCCAGTATGATATCCATTATAGTTGGCATGTAAACAGCAAGTGACACGAACAAAGCATACACAGGTCTAATTCTAGTACTGATCTCCACAAAATTCCCCACTTTCTTGGAGCAATGATAATTTGCTATGCAAAACTTGAAGCATGAGTGAATCTGAAGCCAGCAAATTACCTGGCCCTAGTCATTCAATCCCTGACTTCTCAGACATTCTAGAAAAACTATTTGAATAGAACACTTTGCCAACATTACACTTCATCCTGTGCATGGTCAGCACAAAAGAAAATACTGATCTAGAACATATTTTGGTTAAACCTTAGCAGAGTACACTCATAAATTGAGGCCTTATTAGCGATGGTGAAGGTGAGTACTTGTGATCATTCCAATCCACCATAAGGGTTCCAATAGATAAGAATGCCCTCCAGAACCTGTCATCCATCAGAGATCTAAAAAATAAGTTAACTTTCTTTAAGATTCATTGATTTTAATAAGTGATATCAAGGAATAGCAGAACTGTGAGACAGGAGATCAAATATGCATGTTTATCTGGACATGATATGATTTTCAACAGATTTCACCTGTCCAATTCCTCCATAATTGACAACGTTCTTCATGTTCTTCTGAATATGTCCAACAACAAAACTGAGATGAACTATGTTGTGACGTCAGGCACATGTCACGCATTTATACATACACAAAAAAATGTGGGGTACAAAAGTCGTCTCTATCCTCAAGATATTTGGTGCAACATACAGAACATGTTTCTTTAACCAGCATTAGGCCTAGCAAATGATGCAGATGGATTCCAAGACCAAATTTCAGGCTCAAGTTCCAGTTGGGTCCAAGTTAAAGGGCATGATCTTGCTCTACTGCGTGAATTAATGAGGTCCAAGGCACCACTGGATACTGCAGCATTCAAACGGTATGTACAAGTAATACTATTTTCAACCTTCAAGGACCACAAACACTACCCTTTCCAAATGGTGTGTGTATGTTATTACTCTCTTTTTGAAGATATGGACATTTCGGCCTCAAATTTTTGACATCAAATCCTCGATGTAGTTATGTGAATTCATCAAACTTGGATGCTATAACCATCTTGCACTTATTTAAGAACCAATCTCCATGGAAAAACCAATTCGCAATGTCAAACTAGACTAAAATATATGTCAGATGTCAGTACATTAAGTGGTAGCATTTTCACCAGTATTGATGCCCCTATTGTTGGTGGTTGTACTAACAAAAGATATTGAACACCCACCAATCATCATTATTCAATTGCCTATCACAATTAACAACCAACTCTTTCATGCAAAATAGATTGCCAAGATGTGATAAGTTTCTGCCCTCTCCCACTGAAAGTAACTTAAATTAAATAGAACGAAGATATCTCAGCTAACATGTACTCTTACGGAATTAAACCTTTTGTTTAAAAGACTCCTTACAATATTCTTGATACTTCTATAGCAAAATGAATTCAAGCAAACCCCAAATTCATCTCAAAAGAAAAATATAGCATGGTAGTTAAACATAAACTAAATACTTAATCTATAAGTATCTTAAACTTGCATATGCTCTTCTAAGATTTCATAATACATTGAGGTCTCTCACCTCTAGATTTCCTACTCATAAGACCTTGGCAACCAAACCTTGTCTATCCACAAATGGATACTAACCTTGAGGGCTTATTTCAAATTCAAATATATCTCATCCTCTTGTCAAGGTGAGAATAATAGCCATGAACTCTTATTTGCCAGACGAATATATATCTGGTCCACCAAAATCATTTGAGGTTTTCTATGTCCTCAATACTTTGGCTACTTCAAGAACAATAACACTTCATTTCTCCAATGAATCATCTAAGGTCTTAGCAATCTTCTTGATTTATTGGGCACTTCTAAATCAAAACTACCATAAAAATGTACTTTCCTAGGTCATTTTGACTTTCAATGCTTTCTGTGACTATTATTAGTCCAAATACTCTTTTTTAATGGCAACCATATCCATGATTCCCATTGAGAGTATCAATTTCTACATATTTTAGTCTATTCTGATGGAGATCATACCATTTCTTAAAATTGTATGCAACTCTTCAACTACCTCCCTCTTAAGTCTTCACTATCTCTTTCTTTTTGTGTAACTCAATGGTCCTCAAGTTCTCACATGTAGGACCTCACCACCAATATCCAAGTGTACTCAAGATCTCCATGGCTTCCCCCCATCTTGATGCGCATGCAAACTTAAATGAAACGCCATACTGAATAAAAGCCTCACGATAGCTTGTGTGACTTCCACCTAACATTGCTTTTGGAAGCAAGCATTATTATATGTTGAAGCAATAAATCCACAAGGAGCCTTTTCCAAGAACTACCCATTATCCAAATGGATGAACATCCTCCTCATCTTCCCCTCCACTACCTCTTTGACTCTAAATTTGTCCTTCTCAAGTATCACCATGAGCTCCACATAAGCTCATAGACATGGAAATGAATTGAGACTACGGGATTGTTTTTTGCTTGCCTCTGAACTACCCATTCAAGTAGCTCATCCAAAATTTGAGAAAACATCGACTCTTTTCTCCTTGAATGTCAAAGCCACTTACATATAAACCATGCAATATGGGCCTTGATACAATCAACCCATCACTTCCTTCTAACCACACACGTTTCAAATCCTTGTAACTTCTATTGGGGCAAAAATTTTTGGGCTCCTCATGAATTCCCAACAATTTCGCTTCCATTTTGGCATCTTGTTTTTTGGAGTCTTTACTCCCTCTCTACTATTCCATGATGTTAGATTTTTTTGATTTCTTGATTCAAGATTCAAATCTCTCTCTCTCTCTCTCTCTCTCTCTCTCTCTCTCTCTCTCTCTCTCTCTCTCTCTCTCTCTCTCTCTCTCTCTCTCTCTCTCTCTCTCTCTCTCTCTCTCTCTCTCTCTCTCTCTCTCTCTCTCTCTCTCTATATATATATATATATATATATATATATATATATATATATATATATATATATATATATATATATATATATATATATATAGAAAGAGTCATAGAGATTCCCTACTCCAGCCTACTGGAGAAGCCCAAACAAGAGGGAGAAAGAGTCCACTCACTCACTTCTTTGTTCCACGATGTGGAGCAGCCCTCCCCCCCTCAGCTCATACACCGCGAGGGGCGACTGTTCGGCAGGCTCAAACCTCTCGAGCTAAGAGACGACCCGTGCTATAGGATATCGGGCCTTGAGACTTCACCGACACCAGATTGTGGAGATCAAGGCTCGTGACCATCGCCACATGGAGGAGAGACGATCCCAAATGATGCGGCTGATCCCGCTGAAGCCATGAAGGAGGCCCTAACTCCACCTCCACCTATATATCACATCTTATACCCGCCCACTAGTTCAAGATGGAGCTAGTTAGTCGTTTCAGATGCATTCTCATGCTTGTTGTACTACCCTTTTGCATATAGACTATCATAGATATCGCACTCCATACACCCCCCACTTTCATTGGTATCTCCACATGCATACTACAGAGATCTATATCAGCTTTACCAGTGTTTTCAGCACTTTTATCTTTTCCGGTTGACAGAAGATACACCCATGTACATCGATCTGTCTCATAGGCCGAGTTCGGGCTCCTAATAGACGTAAAAACACTTTCTTTCTTTCCCTCCCTCCCTCCCTCCCTCCCTCCCTCCCTCCCTCCCTCCCTCCCTCTCTCTCTCTCTCTCTCTCTCTCTCTCTCTCTCTCTCTCTCTCTCTCTCTCTCTCTCTCTCTCTCTCTCTCTCTCTCTCTCTCTCTCTCTCTCTCTCTCTCTCTCTCTCTCTCTCTCTCTCTCTCTCTCTCTCTCTCTCTCTCTCTCTCACACACACACACACACACAAACGCACACACCTATCTACATACCTACCTACCTATCTATCTCTCTATCTTTAGTCTATATGTCTATCTATCAATCCGCATGGGACACTACTTCCAACATACAAGGACGTTCTAGAGGCAAAAATGAGAGAATACTTGCCCCCTGTGAGACCAATTCAGTCTCATGGAGACTTTTTTTTTTGTTCTAACACAAAGCTGATTGTGTACCTCACAATGCAATGCCGTTGTGTTGCACTCATTGCTGGTGCATGTATGTATGTACATGTGTACGTATACATACATATGTGTGTATCATATATGTAGTGCAAAACGTGGGTAGCGTAATGGAAATGCCTTAAAGCGTAACCCTCAACATCATGCGTTCAAGCCCCATAAGACAAACCATTGAAAGTGACAAGCCTCTCCCTCAAATTAGTTAATCCATGGATGAATCACGGGAAATGTGGCTCTCCCATTGGGTGTTGCAGAAAGCCGAATCAGGTTTCCTGATTGGAAGGGGTGGAGACTTTCTTGTTTAGTTGAGATATTACTTCTAGTAAATATAATAAGGATGCATACAAATCATTTCTAACCTTCGATTTTTGGAAAATAGATATGCATCTCATTGACTTGTGGCTTATATGCGGGTTACATGGGAGGCATGCATGACATAATTGAGCCGGAATTCTTCGGAAAACGGCAGAATACATACATGCATAAGTCTATGAATGCTTTTGTACAGATGGACAGAAAATCGAATGCGAGTGTAACTACGCTGAGAAGAATGACTTGATAATGTACGCGTAGATAGATAATTCACGCAAGATGTCATTCAAGGTGCATGAAACTCGATATGTGCATGATAGATAGACTCGTGCACAGTCCCCATGCAATCAAAATATGTGAGTGATAAGAAAATACCTGCAGAAACGCCCACTGCACCAGCTTTTTTCAAGCCTTTCTTTTTCATGATAAAGCTGGATCCAATAAAGAAGCACGAGAGAAGGGCAAGACCAAGGCCCTTCACATTCTGTGGCGTCAGAGACGACTTGAAGACCATCTTTGATTCACGAGGTCAATCAATATTTGGTCTGCGTCATCTCTGTCCTTCTCGCGCTGATACTCTTTCCTCGCCTCTTATGAGCATGTGACGTTGTATAAGACTTAGTCCAAAAAGGAGTGGGATGATCAAAAATCTGTCAATATGAATTCGTGGTATAAAAGCACGACTGGCAGCGCGCATTTAAAAGAGCGAGAGAGTGCAGAAGCGTGCGTATGGGTTGCCTGTGCGGACATGTGAAGTTAATGGAAAGAGAAGTGATTAGTGGAAAGGGTCTGGAGTTCTGAACATTATATCCTTTCATCCATGACCTGGAAGAAAACATCCTGGACCCACTCCGCGCGATACAGGTCGCACATGGACCCAAACCATGCACCTTAGCATCATTGATATGGAGTGTTTTTTTAGAGAACAGTAAAATGATGTATATTACATAGAAACATTACAGATAGACGAAACACTCTCCATTTACAAAGGTGGAGTAATTTGATCAAGTCATTTACAACGTTACTCTCTAGAAGAGTAGTCTTAATAGAAAACATGTATTAAGGAGTCGAGATCCCAAGAGGAGGGGAGTGCCCAAATTCAAGTGAGACTTGATGTGCTGATCGAAAAGAGTATGGTGGATTGGGCATTCTGGATGTGGGAGGTATGGCAAAAAATTATGGATTGGGCATTCTAGATGTGGGAGGTATGGCAAAAAAATTGGTTGCCAAGTGGTTGATCAAAGCATGGTGCAACGGGAAAGCTTCTTGGGCAAAACTAATTCTTAGAGATAAATCCTCTCTTACGCTTAGAGGAATTCCTAGGTGGAAGGATCTTGATCTTCCTACCTTGACGTTTTCTCAGTGTCGGTGACTCCTAAAGGCTTTGACCTCGTTTGTTCCATATGGAAGAGTTGGAACAAGATGAAACCATGTGTCAAAGTGAATGAAGATTGGAATGGGTAGTCGGGATTAGGCAAAATTATTCGATTAGTTTCCTATTAAGGGAATCACTGAAGTTGAATTGGAGAACATCCAAAGAGCAAAGAAGTTATGGAACAAAGGTTTTAGCAAGTGGAAACATCTTTGGAATCGAGAGAGAGATCATTGAATTAGATATGAGGACATAGATTGTCATAAAGTAAGTCTATGATCTGAGTGTCTGACTTGTTCAGACATACATTGTCATAAAGTAAGTCTATGATCTGAGTGTCTGGCTTGTTCAGACAGATCTGAAATCAGACATCGTTTGGTCACATGTGTGTATGGTTGTCACTCTAGCACAATGGCAAGTACCAACGTGAGGAGCTTCACCTCATAAATGTCAATCCGTGGAGACGTGAGGACTGATATCAAGACCAAGAGCAAGTGAAGTGCACAAGTGCGTGAGTGAAAGCACACAAGCATGCACACACATACACACACGCGCGCACAAGGTAAGAGCAAAGAGTGGAACAATGGAAGGACTTCAATTACAAATGAACTCTCTTACAAAACTGAAATCTACAACAAGCTCCCCCCTCAAATGAGCTCTCCAGCCCTTTTTATAGTTTTTTGAGTGGTTTTGGCCCTGTCCAGACCTAGTGTCCGGCCTAGTTAAAAAATTAGGTTCCAAGGCTTATTTGGGGACTCAAACGAAATCTAAAAATTATGAAAATTGGTAGGATGATACTTCTAATACTCCTCAAGCTCGAGGACTCCTCGGCTTGAACAAAATGGAGTTGTAAAAATGGAAAATGGTATTTACAATGGTTTTTAGTGATGAAAGTCACTATATTTATAGGGATTTCTTCTAAAAATTTGACATGTGCTTCTTGGAGCTCCCTACATGCTCCTTCTTCTTGTGTCTCCACTTCATTGATGCGCTTCCATGCTTTGTCCTTGACCTTGACCTTCAACACTCCCCCCCCTCTTGAGTCTGTCGTCCCTGACAGACCCTTGTTGTAGTGGTTGTTCCATGTAGTGTGTGGAGAGGTAGTGTCCATCATGTATCCACAAGAGTGGTCCATCTTCCAATTGTAGCTTGGGCAGTTGTCTGGTTCGTCATTTTGTCATTGTTGCCTTTGTATGGACTTCTTCCTTGTATTCCAGCTTGATGGTGTCTTTGTGAGCTTTCAAAAATTGTGAGCTAATCAAAAGAAGTTGTCAATGTTGATTATGAGTAGCTCTTGTGGTGGATTGCTTCCTGGCTCTTGTTGTTGTCACCGTGATGTCCTCTCGTTCTTCCAAAGATGGCTTCCCTAGTTTCCATACCAAGTACTCATGACCCATAATGAGGGATGGGTAAGTGCATTAGTGCATGGGTTGGAAGAAGAATGTGCCTTGTGCACGGCCTTGTAATGTAGCCCTATGCATGCATACTTGGGAGATGCATTGGAAGAATTATGGTGCAAGAAGTTGGGTCTTGAGCTAAGTGCTCAAGGGTCTGCCGATGAAGAGGTTTCCTACTCTATCATGGTTATCATGTTGCCAAAGTAGGCGGTTCTTACCATGGTCAAATGTCCATCGATATTCCTCTCTCTGTGATGTTCTCCAGCATGGTGATTAACCATCGACTTATCTTCCGTTGTTGATGGATGTCCTTGTTGATGGTTCATGTTGGAGATGCTTCAAGCACACAGTCCTGTCCTTTCTCTTTGTATTCTCTCGCTTTTGTTTTTTGTTTTTTGTTTTTTGTTTCTTTTTTTTTTTTTGAACAGTGTCACAAAACAAGAAGAAAGATGTTAGTATCAATAAAATATTGTACATATGTCAAGTGTATCTCATGAGCCTGGGATTCTCAATCGTGTCTATGCACGACCGTGTGATGTGGCCCTATATTAATGCATACTTTGGAAATGCATGACCTGAATGGTGCAAAAGACAAGGTTATGCCAAAGGCACATGGTTGTTGCTGGTCGAGGGTTGTGATGTTACTTATAGACTTGATGCAATCTTTGTTTGGAGGTGTCGACTGAATCTTGCAATGATGTAATCCTCCTTATAGGGATCCATTTAAGAATGGTATGTGGTCTTCTGGAGCTCACTTCTGGCCCTTTCATCTTTGGATGGTTTCTAAAATTTGATATCCACCGTGGTCGGCTCCTTGGTGTTGTGGGAGTTGCTGGTACTTTTGGCTTCCAAACCCATATCCTTTATGATTGTCTTTTTATTATCGGCCAGGAGATGAATTCCTCTTCTTTTGGTCTCTGCCCTTGGTTTCGACTCTTGCTTCTCCGTGGTGTTTTTGCTAAGATTTTTCTTGTGAGGGAGATCATATGGTTTTGTGCATGTAAGAGTGCCTTGGGTACCCACATTTGTAATCGCCCTTGTTGAGCTGCAGCTAATTTCTTTGGCACCCAAATTTGTACGTTAGTATGGTTGGCCTTCATCGATTGCTTTGGTACCCAGATTTGTCGAAGACCGTGGGATCGAGCTGGTCCTCGTTTCTTGGTGCTTCTTTTAGCATGGTTGGCTTGCCTCACTGGGAAGGGTTGTGGCAAAGTTGGTGGTTGTTCTCCTTTTCGTACCCAAATCTGCTTCCTACCCTGAGCTTCTTTCGTCTTACACTTGGTTTGTCTATTTGATATAGCAGATGTCTGTTTTGCTTGCCTCTTTGGTCGAGTTATGCTTGCATTAGTCAGTGAAGAAGAAGAGAGGTCTGCTGGCCTTTGAGCTTGTTCTTCCATGATTGAGTCCGTTTGCTTTGTAGGGCGATTGACACACACGACATTTTCTTTGCAAAGATTGATTTCGGAAGAACTAAGAGAATGTGTGACCTTTGGATTTGTGAGCATGCAATTGTCTAATTCTAATGTAATACATTGATCATGTGCCCAAACTTGAAGAATTTGTCTTTTGAGGTTCAAGTTGATGGCATGGTCATAGATCCAGTCTTAACCCAATACAAGTGGTTCTGTAAGGTCCTCATCTTCACACACTAGCATTTTGACTCTCATTGGAACACCTTGAAGATAGATGGGAAGCTCTACCTCACCCAAACAAGGGGTTTCCACACCGCCGAGTCCTATGAGATAGGCTTCAATGGAATTCATGTTCAATTGTAGATCTTGGCAGTAGGAAAGTCTAACTGCACTTGTTGCTCCACCGGAGTCTATCAATACTCTCACAGTCCTTACATTCTTCCCTTGTCCTACCGCTATGGTTACAAAAGGACGTCGATCAATTATTGGAGAAGCAATTGCACCTGATGTTTGACACATGGCCATATGGTATCTTGGCGCCGCAAGATTGACATCTAAGACTAGGCGTCTTAACTTATTTCTCCGAATGCGTTCTCTAGCCTCAACCTGTACTTCTTCTCTAACCCTTAACTCCTCTTCTTTTCGCTTCTTAGTAGTGTTGAGTCTCTTTAGCATATCCTTTGTAAGAGGTTCTTGATATAGCTTGACTCGACAACCACTGATATATTTTGGAAGGATATCACCTTCTAGTGTGGCCAATTGAACAGCACCGCTAGTGGAAATTCTATTAATGATCATGGGCCCGTATCCTCGTTTTTCCAATTTACGGGCATGTTGCTTTAAGGTATAAACCAACACTAGATCTCCCTCTTTCAAGCCTTTATCTTTGATATGGGCATCGAAGTATGCCTTTTGCCTTTTCTTTGCAGCATAGATTCCTGCCGCTGCACATAGCCTTGTCTCACCTAAGCGTTCTAGGTCAAAGATCCGAGATGACAACTCGTGGCCATTCCACTCATGCTCTTGTGCTACTCTTAAAGTTGGGATTAGGAAGTCCAAAGGTAGCACAACATTTTGTCCGAAGACCATCTAAAATGGGGTGGCATTGAGTACTGTTTTATAGGCAACTCGGTAGGCCCAAACAGCATGATGAAGTTGTTTGTCCCAATCAGAGCGTTTATTATTTACGAGTTTTGTCAATATGTTACATAGGATCTTATTCATGCTCTCAGCTTGTCCGTTAGCTTGGGGATGATAGGGGGCAGACTTCTTATGTATCACCAAGAACTCTTGGAGAAGATTTTCAATGACTTCATTTAAGAAGTGTGTACCTATATCACTCACTAACTCTATTGGTAATCCGTATCTCGTGAACACATTCTCAAATAAGAAATTTTCCGTCGTTTGAGCATCATTCTTCGTTGTGGCCTTGACTTCTACCCACTTTGTGAGGTAATCCGTGGCTACAATAATGTATTCTGCATGGGAGTTTCTAGCTGGGGGGTTATTAGGACCTGCAAAGTCTATGCCCCACTTTGAGAATGCACGTCCTCCCATCATTGGCCTCAAAGGCATCTCATCTTTCCTTATGGTATTTTGTGCACGTTGGCATGTGTCACATTTCTTCACATAGGTATGTGCATCCATATGAAGAGTGGGCCACCAAAGTCCTAAAAATAAAATAGTCTTAATTACTCGGTCAGGACCAAAATGTCCGCCTGCAACACTGCTATGGGCAGTTTCTAAGACTTTCAAATAATCTGATTCGTGAATGCATAGTCTTAAGTATCCATCCTTGCCTCTTCGATATAGGTTATCGCCTACTAAGGCATAGTCTTTAGCCTCATGCTCCATGCTTCGTCTTCTTGCGAGACTAGCCTCGCTAGGTAATGTTCCTGATCTCATAAATTCTACCAAAGGAGCACTCCAATCTGGAATTAATGATACATGAAAAAGAGTAGCATGCTCCACAGGGGGTTTCTTTTGGCACACTATGCAATTCTTGATCCACTCATGAATTTCTTTGTCCATACTAGGCCAATACACTCCTAAACGTTTCAGATTTTGCAGTGTTTGTAGTTTAGAATAGTGATTCCCTAGAAATCCTTCATGGGCTTGTTGCAACCAACTACTATGTTCATCGTCCTTGACACAACAAGCTAATACACCTTCTCTATCTTGTTTGTACATGTTGCCTGCCAATATTTGATATTTTTGTGATTTTACAATTTCATCTTTGTTTGTTTTTACATCCTTATTTGCGGGTCCGAAGGTTAGGACTGGTACCAACTTATTTGCCCGTTTAGGAACAACTTCTAAATTGAACAAATAAGCGTCACGCAATTCATCAGACACTCCTTGCGATGACTCGCCTGAAGTGATGCGAGAAAGATGATCTGCTCTGAGGTAGGTCTTACCTTTCCTAACAACCACTTCAAAGTCATATTCCATTAGTAAGAGGAACCATCTTACTAAGCGTCCTGTATTGCAAGGTTTATTGACCAAGTATAGTAAAGCTTGATGATCAGTGAAAAATTTGAACTTGTTGGCCAATAGATAGTGTCTAAACTTCTTCACAGCATATACCATGCCTAAACCTTCTCTTTTGGTTGTGGTGTAGTTTCGTTTAACAACATTCAATTGCATGCTAGCATATGCTATAGGCAAATCTAGGTTTCCTTCACTAGTGGGTTGTGACAACACACATCCTATTGCATAATTGGACACATCCACATGTACATGGAATGGCTTATTCCAATCAGGAGTGGTCAGTATTGGTGCTGTGCACAAGCGTTTCTTCAGCTCATTGAAGGACTTCTCGCGTTCGTCATTCCACTCAAACTTTGTCAACAAGGCATAAAGAGGCTTAGCTATAATTGCATACATGTGAATAAACCTACGATAATATCCACAATGGCCCATAAAGGCTTGTACCTCTTTAACATTCCTTGGCCTCGACAACTCCGCTATGGCTTTTACTTTGTCCTCATCTGTTGATATTCCGTTCTTAGAAACAATATGACCTAAGATTTTACCTTGTCATACCATGAAAACACACTTTTCTGGGTTTAGACACACTTGGTATTGTCTACACTTGTTGAAGATCTGTCTGAGTTCAGGAATGTGACGTCTCCTTTCTTGTGAATGAGCACATAAATCGTCCACATATACTTCTAAGCTCTTTCGCAAGAACTCTTTGAAGACATGACACATGAGCCTTTGGAAAGTTGCAAGTGCATTGGTGAGTCCAAATGGCATCACACGAAATGCAAAGACTCCCCACTCTATGGCAAATGCCGTTTTGTGTTGATCTTCAGTGGCAATGGCTACTTGAATGTAACGTGAAAATCCATCTAGGAAGCTATAAACTTCCTTGCCCGCAACACGCTCCAATAAATGATCAGTGATTGGAAGCGGATAACTATCTCTTATCGTGGCGGCATTAACTTTTTTAAGGTTAATACACACACGTAAGTTCCCGTTCTTCTTGGGCACCACTACAATGGGGGACACCCATTCAGTATGCTCAATCTCATAGATAAATCCAACTTCAATCAGTCTATCAATTTCTTCTTTTATTTTGGCTGCATAGGTGTCATTATATGTGTAGGGCTTCTGTTTGGTGGGCTTGGCATCAGCGGTCATGGGGATCGTATGAGAGCAAATTTTTGGATCTACTCCCTTCAAATCTCTATAGTGCCACGCAAACACATCCCTATATTCCCTTAACAAGGCTACCAACTCTGCTTCCTCTTCTTTACTTAGGTCATCTCCTATGTATGTACATCTCTCTTCGTTTTCTTCAATGGTGACTACGACTTTTTTGGTCTTTTCTTTGTTATCATACGCTTCTCCTGTGGTGGCCTCTCTCTTAGGCATTCGTACCAAAATTTTTCGATCCTCAACTTCGTGTTTCTTGAAATTCTCTGGTACTTCGAACAATGATTCCTTCTCTTCTTGTTTCACTCCTTGTCTTTTCTTTTTCTTTTGACATCCTTCACTTCCATCCTTTGAATTGACAATTTTAATGCTTGTGAGAGGTTCTTCTTCCTTTGGGGTAAATACTCCTATGTCTTTTAGATAGTGCTTCTCTGAAATAAAGCAACTATCCATCACAATGGACTCTAGATCGTCATCGTTCTCTTCTTTTTCTATGAAGTCACTAGGGTCACATTCCTCTAGCAAGGGCTGACGCATGAACACTGAGATATCATAACCCTCCTCATCACAATGAGGTGTCCATTGTTCTTCATTCACTGTAATGTCCATGGTAGCTAAGATTTCAGCCCAACCATGTGGCTCAAATTCCTCATCTGGAAAGATCATCGGTGTATAGGTTGGGTCTGTGACGGGTCTATCTCCTTGAGAAGTTCCTTTTTCTCTCGCTTTTAGGCGTTTCTCCTCTTCCTTTGCAACCTTGGACATCCACAAATGAGTATCTTCATGCATCCAGGATGTCTCAGATGAACTTTTAGAATGCACAGAGATTGAATCTTCTTGCTCCTTGTGGATAGGATTCCATTGTAGGGGTGGTACATCTCTGAAGGTGTAATCCTTCAAATTGACATTGGTTGTGACCCCTAAGCACTGCAAGTACAAGGAATTGGTTCCCCAATCTTGCACAAATTGTAGTTGTCGTAGGAAGGGTCTTCCTAGGATCATTTCATAGGTAGTAGTTTTACCAAAGTCACATATAGCAAAGGTATGCTCAAACTCTACACCACACGTGGTTCGAGTTATCCCTTCTAGCAATCCTAGAGGTCTTTCAACATGGCCGTCAGCCATCTGAAGCTTCATTCTAGTTGGTCTTAATGTAGGTTTACCCCATTGCTTCCACAGGGAAGTGGTTGCAATAGCAACACCAGCACCAGAATCTATGATCGCTTTGGTTGTGTAAACTTGGTAGGTGATCAGAAGATAAGTATTAACTTCCTCACCTTCGCTCATGTCCCCTATTTTGTCTAGAGGTATCTCTGGAACTTTTTGGTTAGAGTCTGCTTTTGGCATATATGGAATCAAGTTCTGGAACCTGATCCTTCACATGATTCCATAGCTCTGGTTTTGCTTTGAGCAGCTCCTCTACAGTGAGATGACACTGAACCTTAGTGTTCTTCACGACATCAGTGTTTCTAGGAACCACCGAGTCTTCGTTTCTGATCAATATTGTGGGAGCTCTAATCTGGAGAGATTTAGATTCCCATGGGCCTGTGAATTGTGGCAACTCTTGTAAAGAATTGGATTCAAATCCTGAACTTTCTTTCTCTTGTTGCTCTACTTGGTCTCCATAAATAGATGGAATGTCTTGTGGGAATTGATCGTGATGGTCATCAATTTCAAGAATAGGAGGGGAAACATCCTTCTCCTTGGCCCATTTCTCTTCTTGTATTTCCCGCAAGAACTTTTGAGTGTGTTGTTGAATTGAAAGAGGTTCTTTATCATCTATGGAGTCAGGAACATAGACTTTCTTTGGTGATTAGCTTTCTCTTTCAACAGTTGGTTGAACTTGTGGAGGTAAAGAAACTTGAGGTTTTGTTTACCAATTGCTCTAATCTGTCTATTAAGCCTTGGAAGTGCACACCCGGTGTAATAGCATTTGTCTGATTGAACGATTGATTGGCTTCGAACATAGCTTGAGCTAGTTCCACCATTTTTATGCACATTTTTGTCCGTTCAATCTCTAAATCCGCTCTAGGGTAGCTCTTGTCTAGGTTCGCAGGTGTTGGCCCTTCTTGAAGTCGAGCCTGGTATGCCTTGAACATCATGTCCAAGCCTTCTGGGGCTGGATCTGCAAGAACAGATCCTGGTTGTGGTTTATTTACAATGGTTGGTGGGTGGGGATGAGGTGGTGTGGATGGAGTTTTGACATGCGAGGAGCTTTGAGAGGTGATATCTTCTATTTTTGTTTTTGCATCCTTCAAGCTTTCTTCTAGTTCAGATAACTTTTTGGTCCACTTACGATTGGCTTTCTCTCTAGTATCCTTCCATGTCCTTGTTTTTCTCTTACTAAGCTCTCCTGAATCACTTGGCTCTGATTGCTCAGCTGGTTTAGCTTGTTGTAAGGCTTGTGCCCTAGTAACTGCGTGCATAGGAGCCACATTATCGCTATTGGAACTTGAATCCCCTACTAAGCCTACTACATTAACGGGTGTCACCTTTGGTGCACTAGAGGGATGTCCGAGAGAATCTCTCAGGAGTTGTTCTTTGCCACACTCGAGACAAACGACTTGTATTGTGATGTTTTGCCCTTGTGTCGAAGCTGGTGGGTGAGGTGGTTGTGGTACTGGTATAGGTTGAGGTTGGCTATATCCTCCATGTTCATACAATTTAGTTGCTCCTCGTGGTTCTGGACATGGGTTATACCTAGGAGCTTCTCTGGCTTGTTCTCTAGGAGGGTACCTGTATGGTCTACATTGGGGTGGTACAAACGATAGTGGCTGTCTATTCATTGGGTAGTTTTCAGTGTTGTGGTTGGGGTACTTCAACTCACTATAAGAGTACATGTTAGGCTCGTGAGTTGTTTGTCCATCGTAAGGGTAACCCTAGTCCTTCTCTAGAGCAGACATGAGATGGATGATCTCCACCAAAAAGTGTGCAACTCCCTAACATTGGCACTCTCAAAGAGGAGTCCTGGTAGTTCCTTTGTCCTTGTACTCCTAATTTCTTGGCCACTAACTCTACCACTTCATCCACATAACTCGAGCTAGAAGTCTCATTGCTCCTTGTATCCTCTGATTTGGTAAGATCTTGTGTGATTTTGAGATCCTCAGCTAAGTTGTCTTCCAAATCTATACATTCTTGAAGACACTCACTTAGAGTTTGCAACTGTTTTACGTATACTAACATTCTCAATGTTCCATTGGTTAGACCTTCTAAAAATAGGGATATCATTTTCTGCTGAGAAGGTCTCTCTGTCATAGGGCATCGGTCTACATATTGACTAAATCTTTGTGCTGCATTTTTTACTGTCTCGTTAGGAGCTTGTTTGAAACTATGTAGTAAGGATGACGAATTGTGCTTGCCTCGCTTAGTGAATTCCCAAATAACTTCTTGGAAGAAATGTTCAATATGTCCAAAACAATTTGGATCCAAGGATTGAAACCAAGTTAAGGCTATTCCCGTGAGGGTCAGCCCAAAGGATTCATATTGCACGAAAAAATCATCCACTTGCTCCACTCGCAACACCTGCTTGAATTCTGCAATGTGGTCATAGGGCTCTCCTGTGCCATCATAACAATTTCGCATACATTTGGCCAATTGGATTGGTCTCACTCTTTTGTCTGGCCCTAGGGATTGCATTATGATGGGGACACCTTGGGGTGGTTCTGTCCTAAAGGTAGGTCTATTCATATTTCCCATTCTCTGACTAGTGTGGTTGTAAGAGTTAATTCCTGGCATGGTGAATTGCTCATGTGGTCTATTGGGTATACTACCTTGGCTCCTTTGTCCTAACATCACATTTTCTGTTCTTTGCTGGGTCTCGAATGGGTTTTGCGAGGTAGTTGCCTGCTCTCGAGCTAACTCTCCTCTTTCATTAATGTGATCCGAGTTTTCAATTACTACATAGATCTGGCCCATCTTGTCCATGTAGACTCCATCTTCATACTTGACAGTTGGTCTTGGAAGTATTTCTAATTCAGTAGTGTTTCTCATTCTTGCCACTGACCTATTTAGACCGTCGAGGTAGATGGGTATTCCTTGCAGGTTAGTGGATATGTATTGAAGAGATATCCGATATTACCCTTCCACTATAGACATGAAATCTTCCTTAAGTACTAAACTATGCATGTCTTCAGAAGCCAAGAGTCTCTCCCAGTTAAATGACATTTCTGACTCACTCATCTGTGAACTCAACATGTAGTGCTAACCACTGAGTTGTGAGCCCACGACTTGGTTGTTTGGTTGACACTAGCCTTAGATGATTTGATACTTCATCTATCTCTTGCTCAGTCTCTACTTGATCTTAGGTTCATAAGCCTTGTCTACAAGTCCAAAATTGTCCTTTGAATTGCTCAAAATCTTGTGGAACCCCTTGCTTCCTAGTCCAACTTGAGGGTCAACTTTAAAATACCCTATCTAATAATCCACATCTTAATTTTACCATAACCAGTGGAAGTTTTGGTAGTACTCCCCATGAGCTTTCCAACGAACCCAAAATCACTCTGAACGGATTTCGTATGAGAAAGTTATGCCAGTTCAGGGTTCTAGGGGTTAAAACAGGGAAACAGGATCTCTCTAGGAGTACCTCAGGACAGGCGATACGATACCAGATTTTCCACGTGATACCACTATGGATGATACCACCTTAGACGATACGATACCACTCCCTAGACGATACCACCAAGTCCACGATACGATACCAGAAATCACACGATATGATACCTCTGCATTCAACGATACGATACCAAGTTAGTGGACGATACGATACCAAAATTTACATGATACGATATTAGATTGGGCACGATACAATACCGCTCGATCAATGATACGATACCAGGTGGACTGCGATACGATACCACCGGGATGACCACGATCGCGATACCAACACTTGACGATATGATACCAGAATGGTATCGCGATACCTCAAGTGGGTGGGCATGATACGATACCAAAACAGGAGGCGATACGATACCGAGTTGGCGATACGATACCAACTTTGCACGCGATACGATACTTATGCAAGTGGCGATACGATACTACCATCAGGCGCGATACGATACTGCTCGGTCAACGATACGATACCACTAGGGCGATCGCGATCGCCATACCAACACTTGACGATACGATACCAGAATGGTATCGCGATACCTCAAGTGGGTGTGCATGATACGATACCTCGACAAGTATCGCGATATTCGGGAATTCTGGTATCGCGATATCAAAACTCAACTGGACACGATACTTGGAGATTTTTAAGCCCAAATTCCAAATTTTTTGCAGATATGTGTACCTTGTGTCCTCCTTGGCACAGCTATCAGCCTGTAGATGCAAAACCGCCCTTCAATCTCACGATATGACCCTCACGATACCAAACGCTGTTCCTCTCACACTACGATACTGTCGCCCAGTTTTTTGATGTTTTAGAGGTACAAATATCTGTATTTCAACCGCGGTTAGGCTCTGAACTCTCTCTGAACTCGTTGCACAACCAAGAATGAAGAAGAAGAGGCAAAAAATCGGGAACGTATAGGCAAAAAAGTGAAAAAAAATAGAGAATGTGAAGGTGAGAGAGAGATGGTGGTGATGATGATGATGAAGATGGAGAAAACTCAGAAACTGAACTGAAAATGGTGATTTTTTTACCTTCCAACGTCGCTAGTCTATGTCTTACCGTCACACGCTCGTTCTCCAAGCTCTCTCTCCGGCAACGGCGACAAATTTGGTGTGACTCTAGCACAATGGCAAGTACCAACGTGAGGAGCTTCACCTCATAAATGTCAATCCGTGGAGATGTGAGGACCGGTATGAAGACCAAGAGCAAGTGAAGTGCACAAGTGCGTGAGTGAAAGCACACAAGCATGCACACACATACACACACGCACACAAGGTAAGAGCAAAGAGTGGAACAATGGAAGGACTTCAATTACAAAGAAACTCTCTTACAAAACTGAAATCTACAACAAGCTCCCCGCTCAAATGAGCTCTCTAGCCCTTTTTATAGTTTTTTGAGTGGTTTTGGCCCTGTCCAGACCTAGTGTCCGGCCTAGTTAAAAAAATTAGGTTCCAAGGCTTATTTGGGGACTCAAACGGAATCTAAAAATTATGAAAATTGGTAGGATGATACTTCTAGTACTCCTCAAGCTTGAGGACTCCTCGGCTTGAACAAAATGGAGTTGTAAAAATGGAAAATGGTATTTACAATGGTTTTTAGTGATGAAAGTCACTATATTTATAGGGATTTCTTATGAAAATTTGACATGTGCTTCTTGGAGCTCCCTACATGCTCCTTCTTCTTGTGTCTCCACTTCATTGATGCGCTTCCATGCTTTGTCCTTGACCTTGAGCTTCAACAATGGCCAAAGATCTCGAGACTAGGTTTAATCATAAGTTCATGTGCTCTCTTAACCAAATGATCCACTTAGCCTAGTAGTTAAGTCACAAGGTTGTGAAAGAGGAGGTCTTCAGTTCAACCCCCATGGGGAGCATCGGGAGAGAGTTTTGCCCAAAGATCTCTAGAGCCTTCCAACTCAAGTTAACATGAGTTAACTTGAGTCTAGAGATACTTAACTCAAGTGGCAAGTACACCAACCACTAGTGGACCCTAATGGAAGGTACTAAAGCAGTGGTCGATACCACTTCAACCACTACTAGACTTTAGTGGAAGATATTAAGGAATGGTGGAGATTCCACATGCACTTGTGGGATCTAATCATGGGCGGATGTTGAACTTGCTACCTCAAACTTCAATCGATTTTCCATAACCATGAAGTGACAATCTTTCTCGTACAAACATATCTTCTCATTTTCTCATTACGAAATTCATTGTCAACAAGCTCGAAGTCAAAAAATTGGTATGGCTAAAGTCGAGGTTTGGACTTGATCTTGTGCCATAGCTTTTGGAGGGTTGGGCTTGATCTTGCACCACAACTATTGGAGGGTGGGGCTTGATCTTGCACCATAGTTGTTGGAGGTGCACATCATATCTAGCTCACGAATTCTAGTGTTATATTATTCTTTATAATATAATATTTAGAATTGATCTTGCTATGACTCGCGAGCATTCTATAACAAAAGGAACTCCTTTCGACAATCCATCATCCAATGAATGACATCGGTATTGATCACATTACCTATCACATGCGAGGCTATCCCTCTTCCACTTTAGCTACATGTGAGCTTGAAGGATGCTTAATTAGTTAAATTTGATAATTGTACCAAGATCAGCTCCTCAACCTATGATAAGGAGGTCTATGCACTATCCACCAGTGCTCACACCTTTAGAGTTCCTAATGTCCATCTTTTCATTATAAAGATGATTATCAGAGCTACAAAACATCATAGTGCTTGGAAAATGCTCTAAGCACGCCTTCATGTAGCTGGGATTTGATCCCATAATGTTCTCGAACTCATGAGGATGCTCTAACCATAAGATCCACCGAGTTCTATTGGCAATCAAGACGACTCTCCACCTCATATCTTAGTACTTTCGAGATCTCATTTACTCTCATGATTGAGAGTGAAGAAAATAGATCACCGTAAGGAGGTTAAAGTTATTGCACAAGACAGAATAAGATGGCTTTTCCTGAGGATTAGTGGAAGGACATAGCTATTCCAAGCTAAGTAGTTTCCAAGTTGATGTTTTCATTTAAATACTTGCTTTGCTCTTTCCTTTCACGTAGATTGCATTTAATTATCATTGAAGCACGACATAAGTCTTCATTTTTTATCATGTTTATGTGCATTTTAGGAATATTCATGAAAGCTAAACTGACAAACATAGATGTATTGGAAAACGTATTGGAACTAAGAAAACTTGCATGCATCCAAAATCTCATGCATAGAGAAGAAAGAATGTTTGTGCATTTTTTCTTTCCAAGAGAATGCTTTCAATGCACAAGGATAAACTTCCTTATTGTTAGAAAAGGTATTTGATTCACTCAAGCATGTGCCCTAGCATGTCCATATCTTTTAAAGGAAGCAAAGTTAGTATGTTTGTGCATAGATGCATGAAGTGCAAGCATTGCAAGCTCAAGAATTGCTTGAATTAGTTTAGGGCATTAAAAAAAACATGCCAACACATGCATGCAAGCATATGCATTTGCACGTAAGCACATGCATTTGCATATATAAGGGTATAATTGTTTGTGAAGTAGATAAAAGAATACTTAAAGCTCAAGTAGTTAGCTTACTTTTTAAAGCTCAACTTTGACATTTGGGAAGGCAAAAAACTAGTTAGTTGCAAAGTTATGCTAGCTACAACCTTGCCACTCACATAACTAGTAGATTCTTTCCCAAGGTGATACTTAGGTATCACATACTTAATGAGGAGTTACATCATGTGTGCTAGATGTCTTTCTTAGTAAAAGTAGGCACAAGCAGAAAGCTAAGCATTCAATTTTCTTACCATCTTGATGGGCAAGAATACATGAATACTTGCAAACTTATGTGAGATTTTACTTTGTGTAACTTCTCATGCATCCAAGTAGGATGATAACTTAAAAGTTTCCATAGTTCCATGAGCACTTTGAAGTGAACTCCCTCACTTGATTCTATCCCAAGACGTGATGGAAATCAAAGAAAAACGATTAAATTTTATATCAATTGAACTTTCACATTCAATAGATGGAGGTTAAGTTCCATGATTGGAGAGTTACTTTACGATTTCATCTAAGAAATTTGAATTTCCAGATGAAACCTAGATAAGTGAGCTTTAGAAAATGAGATAGTTCCTAAAGACAATAACCTAAATGAAATATTCTAGTCTTCTATTTCATGACTCACATCATTTTCCTATCATTTTCAAGGTAAACTTCTCTTTTGGGAATACAAGAAGTTCCAAGAAATAGATCTCCATTGACCCATGAACTTTTCCCAAAAACAAGAAATAAGCTCATAAATATGTTAGGACAAGTACATGATGATGTTCTTTTGAGAAATATTTTAAACATTGAAGCTATCACATGTTGGAAGCTTTAATTTATTTTCCAGCATATTTTTCATAAAAAAAGGAAACATAATCATTAAGCCTAATTGATGGGGTTAGGAAAGAAAAAGTTAACATCTTCAAGATATATATTTCGGATATATATATGTTTTGTCAAAAAGTCTAGTAAACAACTTCACAATATAGATGTTTATCCAAGAAAGTTTTCTAAAAATAACTTTCTAGCATGCTAAACTAGTGAATGATCAAAGGCAGGATATGTCCATCTTATTAGAAATTATACACTGATTCAAAGGTTTTTATAGAAAAAAATGAATCTTCAATATAATTAAGCTTCATGATAGAATATTGGAAAATTCTTTTGAAAAATCTCATTGTGAAGCTTAATTATTGAGGGCTTCCAAGGCATTAGCCAACTATCACTTCTAGAAAAAAATCCAAAAGATTCTTAAGTGATAAAGAAGACAATGTTGTGCTCACAATAAAGTTATTTTATACATTGGTTCAATGACTAAAAGATGCTTGTACTTTAAATTATGTAACCAGTGTGGGTTGTCAAAATATGTTTAAAGTACTCGAGTAACATCTAATAATTTTTGTTTCAAACTCAAGAAAACATATACATATCACATATAAATGGAAGTTCAAGTCAAACTTTCATGATGGAATGGAAAACCTTATCCTAAGGAGATATTTATCATTTCATTTGACACTCAAGAAGTGAATAAAACTCCACCAATAAAGCTTTAGAATATTTTCCAAAAGTTTATAATTCCTTTAAAGAATCATTCATGAGGTGAAAAAGCTTCCTAGATGAATCCTTTGTTCATATTGTGATTACTTAAAATTAATCTCAAGTATTTTAAGAATAAGATTCTCCTTAGTTGTGAGAATTAAATTCTTCAGACCAACTAGATAACAAGTAGTTCCCACAAAGTCCCAAACCACCGGTAGTGATATTTAAAGTCCAATGATTGATATAACCCACAGATGTATCAATCTTGATGAGATTCTTAGCTTTGGAATCTGAAAGGCATTAGCACATGCTTGGACTTGAGTTAAGGGAAAGATCTCTAAAATCCTATGGGCCAAGAAGCTTTAGACAGTTTTGAGATATCTTAAAGATAAAGAGTAAGTCTTTATTCTTGTCACAAGTTCAATAAGAATTTATCAGGCTTGGCAAATTTTGTCCAAGATCTTGCAATTGGAACTATTATGAAGCTTGCCCGAGTATTGGCAATAAAACTCATGCATCCCAGATAGATGTTATGTACAAGAACCCTTTTATTCTTCAAAAGATGAAAAGTTGATTTATACTTTTAATCTTCAAAAGATGCTAAGTTTATTTATTCATTTGAGTTTGCTTCAAGTTACATAGCATAACTCTAATGACTTTCATAGAGTTCAATAAACTCTTTGAAAAGAAAAGTTAGAAATTGCTCATAAGATTGACAATTCCCAAGAACTTAAAGCTAAAGTCATTGAGAAAAATTTCCTAACTTGGACAAATTTTCATTTTGGATTTGACTTGGTCAAATTAAGTTAAGGTTGATCAAAAGTAAATGGAAAATTTCTCCTACATTCTAGATAGGATTTTCACACCCATTAGGTCAAAGTAGTCCTCCAATTGGGTGAAGAAATCAAGTAAATGTTGGTTGCGGGTGAACCATAGCACAAACTATTGATATATTTTGGTAGTGATGTGTGTGAACACACTTAGGACTGTTGGGGCACTTTTTTCCATCTTTAAGAGGCCCCCCCTCCCCATGGATATACGTCGATAAACCTAATGGGTTACTTATCTTTGTAATTTCACTTGGTAATTCATTCAATATTGTGTTGTGCTCCAAGCTCCTTCTTTTTCCTTGTGTTATTCACGTGCATCCGTAGACCTCAAACTCCAACAATTGGAATCAAAATAGGTGGCCGCTTCATCTAGGGCATCGTCAACACCCCTCTCGTCATAGTCTTAGAATTGCACAAAAATTGGTGAGCATACTAAGGCCGATTATGAGTTCAAAACAAATTTGCTGAGTGGTGCCAAAATTTTGATCTCAGCTTGTTTCGATTCTGAATGCATTATCATAGTGCTTGTGCAAGAAAATTTCATCCTTTTGTGCCAAAAACGCATAGACGTTTTGGTTTGCATGTATAAGTAGCTCAAAGTCTGCTACATGTATAGCAGAGCTTGACAGGGCAGTTCTTTCCAACTTTTCTAGATACAATCAATTTTTTGCATGAGGGTATTTTAGTTAGTGGCCATGGATAAAAGCAATGATGTATTCCATATGTTGGTTGTTGCGGATCGATTGGATGGTACTACTTATCCATTATGGGCATATATGATGTGTTATGTTGGTAGTAGAAGGATTGTGGAATATTGTGCAACATGTTAAAAAATTCCTACTACACCTGCAAATACAATTATCAAAGGTGATGCATATGGAGTTGAAAATGACATTATTCAAATTCATGTTCATGTTGCGGTTCCTATTGAACCTACTATAGAGCAACTTTGTTGGGATGACAAAGATGCTCAAGCACATGCATTGATAGACTTCTCTATCAAACCTACCATTATCCCTCACATTCACTCTTGCAAAACAACAAAGGATGCTTGGGATACACTTACCACATTATACCATGGAAGAAATGAGGCTCGTGTTGCTTACCTCTATAAACAGTTAGAGAGTGAGCACATGAATGAGGGAGAGTCCATGGAGAATTTTTTGACAAAGATCAAAGATTTAAAGGACCAATTGATTTCTATTGATGAATTCTTGCTAGATAGCTCACTTGTGCAAACTACTCTTAATGGTCTTCCAAATTCATATCAGAGTTTTGCTTCTAGTCGTTGATTGATGATGAAAATCAAACCAAATGCCTTAACATTTGAGGAGTTAGCATCTGTTTTGTTGCACGAAGATCAGTCCATGCAGAACATGTCCATTATGCAAGTTTTAGATCAATCTTTCTTAGCTAGCCAGATGGGCAAAAGTAAATGGATCTCATCTATTGGTAAGTAGAAATCTGCTAATGTTGCACAATCAAATAAGGAAGACAAAGATGAGAAGAAAACAGAAAAGCAAAAACAGATTTGCAAATAATGTAAGGGTAATGATCATGTCATAAAGAGTTGTCCAAAATTGTCTACAAAAGAGGCAAAGATGAAAGAGGTTGGAATGGTTGTCGAGCATATTTGAAGAAAAATGTAGAAGAGAAAATTAAAAAGAAGAAGAAGAAGTCAAAGACCAAGGATCAAGAGAATGATCAAGAAGAATAATGATCCAGATCTTTTGTCCTCACTCTTTACTTTCTTTTCTGATTTGGTTTGTATCTTCCCTTTCGTTTACACTTGAGTTGCTTATAGTTGCCTGTAATTTTATCGTTAATCACATCCTTGGCTTTAATGTTTTCCAAGTATAGCTCTTTATCCACTATTACCAATGAACTTAACTCCTCTTCTAGATGCCCATTTTCTACTTCTCCAAGGGTTTTCCATTTTGGGTAGATTCCCTACATTCTTCTTGGTCAAGTATTGTTGATTTTCTTCTTATAACATTTTAAACTCCATGTGTACTATCATCATGACTATTTGGATGATCTCATAGCCATCTTCATCTTCAAATTGAGTCTAGTGTTTTCATCAATAGCTACATCTAAAGTACATAAGATATATTTTCAGCCATAAGGCTCAATTTCTTCATCATTGAATACTTGTGAAACAAACCTTTCATCTTCTACAATTCTTCATGTTATGTAGTCTTCTTAGGAAGTAAGAATCTCTTAGGAAGTTTCTTGTTTGTAGGTCTTCAGTCCCAAACTTGAGCTTCACTTTCTATGCTTCTTTCCCCAAAAATAGCTTCATTAGAATCAACATGATTATGGAATCTATTCCATTCCATAGGAGGAATATCATACTAAGTCTCACGTTTCATATTCACTCTAATAACATTGCATTTATAAAAAAAAATCCCAAATCCTATAACATGTTTAATCGTCTCATAAATGGAATTCCTAATATTGTCTCATATGAAGTCAAGTATGGGTTCCACTATAACAAATGTATGCTCCATCTCAATGCCACAAGTCTTTATTAATACCTTTTCCCAAATTTCAAATGGTTCTCAATTAGAACATCTACCAATTGTAGTCTCATCCTGGTCAGTCTAAGTCTTAGTGACCCCCACTCTTGCCATGTTCTCTTAGTCATAATAGTGGCACCTGTTCCACTATCCAAAATAGCATAGAATTTTTTATCCTTGCACTCTATTGAGACATGCTCCTACTTATCAATTAGTACTTGTTTTTATGGGACATGCTCATCCATTTTAGCAAAAATATACTCAAACACTTGAAAAAAAAGTGTAGAAAGAACATAGAGAAGTTAAGTGCAAATGAAAGAAAAATGCAAGAAATATATAAGGATTATGTATTGTGAGGAGATGGAAGGGTAGACTCCAGAGATGAGCTGGTGTTGCACAAAACCTACTCTACACCGGCCAAGTTAGCTCTAGGGATGCTTAGTAGACTCCTTTGGCTTCACAATAATACATTTAGACACACTAGTTACTTTGGAATATCACTTCCAAAAGTTTGCATCAAACAGATAATTTGGGTGTACTAGAACTGTGAGGAAGCCTTCTATTTTGGGAATAGAAGTGCTCAGTGTTTTGCTCAGAGCTCACAACCTAGTATGAATTGACTAGAAAACTTTTGCACACTTCTAATCCAAGTGTATAGCTGACTAAAAAAAGTTTTTTCATGGATTTAGAGGCACCATACATAGAGAAATAATTGGGACATTTCAAGAGCATGAAGATATGCAGTCATAGTTGACTTTCTCACTTCATATCTCAAGATTGGCTAAACCAAAACTAATGGAATGTAATAGGTATATAGTAGACACTTTAATCTAACTATACTAAGTTAAAGTGGAGAAAATGTTTGAATACACACATTAGTATATGATAATACACATACTATACAACGGAATTGTAGTAGACTACTCATACATGAGTTGAGCTCAATGTATGCTCAATGATGTAGCTTCAATCCTCTCAGAAATGGCACACATGCCCCGTGACTAGACCACATCTACTTATACTCATCAAGTGAGTTTGAAATTTGAATTTCCCTCACCAAAAAGTGTTCCTACACTTTAGGTATGATTGAATTGATTCTTCCTACCACATGAGTCATGGATTTAGCTCCCTAAAATCACAAGATTCTTTACTTTTCTTGGCTTTTACATTTATCCAAGGTGTATACAATCAAATTGACAAGTGTGTGTTCATATGTGACCCTCTATGTGAGGTTCGTAAATTAATGAGTAGTCTTTGAGATAATAGTCATGCACTTAGGCTTCCTATTTATACCAAAAACTCTCCCTCAAGCCTAAGATGCTTGAATCTTTAGTCCGTCATGATTTCTTGCAAACCAATCATTGATTTGAACCTATTCAATTTGCTTCCATCCAATGCCTTTGTCATCATATTTGCACATTGTTGATGTGTGGATACATATGAGAGTTGTATCTCCTTACGCATGATCTTTTCTTTGACATAATGGTAGTGAACTTCAATGTGTTTGATCCTGGCATGATAGATAGGCTTATTAGCAAGATGCAATGAACTAATGTTGTCTCCAAATATGTGTGGAGTAGAAGTAATCAACCCTAAATTAGAGTATAGGGTCCTGATCCACATAGCTTCTTGAGTAGCATTTGCAAGTCCTCTATATACAACTTCGGTTGATGAGAGAACAATTTTAGGTTGCTTCTTTGATGACCAAGAAATCAATTTGGTACCTGCGAAAGTGAGATAGTCTGATGTGCTTCTCCTATCGTCTTTGGAACCTGCCCAATCTATATAAAAAATTAATTTGATATCTAAATCAGATGTATAAGGGTAGTATAACCCTTCATTAATTGTGCCCTTCAAATATTTTAGTATTCTCTTAGATGCTTCCATGTGAGGCCTCCTTGGAGTGTGCATGAATCGATTGAGCACACTAACTCCATAGCATATATCTACTCTAGTTAGAGTAGCATAGTTTAAGATTCCAACTAGACTTTGGTAACTAGTCACATCTTCAATTAGCTCACCTTCATGAGCACTTAGCTTATGATTTACCTCCATGGGTGTTCCTGCAACCTTTGTATTTTCCATCTTGAATTTGGAGAGCATATCTCCAATGTACTTTCTCTGAGTTAGGAGCATACCTCTTTGTATATATACCACTTCCAAACCTAGGAAGTAAGTGAGTAGGCAAAGATCATTGATCTTGAACTCTTCTTTCCTCTGATCTTTGATCCTCTTAATTACATTTGCATCATTACTTGTAATGATTAGATCATCCACATATACACATAGATATATGACCTCTGAGTGATTCCTCTTTATGAAGAGGGATGGACCTATCTTGCTCACCATAAATCCTTTGTCCTGCAAATAAGTAACCAACCTGTGATTCCAAGCTCTTGGAGCTTGCTTCAAGCCATAAAAGGTTTTTCGTAACTTGCATACATGTTTTGGATATGATTCATCTTCAAAACCAAGAGGTTGAGCCATGCATAGCTCCTTTGAAATCCAACCATTACAAAAAGATTTATTAACAACCATTTGATAGATATTCCAATTCTTAGAAGATGCTACACTCATGAGTACTCTACTAGTAGACATCTTTGCCACAGGTGAAAATGTCTCTTCATAATCTATACCTTGGGTTTGAGCGAACCTTTTAGCCACAAGCCTTGCTTTGTACCTGGTAATTGAGCCATCAGAATTCTTCTTTACCTTATAAATCCACCTTGATCTAGTGATCTTCATAGATGGTTTCTTGGGAACCAATTCCCAAGTCACTTTGGTTCTATTCCTCCTTTCTGCCACTACATTTTGCTCTAGAGTACACCTAGTTGTAATTTCTCTTTTGATTCCTCTCTCTTGGAGATAAGCATCAAATTCATGGGAGAAATATTCTCCCCCTCCATATGATCTTAGCCTCTTCAAAGTCTTTCCTATTTCATTTTCAACTATTTTCTTGAAACAAGAGAACACTTCATCTTTATGCTTCATAAAGTATAGTATTGTATATCTGCTATAATCATCAATGAATGACACATAATACCTAGATCTAGAGATAGATGGCTCCTTTCTTGGGTCCCATACATATGTATGGACTAGTTCCAATAGGTCTTCATGAATGTATCCCTTCTTTGTAAATGGTTGCCTATGAGACTTGCCAAATTGACAAGCACTGCATTTGTAAATCCTATATTTCTTGGAGATATTTGGTAAGCCAAGCACACTCTGATCCCTACTGATTTGCTTTAGAGCCCTTTCACCTATATGAGCTAACCTCATGCCAAATCTCCAATTCTGATAATGTTTGACTACCATAATTGAACAAAGCAATGTTCCTAATATCTTGGAGATCAAATGTAAACAGTCTACCTGACTTTTCTCCTCTTGTTATCCTCTTGAATCCCTAATGTGGGTTCTCAAAAAATGCTCCATTCTTTGTGAATCTGACCTACAATCCTTTTTCAAAAATTTGTCCAACACTTATGAGATTTTTAGTTATGGTAGGCACATACAGTACCTTTCTTAATAGGCTCATGTTACCGTCTGAAGTTTTTACATTTCCTATCTTCTCCACTGGATGCCTTGCGTCATCTCCTATTTGGACATCATGTCTATTTCTTTGATCCTCCAAGTCTGAGAGTAAAGCTACATTCCTTGCTACATGATTTGAGCAACTTGAGTCTATATAGAATACATGTTCATCTACTTTACCTTGCTTCATGGTCATATTCATCAGAAGAAATGAATCCTCTTGTGTTTGATCATATGCATAGTGGTTGTAGCCTCTCCTTCCTCTGTATCCTCCTTTATAATTATTGTTGTTGTATTTGTTGTTGTTGTTGTTGTAGCCATTATTATTGTTGAATCTGCCTCTTGAGCTTCCATATTCATCTCTTTTATATCCTCTTCCTCTTTGGTTTCTAGGGTTCCTGAAACAATTCTCTGTAATGTGATTAGTTAAGCCACATATGGCACATGGAGAGGATCTTTGAGATATCCCTTGCCTTGTCTTCCTCACCTGCAAAGTTTGCTTGAGAGGTACTACCTTCATCATACAAAATTTTACTCTTGCCTATACCATCTATCTCCTTGTTCTTATCTGTATATAGGGTAGAGGATTGGTTACCTTTTGAGTTATCTCCATTCTTCATAAGCTTTGCCCTGATGTGTGGAAGTAAAAATTAGAGATTGAGTTAAGAATGTATGACCTGGCTAGAGCATCCTTTGAGCACCATGTGGTTAACCTCTCTTGTTCTTCTTGAGTTGGTTGTCCTTTGCTTCTGAGGATTGGCATCATCTCATCTCTAGAAATGTAACCATAGAGGTTTCTCCTTGAAGATATGCTTCCATTCTGAGTGACTAACCTAAGCAATTACCTCGATCCAATTTGTCTATTGATGAAGGAAAACCATCTCCCATGTGGATTTGTTGATGCTCTTATACCACTGTGAGGAGATGGAAGGGTAGACTCCAGAGATAAGCTGGTGTTGCACAAAACCTGCTCTAAATTTGCCAAGTTATCTCTAGGGAAGCTTAGTAGACTCCTTTGTCTTCACAATAATGCATTTAGACCCACTAGGTACTTTGGAATATCACTTCCAAAAGTTTGCATCAAAATAGATAAAATTTGGATGTACTAGAACTGTGAAGAAACGTTCTATTTTGTGAATAGAAGTGCTCAGTGTTTTGCTTAGAGCTCACAACCTGGTATGAATTGACCAGAGAGTACACTTCTAATTCAAGTGTATAGCTGACTAACAGAAGTTATTTCATGAATTTAGAGGCACCATACACAGAGAAATAAGTTTAGTAGCTCAGGGGCATCATCCCGACATTTTAGGAGCATGAAGTTATGCAAACACAATTGACTTTCTCACTTCATATCTCAATATTGGATGAACAAAAACTAATGAAACATGATAGGTATATAGTAGGAACTTCATTTGTAAATATATCAAGTTAAAGTGGAGCAAATGGTTGAGTACACACAGAGAAATTGTTTCTGCAAGATCACTGAAATAATGAAAATACAACAAAGAATAGTAGACAGAAATGATCATGAAGAAATGTATCAATTAATATATGATAATGCACATATGATACAAGGGAATTGTAGTAGACTACTCATACATGAGTTGAGCTCAATATATGCTCAATGATATAGCTTCAATCCTCTCAGAAATGGCACACATGCCCCACGACTAAACCACCTCTACTTATACTCATCAAGCGAGTTTGAAATTTGATTTTCCCTTACCTAAAAGTGTTCCCACACTTTAGGTATGATTGAATTGATTCTTCCTACCACATGAGTCATGGATTCAGCTCCCTAACATCACGAGATTCCTTACTTTTCTTGACTTTTACATTTATCCAAGGTGAATACAATCAAATTGACAAGTGGGTGTTCATATGTGACCCTCTATGTGAGGTTCATAAATTAATGCTTATTTTTTGAGATAATATTCACGCACTTAGGCTTGCTATTTTTACCAACATGTATTGCTAAAAGAATAATTATAGAAGAGAGGAATATATGGATTTCTGAGAATATGTGTTCATTAAGATAAGTATATGTACATGTTAGAGATTGGCTACTCAGGTGTGATAGGGAGATATTTTTATGCAAATAGTACATCTAAAATGATTTTGTATTATGGTTTTTTGGTGGGAAGCTACATTTCAAGATATCAAGTCTTATCTGGATGGATGTGATATATGTGAAAGGACAAATCACCCAATGAAAAAGAATGACATGTATTTGAGGCCTTTGATGTATTCTAGAGCCTTTAGTAAATGGGGAATGGATTTCATTGGATGAATACATCCACTTGCTAAGATCTCATGTGCAGAATATCGTAGTGATAATGGACAGAAGTTAAGGAAACTTAAAAAAATGCTACTCAGACAACACCAATTTCTTGTATGAAAATCTGGTTACAAGATTTGTATTACTACTTGAATTGTCAAGTGATAGAGGGACTCGTTTTTTAAATGAATTCATAGAGTGTTTGACAAGGTATTTTAGCTCAAGTGACCCAATAAAAGGTTGGAAGTGAAGACAATGAGGAATTACCTATCAAGAATTCAATGAAAAGACTTTCCTATAAGAGCAAGAGAGCTAGACAAAATATGACATGGACCAACAAAGTGGAGGAATAGAAAAATTCATTGCTAGAGTCTAATCAAATGAAGGTATACAAGGAAATAGAAGGTTGAAATACTCAAGAAGCTAAGGCAAGATTTTTGTTAACACAACCATTTCCAAAGCACTTAGATACTCCCATGAAGGCATATGAGCCAAGAATTAATTTTTTTCAATTTTCTTCCCTTACTTATTCCATCAGAAAAGCATTTAAACTCTTTAATATGCTTAGGACTTTTTGAAAAGAAAGCATATGCCTGGTGTACAAGATCTTCAACTTTTTGTACGAAAACAAATTCTAACACAATTTTAAATGCCAGATTTGTACGATGAGACATACAATCTATACCTAAAGCATATGGTGTATAGTTTGTTGCAATTGAACACACAATCCATTTCTAAGCCCATGCATAACTGAGCATCCATCAAGACCAATGCATACTATCTTTTGATTAATATCACTAATTGACATCCCTCCAATATTTGAAATGGAATCTAAAACAAGTTGCACCAACAAATTAGAAGTTGCACTTCCCTTTAATTGAAAAGCACCAATAAATTTCGCTTTTCTTTGCATAATTCTCCACAATATATGCATGGATACATACCCAAGAAGTGCAATCCCTTGCTGTCACTTCGTCAAGGGAAATAGAAATAAAATTAGCAATCGATAAACTTTTTTTCAAGTTAGATTTGATTACCTCTCCCATTGCTTTTGCAAATTCCCATCCTGAAGATTCAGTCCAATATTGTGTCGAAAAACTTTGAATTCGTAATCCAATGAAATTCAATGGAACTCTCCACTTAGGATAATCAGACATTGGTTTTCCGATCGACAAGATATGTACCACAATTGAAAATTGCATTAATATGGCTTCATTATGTGATTTGAGCTTTCTCTCAAAAAGATGCATAAAGGACCTTTTATTCTCATTACTTTGCTCCAAAAGCAATACATTAGAATTATACGCATCTACATTCTGTAGATGCCTACATTCATCTTTTGTTTTCCATCTAACGATGTTTTCCATTTTCCCTTCTACTTCTACTTTCTCATACATTTTACCCACATGTTTTTCAATGGTATCTAATTTCGATTGTAACTTGTCTTGATTACCTAATTTCCAACTACATGGTATACAAGTGGCAAATTTTGGTTCTTCTTCACCCTCAATAATCAAAGGCTCAATAAAAGGAAACTTTGTTATCCAATCTATTTTAAAAGTCCTTCCTATATCCCATTGACCCTTCCCTCTCTTCATACATTTAGACAAAGAAGTGTCATTTGAGGTTTTCGACTCTAACACAGAGATGTTAGAGCATGCAATGGGGGGTAAAGTTGTAGGCTCGAGGGATGAGCTTGCTACGCATGAAGAGCGCATGACATTCGAGCCTTCGATCCCTCCTTTAAGTGAATAAAAATTAGAAATGGATTTTCTCTTAAGTCTCGAATCCATTACAACCTTTCCTTTTGCCTTTGATTGCATCTTAGTAGTTCTTGGATATATAGAAGACACCCATGAGAGAAGCATTTGAAATCTTCCAACACTAATCCTATGTCTTTTTATAGATCCATTTTTATATATACATACAAACCCTAACTCTACTACACATGCCCTATACCTACCACATATATATAATTATTAAACCTATACACATGCCCTACACCTACCACACATATATAGTATATACAAATTATATATATTATATATTTAGAGAGAGAGAGACTACTTGAAGGGAGTTGAGTACATACCTGATGGATGATTATTCCCATCAAAAACACTAATGACATATTGAGAGGACGGCGAACTCCCAGCCATTTGAAGCAAGATGATATCGACTATCACAACAACTGCAAGCTACACTCAAAAAGATAAAACTCACTTGATCAAGTATTGTGGGTCCCCCTCCCCCTCTCTCCCTCCCCCCATGACAGCACCATGGCTGCCTTTGTCCGCTTTGTGGAGATTAAGTGGACACAAAGGCATGTATGTATGCATGTATGCATGCATGGATGTGTGTATGTATGTATGTATGTATGTATGTATGTGTGTGTGTATGTGTGTGTGTGTATGTATGTATGTATGTATGTATGTATGTATGTATGTGTATGTGTCATAGTGGTTAGGCAAAACCATACAATATATAGGAAACTCAAGGGAACTTAGGTGATAGAATCCTTGCATATTGACGTACAAAACTTTTCTCACACTTTTGTGAAGTGACATTCAATGTTAAGCTCAGTCATACAGAAATATTATTCACTTTAGAAAGGTAATCACACAAACGTCCATGTGTAGGTAGCACCATAATCCAGACTCTTATTCTCTCTTTCTCTCGAATCACATTATAGAGACTCCATGATTGTTATGGTTTCATGTTCAGCCATATGTACGAGCCACTATGAATGCTCATCTTAGAGACCCTGCACCTATGTTTTCGAAACATTGGCTTGCAACAGTCATGAACAACCCAAATCTCACTTCTCTCTTAGTGTACAGTCAGATCACATCCAACACACATTCTGTAGTCCAGGGTTGGCATTCCCGTACTGCTCAAGGCCTAAACTCGGTTTTCACCTTGCTTGAAAAGTGCTCACAGATCTCTTCTCGCCGCTCACAAAAGGGCATGAGCATCTACATGCTGGCCATATCTCAAAGCCATGCAAGCCTCTCGCTTCATTTTGGTCTTTCCACCAATAACATGAAAGAAATTGGGAACTACAACGTGGCTATAGTATAAACAATTATTCCATATCATGGAAAATGAATCTCAAAAAACGGAAATATCATAATAGAGATGATACTAGCTCCCTGAAGCACGTATGCCATCTCACTTGTACAACATTCAAAGGGTTGCTCTCTCTCTCTCTCTCCACCTCCAAATCTACCCTATGTGTGTGATCAGTTTTTGATTGTGCCCTCTTTTCTCTCTACTATGCCAAGAACTGACTGTGTGTGCATCCATCACTACTCTCTCTCTTCATCTCTGATAGCTCCATCATCTTCCCCCTCCATCGAGGAGGAGTCACCTAAGACGACGAAGGCAGATTTTGACACATGATGTGGTGGAGCTCTTCGCATCCTCTCTCTCTCTCTCTCTCTCTCTCCTACTCTCCCAATCGACCATTACTCTCTGTAGCAACACCCACCTATAGGTTGTGAAATAGCTATCGACCCTTTATGGATTCTCTATCTCTCTCACCTCCACGATCACTTGCTACATCTTCAGCTACTGCAGTGAGCCCCCTTTTTCATCGTTCTCTTTCTCTCTCTCTCTCTCGCTGACCTTTCTCTACATTTCCCTTCTGATCTCTATCTTTCTTCTTCTCTCTCCCATCCTCTCTTTTTGCCTTTGACTATCTACACCCAATTCTTCCTCTTTGTTAACAAAAGTAGAAGGGAAGAACTAGAATATGAAGCTAGAGAAGCAGAACTTTGACCATCACCTATAATAGAGAGCAGTCTATGTTCATGTCTTAGTCTCTTTCTCTCTCTCTCTCTCTATCACTCTCTCTCTCTCTCTCCACCACGATCCTCCTGTGTTCTGCTCTGCCTGAAGCCTTGAGGACAATACCCCCCCCTCTCTCTCTCTCCCCTCCATCTATCTCTATCTCTACAGTGCCAACTGATTTCCCTTGTTCATTTCTCTCTCTCTCTCTCTCCCCCTCCGTCTATCTCTATCTCTATAGTGCCAACCGATTTCCCTTCTCCATCTCTCTCTCTCTCTCTCTCTCCCCTATGTTTGAGATCTACAACTCCTTATCTGCTGCTCCTTTGATCCCATCTCTCTCTCTCTCTCCCTTCCATCTTCTTTGATGCCGAATCCTCTAAGTGTCACCACCTCTCTCTCTCTCTCTCGTACTTGTAGCCACAAGTGAATGTCTGAATATCCTGCAGACGACGCCGACACTCCACACACATTCTGGCAAAACTAAAGACTGACAGAGAGCTCGCGCGTATAGCACAAAAGGCGAAAGTTCTAAAATTTAGAACTAGGGTTTGTTGAAAATAGGGCTATTTTTAAAAGTTTTCAATTCACTAAATATAGCAAAAATTGAACGATTTCTCTAGATATTCACCATTGGGCTAATATTTGCCCCTAATTATTTCACTGAAGAAGACCAAGCTTGGATCATTGTAAGATTTTTGGATGTATTGCTTATGCTCATGTTCCTTCACAGGTTAGAGGCAGGATGGATCCCAAAGTAGAAAGGTGTGTATTCATTGGATATGACAACAATCAAAAGGGCTACAAATTATACAACCCAACAACCAAAAGATTCTTGGTGAGTAGAGATGTAGTATTTGATGAGAATAGTATGTAGAAAGGTCAACCTACCTTATGATCTTGAAGAAGATTTTCCAAAACTTGTTAAGGATAATTCTTCTAAAGTTGAAGAGAAAGATACCTCAGAAGATGGTGAAGCAACTCAGTATGAAAAACTCAAAATGTGGAAGAAAGGTAAAGCAAAAATGCAGGAACTTGGACAAGAGGCAAAATCATTGTTGATATATTTAGGTAGTGGTGTGTGAATACTCTAGGACTGTCCGGGCACTTTTTTCCTCTTTAGGAGTTTTTTTTCCCGTCTTGTATATACGCCTATAGGCCTAACGGGTTACTTATCTTTGTACATTCTCTAGTAATACATTCAGTATTGTGTGTTGTGCTCCAAGCTTCTTCTTCCTTGTGTTGTTTGCGGTTTGCAGTCTCAGAATCGCATGAATTTTGGTGAGCATACTCAGCGTGTTTCCAAGATCAAAGGAGCTTTGTTGTGTGGTGTCGAAATCATGATCTGAGCTCGTTTCGGCCTCCGAATGCACCATCACAGAGCTTGTGCAGACTATTTCATCTTTTTCTGCCAAAGGTATATACTAGTTTCGGTTCACCAGTATAAGCATCTTGAAGTCTGCTACAAGTTTATTTGAATTCATCTGGGCAATTTATTTGAATGCACTATCACAGAGCTTGTGCAGGCTATTTCATCTTTTTCTGCCAAAGGTATATACTAGTTTCGGTTCACTAGTATAAGCATCTTGAAGTCTACTACAAGTTTATTTGAATTCATCTGGGCAATTCTGTTCAACTTTTTGAGATATAGTCAATTTTTTGCATCAAGGTATTTTAGTTACTGGCCATGGCTGAAAGCAGACAAAGATGAGAAGAAATCAGAAAAGCAGAAATTGTTTTGCAAGTACTGTAAAGGAAATGATCATATCATAAAGAACTATCCTAAACTCGCTACAAAAGAGGCAAAGAAAAAAGAGGGCCTTTTTCCTACGCATAACCCTTTGCAACAAGCCTAGCTTTATACATGTCAATCGTTCCATCAGGTTTATGCTTCAGCTTGTACACCCACTTTGTGCCAATGGCCTTCTTGCCAGTAGGCAAGTCACATAAAGACCAAGTACCATTCTTCATTATAGCATCATATTTAGATTGCATTACAACCATCCAATGTTCAGAATTTTGTGCTTCATCAAATGAAATAGGTTTAGTCTCATCACAGAGACTAGAGGCAGACATAGCATAGCAATCTGATGCAAAAGAGGCACTATGAGAGCCTAACCGAGTTCGATATGACAGAGGTGTATCTAATTTGTTGTCACACAAAGTCTGCACCAGCCATTTTGGCATATCTTTTGCCTACTCAATATCATCTCTCTCATCAACAAGTGCATCATGTAAATCTGCATCAGATTTGGAATAATCTGCATCATCACATGAAACCTGCAAAGGCTGAGAATTTGCCTCATTAGGACTAGCCCTAGACTGCCACCTGTAAAACAAGACAGCAAAGTATCATACATGGCTTTGGAGCTAACAGATGTCTCCTTAGTACATCAAAGCAATGGTTGAATAGCATCTTTCACAAAAACAACATCACAGATAACCAGAATGTGTTTAGTCTATGGATGATACAAACGATAGCCTTTACTTTTAGAACTGTACCCAACAAAAATACAATTTACTGCTTTATCATCCAATTTTCTGTGATGTTGTTCAGGCACTAATGCATATGCCAGACAACCAAAAACACGTAGATGAGCAACAAATGGCTTGCAATCATGCCAAGACTCATATGGAGTGATAGACTACAGTGCTTTAGTGGGCCACCTATTAAGTACATATGTTGCACACATAACAGCCTCAAGCTAGAAACTATGTGGTAAGGCTTGACTCTTGACCATACACCTTGCCATCTCCATGAGTGACCTGTTCTTCCGTTCAACAACTCCATTCTGTTGAGGTGTATATGGCACTGTGCACTGGTGTTTTATCCCACGTTCAGCTAGAAATGCATTAAAATCAGAAGAGATATATTCCCCTCCTCGATCAGAATGGAGGGTGCCCATTTTACATGCTGACATATTTTCAGCCAAAACCAAAAAATGTTTGAAGCACATAAACACTTCGGACTTTGCTTTGAGTGGATATACCCATGCATGCGTAGAAAAATCATCAAATGAAAGTCACGAAGTAAAGATAATTTCCAAAAGAGGGTGTCTGCATAGGACCACATACATCACTATAAACAAGCTACAATTTCTGAGTAGCCCGAACTGAACCATCTTTTGGAAATGAGGAACGCTACATTTTTCGCAAAATGCAGCCTTCACATACATGTTTATCGGGTGCCTGAAATTTGGGCAAAGAGGACACAATTTTAGATTTCTGAAGGCATAGCAAATTAGCAAAGTTCAGATGACCAAAGCGTGCATGCCAAAGCATGCATGCCAAAGCTTTGCATCTGACATAGCCTGAGAATCATGTATTGCACATGCCAAATCATTCACCAATTTTTCATAGTCTATGAGCTTATACGGCCCACGACATAAAATGCTAGAAACAATAATAACATCACCATTTGACAGATCATGAATTGTACATCTGTCATCAACAAATTTCACAACCAAGCCAATCTGGGCTAATACAGAAACTGATAATAGATTCTTCTTGATCCCTGGCACAAATAAAGCACATGACAAAGTGAAAGAACTACCATTAGCAGTAGTCAGAATGATCTTACCAACTTCCATGATAAGATAAGAGGAGTTGTGGGCGCATGTGACAATATTCCCTATAGGGGCAGCTCGAGTGAAGAGAAGAAACTACATTGCAAGGTAATATATTTGGTCACTCCACTATCAAAGTACTAAACATTTGAGTCTACTGCAGACATGCACTGCTCATGAGAAGATGGGTCAAAACTGCAAACAGTAGTAAACGCCCATTCTTCATCCTGTACAAGGTTAGCAGACTTTGTTTTTGGAGTAGAGGCCTCTACAACAACCATTTGATTTTGATGAGACCTTTGCACCTACTTGCCGAATGACTACTATTCGTAGCATCTATGCACTTGCAGCTCATCATGGTTGGAATGTACATCAATTGGATATCAAAAGAACATTTGTGAATGGTGACTTGCATGAAGAAGTGTATGTTTTTCAACCCTGTGGCTTTATGCAGAAAGGGCATGAGAAACAGGTGTGCAGGCTTCGGGAGAAGTTTGAAGCTTTCTGCAAAGCTTTGGGCTTACTTCCTTTTGTGGACTGATTTCCATATAGCTTGACACTTCCTTATACATGAGTGCAAACTCCTTGTTCATCGCATCACTCCCAGGGTGCATTTGTTGATATATTTAGGTAGTGATGTGTGTGAACACTCTAGGACCGTCAAGGCACTTTTTTCCTCTTTAGGAGGTTTTTTTCCCCAGCTTGTATATACGCCTATAGCCCTAACGGGTTACTAATCTTTGTACATTCTCTAGTGCTTCTCACTGGTCCTCATGAGAGGCATATTGCTGATTTTAAGGCTGATTTGCATGCCTCATTCGAGATGTTTGATTTGGGGCATTTGCATCACTATTTGGGCGTTCAGTTTATGCACATTGATGGTGGAATGGCTTTGTGTCAAACGAAATATATTGACACATTATTACAGTGTTTTGGCCTTGAAGACTGTAAACCTATTGCCACTCCTATGGAAACTAGTTTATGATTGAGTCTTCATGATGCTGGAGATGCATTGATGTTGTTCTCTATCAGCAGGCTGTTGGATGCTTGATTTACTTATGCATTACTTGGCCAGATATTTAGTTTGCTGTCTCACAAATGAGCAGGTTTATGCATTGCCCAGGTATCAAGCATTGGTAGGCGGTTATGCGCATCTTTTTCTACTTGAGTGGTACTCGGCTACTTGGGTTGTTCTATCCCAAGGGGGGATCACTACCGCCAGATTTGCATGCTTTTTCTAACTCTGACTGGGCTAGTTGCTATGAGATTGTGTGTCCACTAGTGGTTTTTGCTTCATGCTTGGTAGCTCATGCATATCTTGGTTGAGCAAGAAGCAACATACTTTGGCCACTTCCAGTTCCGAGGTTGAGTATAGGGTAGCTTTCACAGCGACTGTTGAGTGTGTGTGGCTCAGACGCCTTATGGCTGATTTGGGTGTTGGTCAGTCTTTTGCCACCACCATCTTCACTGACAGTTAGAGTGCATTGGCAGTTGTGAGGAACCCTGTGTTCCATGCTCGCACTAAGCACATTGAGGTGCATTATCACTATGTCAGGGAGAGGTTCTCATCTGGAGAGATCAGCTTGGCATATGTGCCCACACAAGAGAACATTGTAGACCTTTTCACAAAGGCTCTGCCTCGAGAGACGTTTGAAGCTTTTCACAAAGCTTTGGGCTTACTTCCTTTTGTGGACTGATTTCCATATAGCTTGACACTTCCTTATACATGAGTGCAAGCTCCTTGTTCATCACATCACTCCCAGGGTGCATTTGTTGATATATTTAGGTAGTGATGTGTGTGAACACTCTAGGACCGTTGGGGCACTTTTTTCCTCTTTAGGAGGTTTTTTTCCCCCGGCTTGTATATACGCCTATAGCCCTAACGGGTTACTTATCTTTGTACATTCTCTAGTTACACATTCAGTATTGTGTGTTGTGCTCCAAGATTCTTCTTCTTCCTTGTGCTGTTCACGTGCTTCTGCAGACGTCTAAATCCAACAATCATCACATCCTAGCCTAAGAAGGTCCATGAGGGAGAAAAGAAAACCAGAAAGGTATGGGTTTGATACTTCTCTAGTCACTAAACATTCAATCTATCTAGCACAGGACATAAATCAAGAGGAACCCTCAACATTTGAAGAAGCAAAGAAGAAATCAGAATGGAGGCATGCAATGGAAGAAGAAGTTGAAGCTCTTGAGGAGAATAAGACTTGGGAATTGGTTCCCAAGTCTCCATCAATGAAAGTAATAGGCTCAAGATGGATCTACAAATTGAAGATGAACTCAGATGGCTCCATTAATAGGTATAAGGCAAGGCTTGTGGCAAAAGGCTTTGCACAAACTCAGGGAATTGATTATGAGGAGACCCTCTCTACTGTGGCAAAGATGCATACTATTAGAGTTTTGCTTAGTATTGCCTCTTCCTAGAATTGGAAGATACTTCAATTGGATGTAAAAAATGCATTTCTTAATGGATGGATAACAGAAGAGGTATATATGGCACAACCACCTGGTTTTGAAAATCACATATATCTAAATTATGTGTGTAAACTTAATAAAGCTTTATATGGACTAAAACAAGCCCCAAGGGCTTGGAATCACATGCTTGTCTCATTCTTGCAAGACAAAGGATTTCAACCTAGCAAGGCAAACCCATCACTATTCATAAAAAGGAGTAATTTTGAAGTCATCTATTTGTATGTGTATGTAGATGATATTATACTTACAAGAAATGATACAGATGGCATGAAGAGAATCAAAGAACAGATGAGAGAAGAATTCAAGATAAGTGATTTGGGTTCACTTACCTACTTCCTAGGATTGGAAGTTATCTACAAAGATCATGGTTTGTTTCTCACTCAAAGAAAGTACATTAAGGACATGTTGGCAAAATTCAAGATGCAAGATTGCAGGATTGTAGGTATTCCAATGGAGGTTAATCATAAATTGAGCTCGCATGAAGGTGAACTCATAGAAGATGTGATAGGTTATCAAAGCCTTGTGGGTATTTTGAACTATGCCACATTGACAAGGGTTGATATATGTTATAGTGTGAGTGTGCTAAGTCAGTTTATGCACACTCCCAGGAAACCCACATGGAGGCTGCCAAAAGGATACTCAAATATCTCAAAGTGACCATAAATGAAGGGTTATACTACCCTTATGTTTCAGATTTAAGTTTGAAATTGTTATGTGATGCAGATTGGGCTGGCTCCAAGGAAGACAGAAGGAGCACCTCATGATATCTTACCGTTATATGTTCAAAACTTGTTTCATGGTCATCTAAGAAGCAACCCACAGTTGCTCTCTCTTCTATTGAAGCTGAATACAGAGGTTTTGCTATAGCTACTCAAGAAGTAATGTGGATGAAGACACTATTCACAGATCTTGGTTTGGAGATTGGAACTCCAAGTATCTTTGGTGACAATATGAGCTCCATTCACTTGACTGCCAATCCAATTTTTCATGCAAGGACTAAACATATTGAAGTACATTATCACTATGTAAGAGAGAAGATTTTGAGCAAGGAAATTCAGTTAACTTATGTGTCCACTCATCAACAAAGTGCAGATATTCTAACCAAAGCATTGGATGGTACAAAGCTTTGCAAATTCAAGGCTATGATTGGTTTGCGCATAATCTTGGAAGGTTGAAGACCTCAAGATCACTTGAATTGAGGGGGAGCTGTTGGAACATGTCCATGGCAAGTCCAAGTGATGGCTTGAGTCATCCAAAGACCTAGAGACTTGAAGGAAATGTCTGGTCTTTGTAAAGTTCACTTGTGAACTACTTCTTGTAATTTTTGAAGTCTTTCCTTGATGCAAAAGTAAAAGGAATCTAAAGTGGTTGAGTCCACTTGATGAAAAAAGGAAAGACAGGCCACGAATTTGTGATTGAAGGTAGTTGGAGAATCAAATCAATTACAAAAAGATTGGAGAGTGATTTTAGGTGAGATTCAAATTTAAATTTGGGCTCTAAATATCACTATAAATACATGACCTTCTAGTCATGTTTTTTAGACCTCCATGAGCTGCGCTTTATGCCATATCAAAGTGTGGGTTCAAGTCACACATATGTATCAATAAGTACATTGTACTTTACAATCAATATACTTTCATTTTTATGATCATTTGAGTTCATATCTTCATACTTTTGTGAGTATACTATTCATTGCCATATCTCTCAGTTTTCTCAGTTAGATTGCAGAGATGATTTCTCTGAGCTTGGTGCATCATTTTCAATGATTTAAGTTAGTAAATTTTGCTCCTTAAGTCTACTACATACTCATAAAATTTCAATGCAATTGGATTTTTCAATCTTGATATATGTTTATTTTAAGTTGACTATATATGTTCATTCTTTACTTCTCTGTCAGCACTCCATCAAAATAGTCATTTTCTCAGAGCTTTTTCTCAGTGTGTACTTCATCATTTTCCATGATTCAAAGCTTGATGGAATCTTCATATTGTCTAGTATATGCATACAAAATTTCATAAGCATTGAATCTTTGAATCTTGAGATATAAACATTTCTCTGCTCAAGGGTTTGAGTATTGCTACAACCCGTGAAAATCGGGGTGATGCTACAACTTGCTAAACACTTTTCTCTTTATTTCGTCCATCATTTTTGATGAAGTGACTCTTGATTGTTATCTTAATAAGTTAATAAGAGTTCTCCAAAAGGAATCAAGTCAATTTCTTTTGTAACCAGAGAATTGTTCAAAACATTGGACATGTGTATGAACATAAATAACAAGTTTTTTGTTCTTGAATCTACTCCACCTTATCTGTTTTGATTCATCTTTTTGAGAGTCCAAGGACTATCATTTGAAGAGACTAAAGGTGAAAAAAGAGGAGTTGAAGATGCAACAGAAAAAGGCATGGGTTAATAAGGAAACTCATCTATTCAAGGAAATGAAAGAAAGAGTTTATCGCTATATGATGCAAGACTTTGGCAAAGGATCCATGTACAATGCACAATAGTAGAAGATGCTTTAAAATTTTTAGATAAGACTAGTGACTCATACAAAACGAATCTTAGTTATTAGAGTTATTCCAAGAATTTCAAAGTCCAAAAGAATAGAGGCAGACTCTAGTAGTAAAAAGAAAGAAGAAATGTGCATGAGGCCCACACAGGGTGCCTACATGCCCTCACTCCTTGCAAGAAACCGAGGTGGGATGACTTCCACTCGAGGAGGGAATACAGTCTTTTGATTTTAATGCATTTTTGGTTGAGCATGGAATAAAGATCAGTGTATAATGCCATATACAAATAAAAAAATGGAGTTACAAAAAGAAAGAACAATTCTCTCATGGAGATGGCGAGCTGTATGGTCAAAAGTCAGGCTTTACCACATAGCTTTTGGCTTGAGGTTGTTATGTGTGCAACATATGTACTTAACTGGTGTCCCACCAAAGCACTACAATCTATCACTCCATATGAGGCTTGGCATGGTCACAAGCCAGATGTTGCTCATTTGTGTGTCTTTGGTTGTTTGGCATATGCATAAATGCCTGAACAACAATGTAGGAAATTGGACAATAAAGTAGTGAAATGTCTTTTTGTTGGGTACAATTTTGAAAGCAAAGGCTATCATGTGTATCATCCACATACTAAATGCATTTTGGTTAGCCATGATGTGTTTTTGTGGAGGATGCAATTCAGCCATTACTTTCATGTACCAAGGAGACTTTAGTTAGCTCTAGAGATGTGTACGACACTTTGATTCCCCTTTTTACAGGTGATGGTTTGAATGAGACAATTTCTTAGCTTGTATAGGTTCCACATGATGATGCAGACCATTCCATTTCTATGTAGATTTACATGATGCACTTATTGATGAGAGAGCTGATATAGAGGAGGCAAAAACTATGCCTAAATGAATAGTGTAGACTTTGCGAGATAGCAAATTCGATGCACCTCTATCATATCATACTTGTTCAAGCTCTTATAGTGCTTCTTTTGCATCAGATTGCTATGGTATGGTTGCCTCTAGTCTTTGTGATGGGAATGATTATGTTTCTTTTGATGAAGCACAAAATTAAGAAAATTGGATGACTTCTATGGAATCAAAATATGATGCTATTATGAAAAATAGTACCTGGTCTTTATGTGATTTGCCTCAAGGCAAAAAGGCCATTGAGACTAAATGGGTATACAAGCTGAAGCATAAGCATGATGGAATAGTTGATAGGTATAATGCTAGGCTTGTTGCAAAAGGTTATGCTCAAGAGAGAGGCATTAATTTTGATGAGACCTTTGTACTCACTTATTGAATGACCACCGTTCGTAGCATATGTGCACTTGCAAATCATCATGGTTGGAATGTACATCAGTTTCACATTAAAACTACATTTTTGAATTGTGACTTACATGAAGAAGTGTATGTATTTCAACATTGTGGTTTTGTATAGAACAGGCATGAAAACAAAGTGTTCATGTTGAAAAAGGGGTTATATGGTTTAAAGCAAGCACCGCATGCTTGGTATGAAAAGATACATGCATATTTGATTGCACATGGTGTTGCTCTAGCACAATGGTGAGAACCACGTTAAGAAGCTCCACCTCCTTAATGTCAATCCGTAGAAGAGATAGGAGTGATATGAAGATCGTGAATGTGAGATGAAGTGAGAGTGAAGGTGAGAAGCATAGAAATGCACACACACATACACACACACTACGAAGAGACAAGCAAGACACAATGGAAGGTGAGAAATCAACTCTATTGCTAAAGAACACTCTTACAAGCTCAAAATAGCTCTAAGCTCTTCTCTACTCAAACAAGCTAACCTCAAAAATGAGCTCTCTAGCTCTTTTTATAGATTCTAGACTAGTTTTGACCGGTTTCACATCTAGTGACCGGCATAGTTAAAAAATAGGTCCTATATACTATTTGAAAGGGTAAACGGTGTCTAAAAATAACCAAAATCGATACGCTCATTCTACCTAAGCTCCTCAAGCTCGAGGACTCCTCGGCTTGCACAAAATGGAGCTATGGATTACAAAAAGGGTTTTTCTATGTTACATATGCTACAATAGTGATAAAAATCACAGTTGGAGGTTTTTGAAAAGTATTTTAAAACATAACCTTTGAGAAATTGATTCGATTGACTCCCTGCTCTGTCTTTACATGCTTTCGCGTCTTCTATGCCTCTGGCTACTGCCAACACCCCCCTCCCTCTCGCTTCTGTCGTCCTCGACAGAACCTTGTTGTGCGGTCTGTCGGATGTAATTCTGGAGGAGTTCCTGAGCGAGCGTGTGTTCGGATATTTGAATGCCTCGAGCCAAATCTGCCTCGAGTTTCTCCCAATCAATTGGTTGTGGTTCATCGGGTGGCGGGAGTCGATAATGTGTGGAATATACCATCTGTTCACAGGCGAATAAGTGCAAGAGGTGTGTAGGCCTACTGATGAACACTTCTGAATGGTATTCCCAGAAACCGGTTGTGAACATCTCTTCGAAAGTCTGCTTGTAGCACGCCGGTAAATATTTAATTCTGCAATGCCAGACATAACACACCCGTAGCGATGGCGTTGTACTCATATCATATGCAAGATCTAGATTGCCATGCTCGAAGCCCGGGGTGTTTACATGAGGTGCCTTTACACGATGGAAGACTTTGAAAACCATTTGCATCATGTCAAAGATTTTGACAGTCATGTGCGCTGCTATATCGTCCATATGTTTCAAGCGAGGGATCCAGTGGCGAATCGTGGCCATCATGTATCCGATTGTAGGTGGTCCTGTAGGTGGCCTGAAGTATGGGTAGTTTAGCCAATCCTGGCATTGCTTGTTGTTTTGTATCTTTAATCGCAAATGCCTTCCAGGAACGGCGACGTGGCACTGGTCCCCAACATGGGTTGTATTTTAAATGTAGTGGTGCCTTAACCCAAGTACTCATCATCTCAGGATATTCTTGTAAAAGATCTTTATGCCAATCTGGTTGATAGATCTCGCCTTGCTGCGCATCCAGGGGCAAATCCTCAGGCTTGAACTGAGTAGCGTGAGATGGTTTCTTGCCTGTTTCTTTCTCTATGGCCAACTGATATTCGACCATTAAAATGAAATATGGTTTTTACTGTAACTCATGCCCTGATATGTATTGACGAGGGGCCAAATGAGCAAGGTAGGGGGACTGTAAAATTCTTTCCTCAATCATTGCCATTGCGTGTAGCTTCGCCTCTACTCGTGCTGAGTGGGTGGTTCCAAGCTGTTCAATTGTCTTCATCCATGCGGGGGTAGGAAGTTCGTAAGTCGTTTGGCCTTCGGCCGTGACTCGTCTGCCTGGGATGGGTTGTGGTTCGTACGCTTCTTCAAAAGTTTCCTCCACCGGAATTGTAACTGTTTCCTCCTCTGCTGGTAGCTCTGGTGGGGAATCTGGTCTTAGTGGTGCTTCATATACTGCTATCCTTGATTCAAGAGTAGATACCTGGTCCCGTAATGCGTTGAGTTCCTCTAAGATGTCAAGGGAAGGGTCCGTAGGAGCTGGTAATCCTTGTGTTGCTGGTAGCCCTTGTGTTGCAGGTGCTCTGAGCTGGAGTAGCTTATGATCTTCTTTTAGCTTCTGATATTCTTCGTTCATTGGATCATATTCATCGAGCAATCTGATGTGATCATCGAGCAACATTTTCATTGATTCGAAGGGCACTGCTTTGAACTGGCTAGGACTTAATGGTTGGTTTGGATGATCGAGAGCAGCTTCTAAATTTTCTCTGTTCTGCTCTTGTAGCCGCTGGTTCTCTTCCTTTGCTGCTGCTAGATGTCTTCTGAGTAAGCCCATGTTCCGTGTAAGCATCGCATTGCGAACTGTCTGGGCCCTTAACAAATTGTCACGATCAGCAGTGGCCTCTTTGGCTTTCTCTTCACTTTCTACTTCCAGTTTGTGGTATGCCTCTCGTAATTCTTGGTATCGAGTATTCAATGAGGCATTCTCAATCGATAATGAATTAAGCTGCGACTGTAAGTCATTGGTTGTCCTCTGCAGCTGCTGATAATTATTTCCAAGAGATGTGAACTCATCTCTTACTTGCATCATACACGTGAATTTCTGTCGAAATGCTGTGTCTATGGTGGGTGATAATATTAATGGTGTGCTAAGTGAAGATGCAGTAGGTGTAGATGCAAATGGAATGGGGAATGGGGGTGGGAAAGTGGATGCTGTGGTGATTGTGGAAAATTGTGGTGTGCTTAAATATTGTGGTGCCAGAACTGAAGTGAGTGGAGCTGCAGTGGGTGGTGATATATCCATATCGCTGGATGTGGTGTCGAGTGCAGTGAATGTGAATAGTGGTGTGATCGTGGGTAAGTGTATGGGTGTAAATACAGGATTTACAAAGGTGGAGGAGTAATTTACAGAGGGGGTGTCTTGGACGGCTTGGTGGAAAGGGGAAAGAGGGGTTACTGTGGGTCGGGGAGGTGAGACTGGGGAGAAGGTTAATGGAGGGGGGAATGGGAAAAGGGGTCTTGGAGGTGTGGGGAAGGATGGAAAAGATGGATGGAGAAATGGGTTGGATAGAAAGGTGGATGTGTTAGGGGGTAGACTAGGTTGAGTGGGTGCGGGAATTGTGGGACGAATGGGAGTGAGGATGACTTCTGCTACTCCACCGAAGAAGGAGGATGTCGTTCTGGGAGAAGGAGGGTGAATGGGGGAGGCTGGATGGATGGGAGGTGAAGGAGGAGCAGTTGGGGTGACAGGTACTTCGGTAACTGTGGAGGTATGTACAGTAGTAGCACGGGGTGGGGAATCTACGAGGATGGCTGCTTCTGCCAAGGAGCCTTCAGGGACGAGACATGCTTCCCTGGCCTATTCTGACGATTGACCGCCGGTGGGTACGCGAATGTATTCCCTAGGCTTGGTTAGTAAGCGGATTCTGCGGGGGTCATACTACGGTAGCGGTTTCCTCTGCAAATATCGTAAGGCTTCAGTGGGTCCAACTGATTTAACAAGCTCTCTGAAACCTCTGATATATACCTCTTCGAACATGCCCGAGACAAGTTCTTGTTCTATTAGTGTTTGGCTCTCTTCGTCAGTCAACTTCTTACGCGCCCAAACCTTTTCCATAGTACGGTATAACTTTTTGATGGCCAATGTATAAGCTGCTGCTTCGAAGGTTTCCTCTTCATGTGTGCTTGTATCACCTTGGGTGTCCGTTTGTTGTCCTTGTTTGTCTGTTTGCACCTGTTCTTGGGATTCATGAGTTCCCTGACTGGCTTCGTCATCGCCTTCATCTTCGTCGGTTTCTGTTCTTTCATCCTCGGAACTAGACACTACTTGTCCTTGTGGTTGGTCTCGTGGTGTGGTAGGGTAGCTGGGCCTTTCATATTCCTGAGAGAAGATCTTGCCTTCTGAAAACTGAAATTCATTTGAAAATACATCCTGCATCTCAAAATCAAATGTGGTGTCTCTTTGTTCTGCTTCCAAATGGGGTATCGGAAAAGAGAAGGCTTCCGCACCAATAGTGGTGGGAACTTCTGCTGTAGTGGTGGTAGGTCCTGGGACTGTGGCTGCTTGAGTAGCAACTGTGCTGGTAGTGTACTCCGTTATAATCGGTCTTGATAACCTTATGCGAATAGGTTGTACAGGGGGTTCAGTAGGAGACTACTCTGGAGAGGGTTGTGATGAGGGTGATTCTGGCACTTGAAGGCAGGGGATGGTTCCTCTCATTCGCTTTCCTGCTCTTCCTTTGCTAGGCTTTCTAGCTTTCTTTGTGGTCCTTTAAACGCTTTCAGCTCCTCGCTTGTGAGTGCACGTTCGATTGGCAAATCATATGCTAAGCACATCTATACAATGCGCGTGAGGGCGCAACATCCATTGATGACTTTCTTTCTTTCCCATCTATGTTGTGCTAAATACATCTGATCAATGATCCAACTAGCTAGATCGACTGTCTGGGGTCCAATACAAGATAAATACAAACCAAACCATATTCGTTTGTGAGGCATTGTGAATCTGTCCTAAGCGGGGAAAGCAAAATGCTGCATACATATCCTCAACGGTTTCGAAAGCTCATGTGTGATGGCCAAAATCTCTTCCCACTTTGTAACATCCCCACATTTCATAGGGTCAGGAACTAACCTTTCTCGCTCTGTGGGCATGTGGGTTCCATGAATCTTGATGGCAGCTCGAATCAAATCCTTCGAAAGATAAAACCTTTTATATGGTGGATCGTTCACTAAAGATGGCAAAATAAAAGTTCCGGGCAGGTCTTTATTCTCTGAAGCTATCAAAGTGGTGATTAAGTAATAGCATCTGTAGAAGTCAGGTTTAGGCAACGGATCACTAAAATATTTCTCTAAAGCCGGCTCTTGCCCAAACATGTGTTAAGTCTTGTGTGTTCTGTAGCCCTTCGAACTCTCTTGAGAAAAACTGATATTTTCCCCATGTACAGTCATCAAAAGTCAAATTAGACTCAAATATAAACTCAGCATCCGCCAAGGGTCCTGCCAGCCCTTGAAACCAGTGAGAATTGCGATGAATCTTCTCAGTATAGCTTCGAGGAGGATCGTCAATAGGCATGGGTCCTGGGAATCCTTGGAATTCTGGCGGTGGAGCCGTCGGATGGGACTCAGCAAGTAAATCACTAATAGTAGCCCTGGGTATACTGGTTCCAGCTTCAGATGGTCCTTCCTCAGTTTGCATGATGATTGACGTGGTAATGGAAAAGATCTGCTACAAAAGATTAACACATTAGTATGGAAATTAATTATGATCCCATTAAAGTAAGACTGCAATCCCTTTCCATAACTGATGTGTAACCCGTGTAGCCGAGTGTCATGATGTGTTTTATGGAATGATTTCTTGCAAACTAATGCAGGTCTCTAGACACCTACATGCTTCAGATGATACATACATTTCTTGATGAGGTGTTATTACAGATGATGTTGGGTTATAGTGTGTGGATTTATACAAGGTTTAGTCGTGAATGAGTTATCACATGGTTGTAGATTAGTCGGGGTGGGAGTTATGTTAGACAATGGGTTAGGAGAAGACTTCTGGATACGTTTCAGTATCCACTTCCTAAGAGTTTGTGATCGGGTGATAGGTCTCTGCGGAGGGACAAAAGATGATATCGGATTTGGTGGTTGGAGGGTTGAAAAGATGTCCGAGGGGTGTATATTACATGGCTTGAGGGTTGAGCTATAATACACTGTTTGGGTACCCAAATCTGCGTGGGTGTGGGTCTGTTCAGAAGGTACTTCTTGGCGATCCAAATTTGTCGAATGTTCGTGTTCGTAGAAGAAGGTCGAGGAGGTGTTGAATATTGACTCTGCTTCTGCCTTGACTTCTTCTTGTCATTGTCTGCGTTGTTGAAATCTGTCGATGGTTTCTGTCCTTTTGGCACCCATATTTGTCTTGTGCCACTTGCTTTGTGATGCTGACACTGCTTTCCTCTTTGTGTTGTCTGATATTGTCGTCGGCCTGGGTTCCTTTGTCGTGGTTGACTCTTTGGTGGTTGGGGTTGAGAGGTCGGAGGGACACTCTGCTTTGGAAAAAAAGGGAGGTCCAACGCTTGCGAAACCTACCCATTAGGAAGTGCTCCGTTTTGTACTTTTAATCTAGGCCAGTCCGCAGTAAGTGTGGAAGGATGGGCACCGCAGGTTGTTTTGCCCATGTGGACGCTGATGAAGTCCACCTGACCGCTGATTGTGCCCGTTTGGCCGTTGATGGTGTCCATTTGACCAAGCAGTTGGGTGGTTGACCCTTCTAATTTGCAGGAAGCCCAAGGGAAAATCTCCTGACGTCCTTCTGATTGACAATTGTTCAGAGCCAAGCCCGCATGGGTTGGTGTAGACGTAACGTGACTGATCTGACCAAAGATCTTTCGGTCTTCCGTCGCATGTTGTTCATAGGGTCTAGGGTCGCGTACTTCAGGCGGAAAGCCGTTAGGGAAGTCAAGTGGTATCACTCGCTTCTGATCTAAGGTTCCAATCTGCAAGGAGCCTTGTCTAAGATTTAGATCCACTGAGTGATCGTATAGCCAATCTTGGCCAAGGATTAGGGGTTCTATCAGGTCGTCGTCATGGCACACTAGTAGCTTTACTGTCAAGGTCACTTCGTCTATGAGGATAGGAAGGTCCACCTCACCCATGCAAGGGGTTTCCATGCCTCCTAGCCCTATGAGGTATGCCTCAATTGGCCGCATTTCTATTCCTGAATCCTTATAATGGGACCATCTAATCGCACTAGTCGCAGCACCTGAATCAATTAAAGCCCTGAGCTCTTGGCAAGGGTTGCCGTGCTCTAGCCTGACTGTAAGGAATGGTCTCCTGTCCACTATGATAGGATGAGTGGTTGACTTTACTTGACACATGGCCATGGGATATCTGGGTGTTGTTTCCAGATGGTTATAATGTTCTCTCCCTAGTCCTTGTCTTCTTAGCTTCATGCGCTTAATGCGTTCTATAGCTTCGGCCTGAGCTTCAACTCGTATTCTATTTTCTTCCTCCTTACGCTTCTTTGCCAACGTGAGTCGTCTAAGCATATCCTCAGTAAGAGGTTCTTGGTATAGCCTGACTCTACAGCCACTAATGTAATTAGGCATTATGTCTCCTTCTAAGGTGGCTAATTGTATTGCTCCACTTGTCGAGAGTCTGTTAATGATCATAGGTCCATAACCTCGCTTTTCTAACTTCCGTGCACGTTGCTTCAGCGTATATACTAGAACTAAATCTCCTTCTTTTAAGCCTTTATCTTTCACATGTGCATCAAAATAGGCTTTCTGTCGTTTCTTTGCCGCATATATCCCTGCTGCTGCTTTCAGCCTGGTTTCTCCTAATCGTTCCAAGTCCATTATTCTTGTTGATAATTCATGGCTGGTCCACTGATGTTCTTGTGCAACCTGAAGGGTCGGTATCAAGAAGTCCAAAGGAAGCACAACATTCTGACCAAAAACCATCTGAAAGGGAGTTGCATTGAGTACGGTCTTGTAGGCCACTCGATATGCCCAAACAGCGTGGTGTAACTGTTTGTCCCAATCTGAACGTTTGTTGTTCACGAGTTTCGTCAGTACATTGCATAGGATCTTGTTAGTGCTTTCAGCCTGACCATTGGCCTGAGGATGATATGGTGCGGATTTTTTGTGAATCACCATAAAATCCTGTAACAAATATTCAATGACTTGGTTTAGAAAGTGAGTTCCTCGATCGCTCACTAACTCTATAGGCAATCCATATCTTGTAAAGACATTTTCAAATAAGAATTTTGCAGTCGTGTGAGCATCATTCTTTTTCGTGGCTTTTGCCTCTACCCATTTGGTAAGATAATCTGTTGCGACAATAATGTATTCAGCATGTGCACCTTTTGCAGGGGGGTTAATGGGTCCTACAAAGTCTATACCCCACTTAGAAAATGCACGTCCGCCCATCATGGGTTTCAATGGCATTTCATCTCTGCGAGTAGGAAACTGAGTTCTTTGGCACACTTCACATCTCTTTACATAGGTATGCGCATCCATGTGAAGAGTGGGCCACCATAATCCTGCAAAGAGGATGGCTTTGATTATCCTATCGGGTCCAAAATGACCTCCTGCAACACCTTGGTGTGCAGTCTCTAGTATGCTCAGATAATCGCTTTCATGAACACATTGTCTTAGGTATCCGTCTCTTCCTCTTTTGTATAGATTATCGCCAATAAGTGAATAGTCTTGAGCTTCCTGCTCTAGACTGCGTTGTCGTGCTAAGGTCATTCCTTGAGGGAATGTTTTCGTCCTCAAGTATGTCACTAAAGGTTCACTCCAGTCCGGTGTGAGAGACACGTGATACAATGTAGCATGTTCTACCGGTGGTCTTTCACAACAAACATGGCATTCTTTACACAATTTGTAGACATCTGCTTCCATCGTAGGCCAGTATACTCCTAGTCTATGCAGAGTCTATAATGTTCGATGTTTCAAATGATGTTGCTTTAGTGCACCTACGTGTGCTAATTGCAACCAATTTGCATGTTCTGATTCATCTACACAACAAGCAAGAATCTTTTGATTATCCTGTTTATATATGCTTCCTGCCATGATTTGATATCTCTGTGACTTGGTAATCTCTCCTTCTTTGATCCTTATCCTAGGATTCTTAGGTCCATATGTGAGAATAGGGACTATAGGCTTAGCCCATTCTGGTGCTATCTCAAGCTTAAACAAATATGCATCTGGTAATTCATCCGCTATCCCTTGAGGAGCTTCTCCTGAGGTTAATCTCGAGAGGTGGTTAGCTCTAAGATGTGTCTTTCCTTTCCTGACTACAACTTCAAAATCATACTCCATGAGTAATAGAAACCAACGTATTAATCGTCCCGTGTTACATGGTTTGTTAACTAAGTACAATAATGCTTGATGTTCTGTAAAGAATTTGAACTTGTTTGCCAACAAATAATGTCTGAATTTCTTTATTGCGTAGATCATTCCTAATCCTTCTCGTTTCCGTAGTGGTGTAATTTCTTTCGGCTGCGTTCAACTGTCTGCTCGCATAATCTATGGGGAGGTCTATATTACCTTCATTCGTGGGTTGTGCTAACACACATCCTATGGCATAATTGGATGCATCCACATGTACATGGAATGGCTTACTCCAATCCGGGGTTGTCAATATAGGTGCTGAGCACAAACGTCGTTTAAGTTCATTAAATGAATTTTCACACTCATATGTCCATTCAAACTTGGTCAAAAGAGAGTACAAAGGCTTGGCTATGATTGCATACATGTGTATGAATCGTCTATAATAACCACAATGGCCCATAAACGCTTGTACCTCTTTTACGTTAGTTGGTCTAGGTAGATCGGCAATCACCTTCACCTTTTCTTCATCCGTCGAGATCCCATTCTTTGACACAATGTGTCCTAGAATTTTGCCTTGTCTGACCATGAAAACACACTTTTCTGGGTTCAAACAAACCTGATATTCTCTACATTTGTCAAATACTTCCCTTAGCTCTAGGATATGTGTCTGTCTGACATTTGAATGAGCACATAGGTCATCGACATAAACTTCCAAATTCTTGCGTAAGAATTCCTTAAAAACATGACACATGAGTCGCTGGAAAGTGGCGGGTGCATTTGTGAGCCCAAAAGGCATTACACGAAATGCAAATATGCCCCATTTTGTGGCAAAAGCCGTCTTGTGTTGATCTTCTGGAGCAATGGCTACTTGATTATAGCCTGAGAATCCATCAAGAAAGCTGTAAACTTCCTTGGCCGCAACTCTTTCCAATAGGTGTTCTGTGATAGGAAGAGGATAACTGTCTCTAATCGTGGCAGCATTAACTTTTTTAAGGTTAATACACACACGCAATTTTCCATTTTTCTTGGGCACAACCACAATGGGGGATACCCATTCGGTATGCTCAATTTCATAAACGAATCCTGCTTCTATCAATTGGTCTATTTCCTCTTTAATCTTCACAGCGTAATTATCGTTGTACGTGTATGGTTTTTGTTTCGTGGGTTTTGCATCTAGAGTCATAGGGAATCTATGAGAACATATGTCTGGATCTACTCCTTTCAAATCTTTGTAACTCCACGCGAACACATCTCTATATTCGCGCAATAGGGCAACTAATTCTTCTTCTTCTTCATTAGTCAAATCATGCCCTATGTATGTACATTTTTCTTCCTCTCCTTCTATGGCTTCTATGATTTTTTTGGTTTTCTCTCGGTTGTCATATACTTCTCCAACATCAGCTTTTCTGTTTGGCATTCATACCAGTATTCTTCTATCTTCTATTTCATACTTTTTGAAGTTCTCGGGTACTTCAAATAAAGACTCTTCTTCTTCTTCTGACATGGCTTCTTTCTTCTTTCTTTTCTTCCCTTCACTTTTATCAGTCACTTGTGTGGTTAACCTCACATCATTCATAAGTTCTTCGTGTCTCTGAGGGTGAGTCTCTACTTCGTAGAAGTATTCTTCCTCTGATGCAAATGGAGGGTCCATAATAATTGACTCTAAATCGAAATCGCTTGCATCCTCAAATGCATCAATGTTAGGTTCACACTCTTCTAAAATTGAATCACACGTGATTGGCTCGATGGTGAAAACTGAAATGTCATAGCCATCCTCGTCACAGTGGGGGGTCCATTGTTCTTCATTGATGGCTACATCCATGGTTGCTAGGATTTCTGCCCAACCATGAGGTTCAAACTCTTCGTCTGGAAATACTACAGGTGCGTAAGCTGGGTCTTGAAGGGTTCGTGGATGTTGTTCTGCACCTAAGGTCCTGGCTTCTAACCGTTCTTCCTCTTGTTTGGCTACTTTGCACATCCATAAATGAGTATCCTCGTGCAACCATGAGGGGTCAGACTCCAAAGAGTGTACTCATTCGGTCTCTACCTATGTCTTATGGATGGTGTTCCATTGTCTTGGGGGTATGTCTCTATGGGAATAGTCTTTAAGATTGACTTTAGTAGTCGCTCCTAAATGTTGCAAGTACAAAGAATTAGTTCCCCAATCTTGCACAATTTGCAACTGACGCATGAATGGTCGTCCCAATATCATCTCATAAGCATGATTTTTACTAAAATCACAAATGGCAAAGGTATGCTCAAACTCCACACCACAAGTGGTGAGAGATATGCCTTCTAGTAAGCCTAATGGTTTTTCTATGTGTCCGTCAGCCATTTGTAGCTTCATCCTGGTAGGTCTTAGTGCTTGCTTACCCCAACGTTTCCATAAAGTGGTGGTAGCAATGGCTACTCCGGCTCCTGAATCTAGGATGGCTTTCGTGGTGTAGCCCTGATGGGTTATTGGAAGATAAGTGTTACCTTCCTCTCCTTCGCTTACATCTCCGATCTTTTCTACTGGTATCTCTGGTTCCTTCTTGTGTCTTCCTACCTGTGAGGGAGTAGTAGCATGCTCAGGGAATTGATTTGCTACATGTTTCCACAATTCTGGTTTTACCTTCAACAATTCCTCTAGAGTGAGATTACATTGAACTTTAGTGCTCTTGATCACTTCCGTGTTTCTAGGGAGTACTGATTCTTCATTCCTCACTATTATCGTGGGTGCTCTCATACTAATAGACTTTGCTTTCCAAGGTCCTATGAACTGAGGTAATTCATGCAAAGAATTGGATTCAAATCCTGTGTGTTCACTCAATTGCTCTTCCTCTACATCGTCATAAATCGAGGGAATGTCTTGGGGAAATTGTTCCTGCAAGTCGTCTATTTCTTGAATAGGAGGATGGGTTCCTTGTTCTTTTCTCCACTTCTCTTCTTGGATTTCTCTCAGAAATTCATGTGAATACCTATGTATGGAAGACAAATTGTCTTCCCCTTCTGTGTTGGGTACTTGAGACAGGAATGGTGCATTCCTTTCCTGTGTCTCTGGGACACTAAGATTCCTATGCTGATCCTTTTTCTCTTTGCTTTCTATCAAGTATTCGAGCCTCTCCATTAATCCTTGAAAGTGTAGTTCCGGTTTTGCCATGTTATTCCAATTAAGATATCTAGAGGCTTCGAACAAAGCTTGTGCTAATTCTACCATCTTCATGCAAAGTTTAGTCCTCTTGATTTCTAAGTCTGCTCGAGGGTAGTTCTTACTCATTTCAGCTACTTGGGGTCCTTCTTTTATCCTAGCCTGATATGCACGAAACATCATGTCTAGGTTTTGTGGTATGGGTTCTGCTAGAACTGATCCTGATTTCTGAGCTGGGTTCTCTTGATTCAATTCCTGTGAAGTCAATTCTAGGATTTTGGCTCTAGATTCCTTGAGACTTCCTTCCAACTCTATTATCCTCTTACTCCACTTTCTCTTAATCCTTTCCCTAGAGTCTTTCCAAGATTTCGTTTTTTTACTGCTAGATTCTGCAACTTCGCTTGTTTCGGCTATTTTCTCATGATTAAGCTGTTGATTCTGTAAGAGTGCCTGGGCTTTGGTTATAGCTTGGATAGGCACATATGTAGGGTTAGATCCATCTGCATTGCTTACAATACCTATCACGTTGATTGGCGTCACATTTGAAGCATTAACTGGGTTCTTAGGACAATCTTTGATTATGTGCTCTTTACCACATTCGGCACAAAAGCCTTGTATGTTGTAATATTGTGATTGTCCTGATATCGGAGGATGTGGACAATCCTTTATGAAATGATCTCCTTGGCACCTAAAGCATGGTCCTCTAGGGCCCTGTGGTCTCTGCTGTCTTAACTGGGGCCGTGGGTTTGGGTTTGTGTACATTACATTAGCGTAGTCGGGCTCCCAACTAGGTTCCACTGGTGGACTATCATAATGATATGTCTCTACGTGTTCTGGTGACTCCGTGTAATAAGCGGGTGGACTATCTACATGAGTAGAGTCAAAACTGTTTGAGTTCGGATCACTTTCGGTGATCAAAGGTGAAGAAGGCACTAAGGCCCTACTTAGGTTCTCTTCTACAACAACATATTTGACTGAGATGACATTCGCTGGTGGGGGTGGCTGCTGAGCTAAGACCGGTTGAGGTCTCTGTTGAGCCTGATAAGGGTAGTTTTGAGGAGGCCTATAGTAATAAGGCTGAGCATTGTATTGGCCTTGATACCTACCTGGTTGTGCGTATGCTTGCGGGTAGTTCTGTCTCACTGCCTGTTTATTATATGGGCAGTCTTGAGCCGTGTGATTTTTGTATCCTCTCTCAATCGTACAGTATTGGCCACTAGGATTGGCTTGCGGTTGTGTTGCATTGGGGCACACGTTTGCCATATGATCACCACCACAGGTGTAACAACGCTTGTTTGTTGTTACCCTAGGCATCTGTTTACTAGAAACTCCTAGTTTCTGGGCCACTTTTTCTGCTAGGTCCTCTATCGAGTTAGACAATTTTGTGGATGCTAGAGAAGAACAATCCGAGTCCTTGTAGACTTTTGAGAGTTCCAACTCCTCTCCTAAGTTGTCCTCAATGTCTATGCATATTCTTACACACTGCTCTAGCGTTCTGGGGGTCTTTTAAGTACACGTAGGAGCGTAGTTTAGAGCTCAACAAGCCATCTAGAAACAATGACACTTGCTTGGCTTGTGAGGGTAGCTCTTCTCACCATATTATCTAAACCTACGTCCTGCCAGTCTTACTGTTTCTTGAGGGGTCTGTTTGAAGCTGTGAATCAACGAAGACGTGTCATGTATGATCCCGCTTTTAGAGAATTCAGTGATGAATGACTCTAAAAAGTGATGGATGTCTCTAAATTGCCTTTGTTGCAATGGTTGGAACCAAGTTAAAGCGGTGTTCTTTAACGTTAGTCCAAATGCGTTGTATTGCGTGAACATGTCTTCGACTTGTTCTGCTGTTAACACCTGCTTAAATTCTGTGATTCTAGGTTCTTCTAATGGTTCTTTTCCTTGTGCTCTCACATCCGTTTCCAATTGAATTACACCAAACTCATTGGTATTGTTTGTCTGCGTACTTAAGATATACATCGTTCCTTCCTTGTCTATGTATGTGTCTCTCTCAAATTTCACCACTGGACGTTCCAGTCCAATGGGTTGGTCAGGGTTGTGCATTTGCACCACTTGTCTTCACAAACCATCCTCATAGATGCGAGCACCTAAGCGGTTGGTTCGGAGAAATTCTAACTGAGTCCTGTAGGGCCCTTCTGGTCTTTCTAAGTATGCTACGTTTGACCCTCCTTCTGGTCTTTCTGTGCTAAATGCCATTTCTGATTCACTCGTATCTGAGCTCTCGTAGGGGTAGCTAGTGTTCAATTGTTGTGCCCAGGATCGTGTAGTGGTTCCTACACTGGCTTCTGATGATCTGAGGCTTCGTCGGTCTGACTTACCTATGTGTTTGCCAGATCTAAGGTTCATGAATTTACTTCCTTGCACACTCAGTACAAGCTCAGATCGTCGATGATTCTTTGATCTTTCTTGATTCTTTTTAATTCCCTTTAGATTCTTGTCTCACTGTATGCGTCAGGAATTCGACTTTCTGTGGTACTTTGAGTTCTCGTTCCGTCAGACTTAGGTTCTTTCCTTTAGGTTTTCGTATCACACACCTTTGTCTTTAGTCTTAGACTTGATAAATTTAAGTCTCTTGAACTTGAGGCGTTTCTATCGTCTTGAATCCACAATGCTAACGTTTATCCTAAGCTAAAAATTGACTAAGGGGGTTGAGTAATCTTCCAACCTCGAGTCAGCTTTTCTGGTTGCTCTGATGCCCACGAAGCCGTGCTTCCCAAGCCCTGCGTTCTTCACTGCCTTGCTTTGCTTTGCTTTGATTGCCCTTGCTAGACCTGAAAAAATCCAATATTAGACCAATTTCACAAACGGATGATCAAGCACTTGAGTATATACACCTTTAAGGGTCCCTTAACTTTTGGCAAAATTTTCTTCCAAAGCCCCCTTTCTTTCCTAGTCCCATAGATGGTCAACCTCAAAAATATCCTCTAAAAAAATCAACGTCTTCTTTTTGAAAAAAACAGTTGAGCTCACGTAGTACTCGTAAAGAGCTTTCTAACGAGCTATTAAGCTCGAAAAACGGATTGCAGATGAGAAAGATATGACCGTTCAGGCCCTAGGGGGTGAAAACTCACAAATAGGTTTTTCTTCAATTATGAGCTAAGGGGTCTCCTATGAGTCTAATCACCCAAAAATTTTCCAAAAATAGCCCCAAATTTGGTCAAAAAATCAAACCCTAAAATTTGCGTTTGGGGTGAGCCATCGTGATGGTCTGAGATGATCGCGATGGTCTGGGACCGTCGCGATGGTCTACGCGAACCGTCGCGATGGCGTGTTGCACGAATACTCGCGATGGTCTGAAGTGCACGGTCGCGATGGTCTAAATGTGAGCAATCGCGATGGTCCGATTGAGTGAACAATCGTGATGGCGTCAATCAACGGTCAACGTGAACCGTCACGATGGTCTGAAGTGAACCGTCGCGATGGTCACCGATGCGATGGCGTGAGCCAATCGCGATGGTCCAAATTTTGAGTTGTCGCGATGGTGTAAGGGTCTCGTCGCGATGGCGTGGCTAGTGAGCAATCGCGAAGGTCTAGCTTGCCACGTGGCACTATCGAGGCGATGGCATGGGCCAATCGCGATGGCGTGGGGTCGATGGGATCCTCGCGATGGTCAAGGACTATCGCGATGGTTCAAGTGAACCGTCGCGATGGCGTGAGACCGTCGTGATGGTCCGATCGAGCCGTCGTGATGGCGTGAGCCAATCGCGATGGTGTGACACAATCACGATCGTCTGAGCCAATCGCGATGGTCCACCAAATGCAGGTTTTCAAGATGCATCTGTGGATTCCTATGTGCGCAAGTGTGCTCTACACGCTGGTGTGGTCGCCTACCTCAAATTCCGAACTTTGCAGACCATCGCGATGATCTGACACAGTCGGCAATTTCTGTCAGAGAGTACATTTCTTACCTTTTTGCAGCCTTCCTGATGCTCTGGAGCTCTGTAACTGCAAGAAAACTCAAAAACACACAAGTACACACAAGCACAAAAGCTCTCTCTCTCTCGCACATGCACAAATGAGGGGAAATGAGGAGAATGGGTGGATATGGTGAATTTTTTGATTTTTTTGGAGTTGAAGATGATGATGCGGTGATGAAGATGGAGTGTGGGGAGGTGAAAAACACTAAAAAATAACTAAAAACAACAACAAAAACTGAAATTTTTACCTTCCAATGCCACTTCTTGCTATACTCTTACCATCACACATTTGTCCTAGACTCGATCCCCAGCAACGGCGCCAAATTTGGTGTTGCTCTAGCACAATGGTGAGAACCATGTTAAGAAGCTCCACCTCCTTAATGTCAATCCGCAGAAGAGATAGGAGTGATATGAAGATCATGAATGTGAGATGAAGTGAGAGTGAAGGTGAGAAGCATAGAAATGCACACACACATACACACACACTACGAAGAGACAAGCAAGACACAATGGAAGGTGAGAAATCAACTCTATTGCTCAAGAACACTCTTACAAGCTCAAAATAGCTCTAAGCTCTTCTCTACTCAAACAAGCTAACCTCAAAAATGAGCTCTCTAGCTCTTTTTATAGATTCTAGACTAGTTTTGACCGGTTTCACATTTAGTGATCGGCATGGTTAAAAAATAGGTCCTAGATGCTATTTGAAAGGGTAAACGGTGTCTAAAAATAACCAAAATCGATACGCTCATTCTACCTAAGCTCCTCAAGCTCGAGGACTCCTCAGCTTGCACAAAATGGAGCTATGGATTACAAAAAGAGTTTTTCTATGTTACATATGTTACAATAGTGATAAAAATCACTGTTGGAGGTTTTTGAAAAGTATTTTAAAACATAATCTTTGAAAAATTGAGTCGACTGACTCCCTGCTCTGTCTTTACATGCTTCCGCATCTTCTATGCCTCTGGCTACTGCCAACACATGGCTTTGAGAACAATCCAATTGAGAGCACCTTATATGTTAAGCATGTAGATGATGTACTTTTGATCATTGTTGTGTATGTTGATGAAATGCTGCTCACTAGTCCTAATGAGAAGCATATTGCTGAATCTAAGGCTGATTTGCATGCCTCTTTTGAGATGCTAGATTTGGGTCATTTGCATCATTATTTGGGCATTCAATTTATGCAAGTTGATGGGGGAACAACTTTGGGTCAATCAAAATATACTGACACATTACTACAACATTTTGGCCTTGAAGATTGCAAATCTATTGCCACTCCTATGGAAATAGGTTTACCGTTGAGTCTTCATGATGTTGGAGATGCATTTGATGTTATCCTCTATCAGCAGTTTGTCGGATGCTTGATTTACTTATGCATAACTTGGCCTGATATTTAGTTTGCTATCTCTCAGATGAGCAGGTTTATGCACTACCCAAGTGTCATGCATTGGGAGGTGGTTAAACACATCTTTCACTGCTTGAGTTGGTACTTGACTACTTGGATTGTTTTATTCCAAGGGGGGATCACTACAACCATATTTACATGCTTTTTCTAACTCTTATTGGTTTGATTGCTATGACACTCATGTGTCCACTAGTGGTCTTTGCTTCATACGCATTAGCTTATGCATATCTTGGTTGAGCAAGAAGAAGCCTAGTCTAGCCACTTCTAGTTGTGAGACTGAATATAGGGTAGCTTTCATGACGACTGTTGAGTGTGTGTGGCTCAGTCCCCTTTTGGATAATTTGGGTGTTGGTCAATCTTCTACCACCACCATCTTCACTGATAGCTAGAGTTCATTGGTAGTTGTGAGGAACCCTTTTTTCCATGCTCACACAAAGCACATTGAGGTGCACTATCATTATGACAAGGAGAGGTTCTCTACTAGAGAGATCAATTTGGCATATGTGCTAACACAATAGAACGTTTTGGACCTTTTCACAAAGGCTCTGCCTAGGGAGATTTTTCAAGCTTGCCGCAAAGCTTTTGGCTTACTTCCTTTCGTGGATTGATCTCTTTCAACATAGCTTGAATCTTCCTTATTCATGAGTGCCATTTTCTTATTCATTGCATCACTCTTTTGGCTTACTTCCTTTTGTGGATTGATCTCTTTCAACATAGCTTGAATCTTCCTTATTCATGAGTGCCATTTTCTTATTCATTGCATCACTCCCAAGGGGGATCTGTTGATATATTTTGATAGTGATGTGTGTGAACACACTTAGGACTAATGGGGCACTTTTTCCCTCTTTAGGAGGTTTTTTCCTCAGATTGTATATATGCCTATAACCCTAATAGGTTATCTATCTTTGTACATTCACTTGGTAATTCATTTAGTATTGTGGTGCTCCAAGATTCTTCTTCTTCCTTGTGTTGTTGGTGTGCTTTTGTAGACCTCAAATGTGCTTTTGTAGACTTTAAACTCCAAAATAAACAAGTTAGATGTTTGAGACATCCAGAAATCTAGTTTTCCAAATCAAAATCAAGTGAATGAAAAGTTCTCAAAGTCTTGATAGGTATAAGAATCCCACCTTACTTACTATGTCCATGCACCATTGATGCCTAGAAACGAACTAGTAATTGGAATCCACCCATTTCACATGTTAGTGTGCAGATATCACATCATGAAAACAATGAATTGGATAGGGATGTTTTTTGATCCATCCTTATTATTCATTCCCTACTTTGCACTCATACTAGTTTATCAAGTGCAAAGCTAGAGAGTGTTTTGAACCGTTTAGGTAGGGATCCCACCACAGAGATGAAACATGTTCTTGTGTATTAGAACATGAGGCTCAAGGGATGCCTATAGTTACTATATATAACTTTATTTTCAAGGATGAAAATCTTTCCCAAGGGGGAAGGATGTAATAAAGTAAAAGTATGATCTAAGTGTCCGATTGGTTTAGATAGATTTGAAATTGGACGCCATTTGGTCTCACCTATGTATGGCCAAAAATCGACTTAAGCATAACTTCATGTGTTCTTTTAAACAAGTGATCCACTTAGCCTAGTGGTTAAGTCTCAAGGTTTTGAAGGAGGAGGTATTCGGTTCAAACCCCATGGGGAGCATGGGGGGAGAGTTTTGCCCAAAGATCTCTAGAGCCTTCTAACTCAAGTTAATATGAGTTAACTTGAGTCTAGAGAGACTTAACTCGAATGGCAAGTACACTAACCACTAGTGGAAGGTACTAAAGCAATGGTTGAGATCACTTCAACCACTAATAGAATCTAGTGGAAGATATTAAGGAATAGTGGAGATTGCACATGCACTTGTGGACTCTAGTTATAGTTGTGGTCCTTGTTGATTCGAGTAGCTATATATACAAGAATAAGGTTGGGAGGAGATTTATCTCTCTAGCACATGGTGGTCCTAATAGTTAGTTCTTTGCATCGATCCTATTAGGAGGGTTGACTATGATGATTGGTGTCGTCTTAGACACATAATCAACTCTTGGGACAACTCAAAGAATTGTCTCCTTCTCGCAAATGATGTGCCCCGGATTGAAGGGTTAAGATGGAACAATAAAAAAATGGATAGAACTTTGAGGATCCACAAGCGTCTTGACTTGCATATCTCCCTTAACAAGAAGTGGTGTCACAATTGGTCTAACATCAGATGGTAGCTTATGTGTGGGGTCCTGTCGCACCCTCTCATCGAGAATAAAGAAATTCGTTCTTATGTGGCAAATCCTCCATCCTAGAATCTAGACCAATGCCAAAGCTAATAAAATATATGGGGCCCCTCACTGGTGTAAGCATTGCATTAGGGGTAAAACCTTGCCCACCTCTTCTTCTTATGCCCTAGAAACTACCTGATGTGTCAATCTCTCACCAAGATTCTGAGCTTACAAAGGCAAATCAATAGGAAACAATTATTACTTGAAGAAACAATTGTCTACTCTTTTGGTTTGTGGAACATCATCAAAGGGGAAGCGCTTTGGAAGATATGGAAAGAAATATGTGTGATCAACTTTGATGCCCATCCATAAGAATGGTTGATTGAAAAAACCCTCTACCTACTAGGTAGAAGAATATGTGATTGTGCCTTTCAGGCACCATAGGATGTTTGTCTTGTAAAACAACAAGATTAAAAGCAAATGGGTCTCTCATGAGGGCAACAAAGAAAAACATTAAACTTCTTAGTAACTCTCTTTAAAACAATTACCATCCATCGAATCCTGGGTTTCCTACTAGTTTTGGACCATGATAGCTATCACGTCTCTGAGCTGCCCTACCAGTGCTTTGCGGGATACAGAGGATCCCGAGGGCATTACACCCATTCATTGTATGTTTTTTCTTTTATTAATTCAAGCTCGAGAGAATAGGCATGTGCCGAACTTCCTTTTAAGAAAAAAAAACGCATGTTAAAAACACATTGCTAGATCCATTTCCTAAAGGTGGATTTAGAAGGATAAGAAATAATGCTTGGTTACTTTGTTAAAAAAAACTTGATTTCTTCATATGTACCCAAGAGAATTTTCTTGTAGCCGAGCTTATGAGGTTGAATTAGGGAGAAGAAACTTCTCAAAGTCTTCCAAAAGTTTTTGTATTGAGAAAAAACATGAAGACATGTAGATAATCCAACTCACCAAAATACTACACATTCCAATACCAACTCTAATTTTCTTGGATTTAGAGCCAATACAAAGACAATTCTAGATAATGAGCCATTTCACATAAGAGTGCTTGACATTGATAGGCAATACCATATGCATTTAGATCTAAAACTATGTTGATTGTTGTTCCATTGTAAATTATATATTTTATTTAGCTTGCTCACAATGATCATATTTTCACCTTTCCAAAATCTCCTTTTCTATACTGGATAGCTTGACATGCATGTGATTGTTGAACTCATGCCTTTCATAGACTATAATATTTTTAAATCATCACTAAAAATTTTCTTTATTGGAAAAAATAATTTCAGACATTAAACCAAAGTTTAAGAACTTATGATCTTTAATGGAATTTTTCTTAGTTGATGAGTGTGAGAGCCAACCAATCCATATAGAGTAACACATTAAGAAAAAAGGAAATATTAGTGCAAAAATCAATAAAAGGAGAGAATTTCCTTTTGAATTCCATCTAGGCCACCCACATTCTACACATGAGGGGGCTGCCAACCGATGCAAATTATTGGGAAGAAGAAATAATATCTCACATACTAAAGTTTCCGCAAGGCCTCTAGTTCTTAAAAAAAAAGTTTTCATCTTTATCAAGAATGCCCAATAATCATCAGGATCAATAGACATATAGATCAATTTAGTAGCCAACTTACTAGTAATTTTGATAGGACATAAAACGCCAATCCCCCCCTTTAGATTTAGGAATGAAACATAGATCCAAAACCACTTTAAATATCTAAGAAGAATAATGTGCATCCCCCAACCAAAAAAACTTCTAGAAAGAGAAAAAATTTAACAAAGTTGATTTTTAGTGGGCATCTAGTAAGCTAAAAAAGATATAATACAAGGAATAAGAAAGTGATTTGAACTAAACGTCTACTTAGTAAGGAGATTTAAAGAGCATACCCTCCAAAAACATTTTTCCTAAATGTATTCAAGACCCACTCCCTTCTCTTAGCAAATGTGACAAGAAGGGAAGCTAAGGGACAACTTTGTATTATATATCATTATAGCTTAAAAGGTTGAGACAAAGAACCATTGATAAAGATCCTAGAATAAACATAATTAAAGGAGATATGCACGTACTTGATAAACTACTTTCTAGCGTTAAGTCCATATAAAAATTTAAGAATCCAATCCCACCCTATTCTATCGTGATCCTTGTCAAGATCCACCTTTAAATAATTAGACTTCATGCCCAAGTGCTTTTGCACTTACATTCCTTCCCAAAGAGATATGATAGCATGAAGAATGTATCTACTATGTTGGGTCTAAGTATTACAGCATAGGTGGAGGAAAGAAAATTGTATATAGAAGTCAAACAAGAGATAAGCCTCAAATTATTAAGATCATCATAGGGTCCTCTTTTCCATATAAACTTTACAACCACTGTAGAGGGGTTCCAATGCTGTTCATTTTTGCATTTGATCGTCATCTGTCTGATATCCAATTTCGGTTCCAAACTTTGTCCTTGTCCCTATTCCATTTTTTTTTTTAATTTCTAGTCTCAGTTTTTGTTTCCTGTTCTTGTTTCAATTTTTGTTTCCTATTGCTATTTTGGTTTTCATTTATGGTTCTATTTTTTTTTCCAATTCTTGAACCTGAACCTACTGTTTAAACATATGTTTACTCCTTCGACTTACTCCAAGGCATCAACTAAACCATAGAACTTTGGCATCTTTAGCTTCCTTGGCTCCCTTGGTGATCGTTGGTTACACTCGAACACTCTTTAATTATGGCAATAAGGAGTTTTTCATCTACAAGGAGGGGATTTGAATCCACAACATCACATTCACAAGTCAAGTGTTTTACCACTACACTATTCACTTGTGTTATCAATCTACTCCTAGTTACTTATATTTTACATAACTTTCATCTCTCTTACTTTTTCAATTCTCAAGAACCACCCTTATCTTTTCCATTTAAATTAAAAAATTCTTAAAATTATTTCACATCTTTAGCAAGGGGGTTTCTTCTTCTACATATCCATGGACCCTACACATAACATGGACGACTTTGGTGAATCACCTCTATTGGGGGTACTGCTTGAACAATAGTTGGATCTCTTGTAGTATGAATTTTGAGGCACCCAAAATGAGATTTGAGAATGTGAAAAATTACTTCAAAAGATGCATTGTGAGGAAGAAAACCTTGCAAGGGTGGTGAAGGCCATTATTACCACTCAAGTTGATGGCATAAATTCCAAGATTGGCATCAAGAACTTCCAATTTTCATGGTTTGATGGTTGTAAGGATGGCCAACTTGTTTTATCATGGTTATCCCAATTTGATGATTTTTATTAAGATGCATCTTAATTAGAAAATAATAAAGTGAAGTTTTCTACTAATTATTTAGTAGGGAAGGCCCAACTATGGTGGAATGTGTTATGACATAATGCAGATCGTCCCACAATGTGGAAATAATTTTAAGAGAAGGTTAAGGAGTCTTTTCCTCCCCCTCAATTCATCTACATGTTCTTCCTTCATGGAACACATTCAAATGGAAGGAGGGTGATACCATTATAACTTACATCAAGTGGTTTTGGCAAAGTCTACTACTTATTTGCATGCCTAAAGATGTTCTTGAAGATACCTTGCATAAGAAGTATGAAGATGGTTGCTTTTTGAAGAACAAACCTCATTATAATCTCTATTTTTGAGGTAATAAAAATCCTATAAATACACACACTTTATAGAATCATTGAACAGATGTGTCGGGGAAGATTGACCCAATACTGAGTACTATCTTTTCTACTGCACAACTCTATCTTCTATGTGTTTTCAATTCTTGTACTCTCTATGTATGTGTGCATGTAAGGTCCTGCAACATATACGACATTTTACACTAACGTTTTATCCCATGATTAGCCAGGAATACATTAAAATAAGAAGGCATGTATCCCCCCCTTGATCAGAATGGAGGGTGCCCAATTTACATGCTGATATATTTTCAGCCATAACAAGGAATTTTTTGAAGCACATAAACACTCTGAACTTTGCTTTCAATGGATATACCCATGCATCCTTGGAGAATTCATCAATAAAATTCACAAAGTAAAGGTAGGTTCCCAAAAGAAGGTGTTTGCATAGGACCATAAACATCACTATGAGCAAGCTGCAATTTATGAGCAGATCAAATTGAGTCATCTTTTGGGAAGGAGGAACACTACATTTTGTCCAAAATACAACCTTCATATACATGTTTGCAAGGTCTCTTAAGTTTAGGGAGAGAGGACACCATTTCACATTTTTGCAAGCGTAACAAACTAGATAATTGAGATGAACATAGCATGCATGCCAAACCTTTGCATCTGAGATAGATTGAGAATGTTGAATTGCACATGTTGAATCATTCACATATTTCACATAGTCTACTAGCTTATATAGCCCGGAACATAAAATGATGTACATCCATCAACAAATTTAACAACCAAGACAATTTGGCTAATGCTAAAAGTAACAAAATTTTTTTCTTGATCTGTGGCACATATAAAGCATCTGATAATGTGAGAGAACTACCATCAATAGTAGTTAGAATGATCATACCAACCGCCATTACAAGATAAGAGGAGTTATTAGCAAATGTGACCATATTCCTTGTAGAGGCAAAGTTAAGTGAAGAAACTATGGTGCGAGGTAATATGTTTCGTTTCCCCACTATCCAGGTACCAAACATCTGAGCCTATTGCAGACATACAATGCTCATGAGAAGATGGGTCATAGTTGAAAACAATAGTAAATGCACATTCTTCATTCTCAACAAGATGAGCAAAATCTATTTTAGGCGTAGAGGCCTCTGCAACAACCATTCTGTCCCCTTTCTTCTTTGCATCTTTTGCATCCAATTCAAGATGACTCTTTATGATATGATCATTTTTCTTACAGTATTTGCAAAACTATTTATGTTTTTTTGTTTACTTCTCATCTTTGTCTTCCTTCTCGATTGTGCAACATTAGCAATTGACCTGTTTTGTTTGGACATGCATATATCAAACATCCCACATCTTGTTGATAGAGAGAAGTATAAAATGCATTATTTTCATCCTCAATTGAGAACCTAAATCATGTTTCGATTGGTGTTGAAATAGGCTTGCAATACTCAAAACCAAAACTAAAGTAGTTTCTCAATATTCTTTGCTTGATGCACAACGATTCCCCCCTCAATGGGTACAAACTAGATGCCAAGATAATAGTCCAAAATCAAGCAAAGAAATAAAGGTCTTTACACAACATACATGCTAACCTATTGATAAAATGCCTACATAGGCCTTGTAGGGATCTTTATGTTTTTTTGTTAATCATGGATGACTATAGCAAAAAGATGTGGGTGTATATCCTCTATGATAAGGATAAAAAATTTGGTAAATTTAAAGAGTGGCTACAAATTTTTAAAAATGAAATAGGGACGAAGGTGAAGAAGCCTCAAACAAATGGTGGTGGTGAGTTTACTTTGATTTTTTTTGAAAAATTTTTCAAGGAGAAGGACATTCAATGCAATGCTAACTCACCATACCACATACTTTGCAATAGAACAATATTGTTGAATGGAACAATTGACCATCATGGAGATGTCCCATTATATGCTGAGAGGGAAAGGCCTACCAAACACTTTCTAGGTAGAGGTTGGCAACATGGATATCTACATTTTCAACTAGATTTTCACGAAATTCCTCTCAAGTAATTAACCACAAGAAGCTCAAAGTTCAAGGCTTGCCTAGTTGCAAAAGGCTTTGAGAAGATGGTTCTTATTTGAAAACATCTTCACTAGATTTGGACTTCCTATAGAGACTATAAGTGATAGAGGTATGCACTTCATCAATGAAGTCATTGAACCACTCATGAATGAATTTCTGGTGATTCATAAAACTTCAGCACCTTATCACCCACAAGCTAATGGACAAGCGAAGAGTTCAAATAAAGTGTTATGCATGGTTCTTACCAAACTAATCAACAATAGGAGATTTGAATGGGATAAACAATTGCATCATGCAATTTGGGCATTCTAAGTTGCTTATAAAACATCTTGGAAGTGGGGTGGGCCTCAATAACAATAAATCATCAATTTATAGGATCTTCCACCACATGAACCTTATCATACACACCTTAATACTAAGAAAGAGATGAGTTAGAGATAGAGAGAGGATAGACAAGAGTTTCAAAGTGTATGGTAAGCTAAAGTGCTCATCTACAATATCTTATATTTAAATGGCAAATCACAATGTGTGTAGTTGATACAAATTAACAATATCTGAATCTAAGCAGAAATAGGAACTAGATACAAGAAATTGTGTGCCTAATAGGTATGAAGAGTGTGTGTGTGTGAGAATATGGAGAATATGAGTAGTTTAGAACTATTTTATAACAAACCCAAATTCTGATTATCCCTAAATAAAAAACTAGTGAATGAACAAGTCATAATGGTAATAAACTTGTTACTCACAATATATGAGCAAGTGATGTTGACGGTTTGCTGATATGAAGTCCTCAAAGTAATCACCAAGTGCAGAGCACACCTCCTCCAAACTCCTTGTAGAGAACCTCCAAAGATCTTCCTCAATCATGTGTTGAGTTGATACTCCTTGAGAAGATGCTTAACAAGTGAATCAAGCTCCTTCTTTTATACCTTTAGTGCCCTTTGAAAGGAACTTTTGAAAAGCTAAATCATCATGAAAGATAGGCAAAAATTCTTTAAGCAGTCCAAAAAAACTTCTATCACTAAAAATAGTGATAAAAGAAATGGTGCCAAAATTAGCTTTATTATTTTTTTCACCAAAAGTTTAGTCACTCTACACTTCCATTGGTGACAGGATTCAAAACTAGTTTTGTCTTAGAAGCATTCGGTCCATACAAACTCTCCCACATCGTTTCGTTGTGAGATCTTCCAAAGACTACAAAATGATGCTACCAGTTTTGAGTGCTGGACCATTTGAACATTGTTTCCAACAATCCCCCCTTCAATGTCATAATGGTACAAGGTTTAATAACATGCAAAACTTTTGATGTCTACAAATATATCTCTTAATTGATTTCTAATGAATCTTGAGCTGACTGTGCATGAAGATAGATACTTGAGAAACTACAAATTGAATGTTTGAGCACGTATTACATAGATATATCAACAAACCAACTTCTTGACTATATGATGTAGCATCAAATGGTTCTAACTCCACTTTTGATTGTAATGACACATTGACATCCATACGTGTCTACATAAGTTTAGAATCTGTCATCTCAAACCTTTCCAATAATTTCTTAATGTATTTCTGCTGTGTTATGTACACTCATCTGTGTACATGAATTCAATCCCAATGCAAAATATGTAAATCTTTTACATCAAATGTATGCTTAAGTTGTGATTTAAAGTGTTGAAGGTCTGACTCCTTGGGACCTCTCATTATTATTATCAACATATATGATAATAATAATCAAAACATCTTTTTCAGCTTTAACATAAAGAGTAGGATTTGAGTTTTAGTTTTCAAAACCTTTTGGTAACTCACAAAGCTTTCGTGTTTGATTCTTATTAATAAAACCAATGTCTTCTTGCATAGCTTCCTTCCATACATGACTATGTAGTGCATCTTAAACACTAGCTAGTTCATTCTCAACTGAAATAAGAGATAAAATATTATGAATCTAAAAAAGGGTGTATGTCAACTATGCTCTCATACCAAATGTTGGAAGTGGGGTGGCCTCAATAATAATAAATCAAAAGTTTACAGGATCTTCCAATGCATGAACCTTAGCATATACACCTTAATACTCAAAAAGAGATGATTGAGAGATAGAGGGAGAATAGAGAAGATTTTCAAAGTGTACAATAAGTTAAAGTGCTCACCTACACTATCTTATATTTAAATATCAAATCACAATGTGTGTAGTTGATACAAATTGACAATATCTGAATCTAGGTAGAAATAAGAATTGGATACAAGAAATTGTGTGCATGAGAGGTACGAATAGTGTGTGTGTGTGTGTGTGTGTGTGAATATGGAGAATATGAATAGTTTAAAACTGTTTTATAGCAAACCCGAATTCTGATTATCCTTAAATTAGAAACTAGTGAATGAAAAAATGAGCATGGAAATAGACTTGTTACTCACAATATATCAGCAAGTTATGGTGATGGTTGGCTGATACAAACTCCTCCAAAGTAATCAGCAAGTGTAGATCACACCTCCTCCAAACTCCTCCTTGTAGAGCACCTCCAAAGATCTTCCTCAATCATGTGTTGAGTTGATACTCCTTGAGAAGATGCTTAACAAGTGATCCAAGTTCTTTCTTTTGTATCTTTAGTGCCCCTTGAAAAGAACTTTTGAAAAGCCAAATCACTATGAAAAACAAGGCAAAAAGTCTTTACGTGATTCAAAAAAACTTATGTTGCAAAAAGTAGCGATAAAAAAATTAGTGCCAAAAATAGCTTTATTAAAGTTTTTGTCAAAATTTTATTCATGTTGTGCTTCCACTAGTGATGGATTTGAACCCATGTCACTAGTTTTGTCTTAGAAGTGTTTGATCTATACCGATTCTCCGATGCCATTGTGAGATCTTCCAAAGACTACAAAACAATGCTGTTAGTTTTGAATGTTGGACCATTTGAACATTGTTTCCAACAAAAATGCTACTAGAACTACACCTCTAAATCTAGTTTATGGTCAAAATGCAATTTTACCAATTGATTTCTTGATTCCTAGTCTACAAGTAGCACAAAAATATGAATGGATAGGACATGAGATATCCAACCAATTGGATCAAATAAAAAAATTGCATGAAACTAGATTACAAGCGGTAGTAAGCATTTATGCCTCTAAACAAAGATAGAATTATGATATGTTCCTTTGATCATGAATCGAATTTCCTCTAGTGACACCACAAAATTAGCAACCTTATTTAGAGATATATTACCAAATTATATAAGCTAATGCATAGTTAAAAGTTATATTGGACCCTTGATGAGACAAACATTTTAAAAACTCTTAGGAGTGCAAAATAGAAAAAAAGAAGAGGAGAGAATAAGCAAAGAAGTAAGAATAGAAGATCTAGAAAGAATTAGAAAACATAAGGAATGGATGAGAGAACATGACGAGAGATACTCACGAGGCAAAGAACCCATTTGCATGGAAAACTATCACACCAATAATATGAAAACCCTAGGAAGCTATATATGACAACCCTACCTAAATGTGGGAATTGGTAAGGAAGAATACCAATCAGTGATTCTTTAATTGATACATGGGCTTCTCTAAGTAGTGCACATGCTTCTTTAATTGAAAAATTAAAGATGCCTCACTCTAACAAGAGCCTACAAGATAGGGATTGGAGGGAATATAATTGAATGCATAGGAGAAGTAACCCTATCATTACACTTATGAAACAAAACCATGCCACAAAGACTCTTGGTCTATAAAGACTCTGATCTACAATAAGAACTAGTTCTAGGAAGAGATTGGGTTTACAAACACGAGGTTAAAATACATTTGGCCCAATGATATATTTAAGCCAAGGTAGACCATAGAGAAGTCTTTAGTCTCCTAGAAAAAAAACCACTAAAGACAATGGACTCGAAAAACCCTAAGGGATAGAATTGAAGTATGCATGATTTAGAATCCTAACCAAACTCTTTAGCTAAGGATTCTATTCTTCAACCTACTGTAAGTGTCAATGAAATTTCTTGCTCTATTACATGTGATCAACCCACCCCTTCTTCTCAAGAAATCATATCAAAGAGCCTTAGTGAGGTCATTCATTTGAGAGAGGAACATGGAAAATGTTCAACAAGCCCAACAAAAAAAAGAGATATACAACAACCAAACAAGGAAATCAAGAAAATATGGATTGATAAGGACCAACTTCAAGAGTATAAACATGAGCCACAACAATCACAACTGAAAAACCCTAGATGAAGAAAGTCAATCAAGAAAGAAAGAACAAAGCAAATCAACACAAGGACAATTCAGGTATGGCTACCCAAAAAACTCATTTTGAAAAAGACAAATCAAGCAATTTGGATCCCAAAGTGGACATTAGAAAAAGCTCAGAAAGATATCAGAGCATTAGCTAAGGAGATCAATCACTAGCAGTGGACTACTACAAAATCTCAAGAAAGATGAACAAGGCCAAAGAAACCAAGGAAGATATGTACTCAATGCAAATACATATGGCATGTTAAAATAAAGAAAGTGGCATCGACACCACTACCACTAGCAATGTTGGAAAATAGAAAGAACGCTACAAAGACAACTCATATATGAAGACCAAAGGAAGCACCAACAAAACAAATTCAGGAGAAGCAATGTCAGAATCTCACTCATGATGATCTGAATGCACCTAGAGTATGCACAATAGGGCCTCACTACAAGGCCTCACATTCCGCACATGGCTTCTTTAAACTATTTAGTGGTGCACATTTCCTCCAATAGAAATAGTGCAATTTTCCTCCAATGGAAATAGATCTTCACTTGTACTATAGTATTATAGAATTTCTACTGGCTACAACAAACTTTTTGCTTTGACTATGACAAACCATTTTATATTTTTTTAAGAAAATAAAAAATAAAAAAAGTATATCATTAGGTATCAAGATTCTCTCAACTATTGTGAGAGGGGGCTCACTTGAAGGATGGACAGTGGTATGCATAGATCCACAACACCAAAAAAGATAGTGGTCCAACTACTATCTCATGCTATCAAACGAATTGGAAGTCAAATAAATCTGACACCATATGTGCAAGAACGACTCTTTGAAGCTAAGAAGCAATGCAACATTATATTTTTTTTGAATGGAAGTACAACCTTGAACATTCTCATCTATCATGCATTGAATATTTGTGAATATTTATGAGAAATTCCATCCAGTATGGACATGGAAAAGTATGTCAAATTAGCCATATTCCAAAAAAAAAAGTGGCATGGTGATTGTGGATGAGGTAAGAACAAGTGCTACACTAGTAATGAGAGGGTCCAAAAGAAGGATGTACTTTGAAGAGGTGGCTACCATTCCATCTACCCAAAGAATTCATTTGGTTCCAAAATCAACTCTAGCTCAACCACCCCCCATCATAGAAGCTAAGTTAGAAGAGGCCCTTCAATCCACTCATACATACACGGAAGGGAAAGTCAATCTCATAATTCAAGGACATCATTAGAGGCTAATGAGGAGGCCACAAGGAAGGCACAAACAAGAAAAAGACTATCTAAAATGAATCATTATAAGGAACTGGGCCTAGAGAACTCGAGTTCATGCTTAGGATCAAATGAGAAGGATGACCAATCCACTATAAATGATAATCTTAACACATATATAAATGATGATTGTTGATGGGATGAACTAGAACAGATGATGGATCAACAAGAAGAGGCCAGTGAGCCAAAAGAAACGCAAGGAAGTGTAGAAGAAGAAGAAGAATAAGAAGAAGAAGAAGAAGAAGAAGAAGAAGAAGAAGAAGAAGAAGAAGAAGAAGAAGAAGTTGTTGCAAGGAGTCCTAGAAGGGATAACACATATACAATCCAAATCAATGATACAACCAGACTACAATTTCAAGAAGTCGCATTAGAAGGATGCAAAACTTTTATCTACCCAAAGGAAGAAGCTCAACTAGACAAAGAAATAATGGCTGATGAAACCATCATTCCTATTAGGGTTATAGCTAAGCCATTACCAATGGACGTGCATCATGAAGGCAACAGTTCTAAGGTTGTTCAAGAAAAAGAGAGAGTTTGAGTGGTGTATCCAATTACAGATCTGGCAACCTTCAATGAAACAATGCATGCTAGCAAAGGCAAAGATGTGCTAACTAGAGAACCTCCTGACATACCTAAGACTTGGCTCAACTTGGATGTGACACAACTTAGACTAGTAGTTATTCACATGACTCAAAGTGCCATGGACACCCAATAACAATTAGTGGAAGTTGACAAAGAATATGAGCAAAGGCATATATAGAAAAATCAATTCAAAGTATTGAGGGAAAATTTATTAGACTAAGTATTAAAGACCCAACAAAAGCTTGGGAAGGTGAAAGAAGAATTGGTAGTGGCAACTGAAACAATAGGCACATTGAACATTGAGAATACTACTTTGAAGACTCAAGCCAACAAAATGAAGTAAGAATATGAGAGAGTGCACAAAGAGAATATAGAGATCCAAAAGAAATATGACCAATGTGAAGCAGAAAAGGCATGTCTCTCTACTAGAAGCAAGATTTTGGTGACACAAATAAAAGGGTACATGGAAAATGTTCACTCATTAAGAAGCAAAAATAAAGAGTTAATGACATCATTATTGCTTAACCAACCAATCGAGGCATCAAATTAACTGAATGAATAAATACAAAGCCTCCAAATGTAGTTGGAAAAATATGCTCATCAGTTAAAGATAGAACAAATGTTGCATACACAATGGGAGTCAAAGTATGCTCAAGACACAGTGGAGCTAAGGAAAAATTAGAAAGAAGTCATCAATGAATACACAGAGAAATGCAAGCAGGATGCCCCCAACTTAAAGAACTATGTGAAAGTAAGATCAGAGTCAAAGAAGATCTCAAGGAAGCCCAACAACAAAGTCAAGACAAAGATTCAATTGTTGTAGAATTACAAGCTCAAATAATGAAGGTTCAGAGTGATAGAGAGACTCAGAAGACAAACATGGGGGCACCAGTAGCACAAGACCACAATCTGGCTATTGAGGAGATTGAGGTATGTCCTCTTTCTCCCCCCATTTTTCAATCTCCAATCCAAGATCAAGAAGAGACAATGCTTGATGAAATGCCAATGCCCTACACTATATAACTAAAACCAGAAAGAAAGGGCATTACTAGTGTCTCGGTTGACACAAAATTTTGAAGACGTAGTCGTATGTGTGATGAAGGAATAGAAAATAAAATGCAAAGATCTCGACAAAATCATGAAGCCTTTCAATGTACCGTATGACATTATGAAAGACCAAAAATGAAGATACATTAAGAAAACTACCAAGCAAGATTCAGATCACAATTTGAACTTTAAAGCTACTTCTTTCAAGTATACACAACAAGAAATTGATGCCACAAAACCTATCTAGAGGAAGAGATTTTTGGAAAAAAATCCAACATTGCAAGTGCATTGGCAAGAGGCACCATATTTACTATAGGTAAATCCGTCTTTTTGCCCTATGCCAAGACATCGCCCATGGCCACAATTTTGGGAAGATTAGCAAAGCAATAAAATAAATAAGCAATGGCTCAATTTTCCACTATTATCGAGCTTGCCACACAATTGTTTTCCCATAGAAGATTATATGATCCAAACCATTGAATTTTGGCTATCCAGACATGCTCATGTCCTAGATATAGCAATCAAGCTTGCAAATAAAATTCTCAGCATGATCTTAATAGTATTGAAAGTTTTCAAGCATGTTGAATATACATTTTTGAACTTCATCGACACTAACCAAGGCACCAATGCCTTAATTTTTTATCTTTGAATCATGCAAAGCAGGCTTACTATCATGGCATATTACGCTCATTTAGTGTTTTTGCTGAGCCCATATTTACAAACATTTGAAGACTCAATTCTTATATGCTTTTTTGAAATCGACTCTAAAATCTTTTTTAATGTCATCAAATTCGAATGCGAGACTTGTAGCTTATAAGAGTAATTTTTTTACCGACCATCATCAAGCACCCAATGATGGTGTGAAGTTAGAGTAGTGGAAGCAATTTATGATAACAGAAGCCAATTTCATTGACACCACTGAACGAAAGCTATACCAAACCTACATGCATCGTCAGCAAAAGCCTATCGAGGATGACACAGTTCAAGAGGAGGGACATGTGGAGGGAGAAACAAGTGAAAGGAGAAGAAGAAGAAAGTCAAAAAAGAAAATAATTCATTAAATGGTTACTCTCTACCAAGAGCCCCCCAAGGGCATGAATTAGGCTAAAACAAGACACATGCTAAAAGAATGCATTAGGTCCCAAAGGGCATAAGCAAAGAATTACAAATAGGACCTTTGAAGCACCACCCTAAAGGCTAAAAGTCAAAAGAGGTAAAGGGTAACCAATAGCCTTGCCTCACTATGGAAGATGCTATTATTATAGCTACATGCATGCATAGCCAACAAGGATAATACACCAACCTTAGTGTATAAATATAAGGAATATCAAGGGCAAGATGGAAGCATCAAATTGAGGCTCGAACAAGGTAACAAATAGCCTTTGATTTTTGAAGGCTTCCTCTACTATTGTAGCATGTGGTTAAAAGAAATATACATAGGGAAATTACAACATCAAGTCAGAGAAGAACAATGGGAAAGAGGTGAGACAATTGGTCCATCTCCAGCCACCAATTGCGCATTAGGGAAACCCTCCAACTATGTGTTAATCAAACCTGTAGAAGCCTATTAATGGATGACAGAGACTAAGAGGGGGAGAGTCTTGTAGAGGATTGAAGACAAGGATGTATAAGAAAGAAGTAAAGAAAAGCAAGGCCCAAAATTTTTGATAAATGGCTACTTTTCTTTTCCCAAAATCCATTGTATAACTATGATCTAGAGGAGTCCTCTAGATGCATGATCCCTGAAGAATGTAACATTACCTTGTACAATAGTAGGCACTTAGTGATTTATAGAGAAAGTGCCAGTCTCTTATGTGAAAGGAACAACATTAGGGCACATGTATATAAGTCACTTGTGACTCTTTTATAAAGACTTTTTTACCATTTTGAAGGGCTAACTTTTTGAAATTTCAAAATTGCTTCTTCTTGTTCATGTATCTTCTTCTTCATGAGCTTGTCTGTGTGTTTGAGGCATGGAATATGTGCCTAGAGGTGTTGTCTACCCCTTCCTCATCTCTTTTTGTTTTTAATGTGTGTGTGAAGCATAGGAAGTCTAGGAGTGAGAGTTGGTGTTTCCCACCATTCTGTATAATTTTGAACATAACTAGAAGCACAAGAGTTTGACTGAGCTAAAAACACGACCATTCGATGCATCTCATCAAGAGCTTTGAAGGAACCTGCTATTGACTATATTCGGGCATTAGAGCTAGAGATATTAGTTGATTTGTATCTACTATTGCACCAAGTATTGTGATGCATACTGTTGTGTAAGAGGTGATGTGTGAGGTAGATTCTCCTAATTTTAATGCATTACTTGTCCCATTCCTACATTAAATATCATGTATGCACATGTCTTCATACACTTGATTGGGTTAGACTCATGGATTGATAATTAAATGAGTGTATCAATGCCAACACTATATGCACTTGCTTGATGATAGAGATTTAGTCTCATTCATAACATCCCTAAGACATTGTGATCTTAGATACATAGTGATTGGTGCTTTTCTATGTTGTTTGCATGCCCACATGTGAACCTATTCCTATATTGTGTTTACACATCTACACCTGAATGCAACCAAGAAACAGGAACATTCTATCCCATTTATCTTGATCGTCATAGGGATAAGTTCCCGTTCTAGTTCTTCTTTAAAAGATTACACATCTCTTTTGATAGACTATATTCTCTTTTGAAGAAAAGCTTTAGGTGTTGGAGATTTAAATCTTCTTTGAAGAATTTTTTTTATAACCTTGGGAGTTTCCGAATTGTAGCTTGAATTTCCCTTTGTTGACCTCCTTTTTGTAACAATTTAGTCTAGTTCACAATTTCTCTCTTTTCTCTTTTCTATTTCTTTTTATTTTCTTTTTTGTTTTTACGAGATTTGTTTGGGTGTATTTAATCACTTGAATTTGGAATTTGGCTAGGAGGGTTCCTATCTAAAAATCAAAATTCTAAATACTTAACATGTCTCTTGTAATTGTATGTAGGGAGAAGAGTGTTATAACAACATGGAACCAAGGGGCTCTACAAGGCTTGCATTGAAAATCAAATGACACATATGGGAGGATGATATCAAAGAAATAAGAGAATTTGGAGGAACCATACCATTAGATAAATAATTTTCACATGTAACATATATAAACCCCAATCACATGTAACATCTATTGAGCCAAACCTTAAAGAGAGAGTGATTTATTCTCCCATATTTCATTTACGCTCTTGGGTGTGTTGAAATCTCCCATAAGGACCATAGGCAAAGGGGGGCAGGAGCATAAAGTAGAAGTTTCAAAACTAGTTATAACCCACCTATTATTGATATCCATGTGGGTATGGCTAAGAAAGGGCATCCGTCAAGCATTGATGTTGATAATAGTGCTCCTAGCCACCCATGAGAGTTTCGTGGAGAATCAAAGATGATGAAAATATTTTTTTTTGAGTTTGTACAATATGTATTCATTTTTTACCTCTCCTCTTTGATTTTGATGAAATATGGGTTATAAATCATATCTCTAAGACATTTATTGATAATGAAGGCCCTATTAGACTCATTAAGGCCTTGAACATTGAAATATATCATGTTCATCATTTTTCTCTATCCTCTTTTCCTTTTTCTTTGCACCTACCCGTTTTGCAATAGCTCGCCCTTGGTCTCTCTAGTTTTTCTCTATATTTCCCAATTTGGAACACTTCCAAGATTGGAAAAGGTGGGGAATGTTGAATTTTTATTGTCCTTTGTTTGTGTCAATTTCTACCCTCTTTGAAAAGGTATTTAGGAAAATCAGTTCAATGATGGAGTTTTGGCTATTTGGGTTTCCCTTTTACCCTTTAGTGTCCTCCACTTGGTTATTACCTTCAGGCTAGTCCGAAAAGTTGACCTCCTTGAATAGTGTGTTAGTTTCTATGTCCATTATTTTGTTGCTCTCTATTCTCTCTTTGGGGATCTTCAATCTTCTACTTTTATTTATTTCATTAGTCCCTATTAGTGTTTCTATCTTCTTCCTTGGAGGAGAGACTCCCTATTTCTCAATATCCACTTCCAAAAGAGAAAGTAGATCCAATGTATTGTGCCCCATCTCTTTATCTTTTTGATTCCCCCTTCCTCCCCCAATGGGCATGACCTAATTCTACAGCCTAGATTACCATAGTGAAAGCATGTTTTAGGAAGCTTTTTGAGGACTATATTGCAAGATTATGACACATGCAATGTGCAAAAACAAAAAAGAGATAGTTCAAATTGTGAGAAATAGAGTGCCTTCATGTGTGTGTGTGTGTGCAAAGAATGTGGAACCTATACAATAAGATAAACTATTAGAAGATAAAGAAAGAGGCAAGAACCTTACATATTATTGGGTACAATCTCCCCACACATGCTTCATGGGATTTCTTTTGATGCCTGTGTACTTATATAGAATATTCTATTAATGCAAATATAGCTTTTCTTTACAAATAAATCAAAAAAATGAAAAGCTTTTCGCTATTTTTACAAAAAAAACCATAGAAGGTAGTTCATATATATGTATAGGAAAATGTGCATGTGGCTAAATTTCAAAAATAATAATAAATTTGTGAGTGATTAGCTCTTCAAATAAAAGGTTTATTTTTATAAAAGATATATAATCTCAAATTATTATAAGGTGTCCATGCCCTCATGATCCTTGACATTCTCATCAAATCACAAAACACATTAAATTTCTCTATATACCAAGCATAATGCGGCTAGTATTACATGTTTGCACATGCAACTATAAATAAATATGGAGCTATGGAATACAAAGAGACACATTACTATGCTGAAACATGAACAATGTTACATGTTTGCACATGTAACTATGTGGTGCAACAAAATATAGAAAGAGACTTTACTACGTTGAAATATAGGACCAAGTAGAGAAGTAACAAGATACAAAAAGTATACAAATGGAAAAAATAATTTTTGATTACAGGATTGGTAGGTGTGTGTAGAAGTGTGAGAGACACAAGAACCACACACAAAGAGCACAAATGCAACAAGACACATGGAGAATATGGATGCTAGAATAGCTCACTCTATTGATGATGAACTGAACTAAAGTAAGAGTTGAATAGTATCCCTAAGTACAAAGTATCACCATATATGAGTAAATCATGTATGTGGTAACATGGGGAAAAAACCTCTAGCCACCAAGAGAGTAAAAAGTGCCCATGTATAGGGAAAAGGCTCACATCAAAGCTACTCAAGGAACACATAAGTGTAAAAAACCACCCCTGGAACAAATGATGTGAACACATACATGGAGTGAAAAATCAGCCCACACTAGGCAATAAGCCTAAAGCTTTACAGAAAGCTTCAAACTTTTTCCATGGAAGAGCTTTGGTGAATATGTTTGCCACATTATCTTGTGTAGGCACATATACCAAATCAATATCTCCTACATCAAGATGCTCTCTCACATAGTGATAATGCATCTCAGTATGTTTGGTATGTGCATAAAACACTGGGTTTCGTGCAAGAGCCAATGCACTCTGACTATGAATGGGAATATGTAAAGATCCATGAAAAGATCCATCAATAGGCATCTCAACCATATACAATCCAGTGTATCTATGAAAATTGCCCTGTACTTAGCTTTACAACTTGATGTCACCATTGTAGGCTACTTCTTACTCAACCAAGATATGCATGAGTCTCCAAGGAAAAATAAATTACCACTAGTGGACACACAAGTATCATAACAAGAAACCCAATAACTATCTATAAAAGCATGCAAGTATGGTTGAATATCTATGCCATAAAATAGACCTAAACTCAAAGTTCCTTTGAGATATCTAAACACATGTTTCATCGTTTGCCAATGCTTAGTGCCAGATGCATGCATGAATTGATCCAACAAGGAACTACATATTGTATATATGGCCCTTTTTTGCATGCATATATAAGACATCCAATAGCTTGCTGATAAAGATAAGTATCAAATGCATCACTAGAATTCTCAATTGAGAACCTAAATCCTATCTCAACCAGTGTGGAAATTGGCTTGCAGTCCTCAAAGACAAAACTTTGAAGTAGTTTTTCAACATACTTTGCTTGATTCATAACAATTTCCCCCTCAACAGATACAAACTCGATGCCAAGGTACTAGCTCAAAAGACCAAGATAAGTGACATCAAAAGTATGCTACAAATCAACCATAAGGATGTCAAGTTTTGCATCACATGACCCAGTCAAGATTATGTCATCAACATAACGAACAAGGACTATAAGATCAGCCCCATCTTTGTGTACACAAAGTGTGCTTTTAGTTGGACTACATGTGAAGACAAGAGCAATCAAGTGCTTATGGATCTTGTCATATCATGCATGTGGAGCTTGCTTGAGACCATACAAGGCTTTATGGAAGCAGCAAACCATATGCTCTTGTCCTTTCATGGTAAATCCAGGAGGTTGCTTCACATAAACCTCTTCTTGCAAATCACCATTCAAGAAAGCTATTTTTGTGTCCGACTGATGTACCTTCCAACCTCGATCAACAGTAAATGCAACCACATTATGAATGGTAGTCATGCGTGAAGTAGGTGCAAAAGCTTCCTCACATTCAATGACATATTTCGGCAACCAATTTAGCTTTGTAATGATCAGTGCTACCATATGACTTTCTCGTAATCTCGTAAACCCACTTTGTACTAATGACATTTTTTCCTGTTGGCAATTCACATAACTTCTAGTTACCATTCCTATGTATGGAATCCATTTTTGATTGCATCACATTCATCCATTGGGTATCGTCACATGCATCTTCAAAAGCAAATGGCTCTTCATTACATGTTGTTGCAATAAGAGAATAATCCACAAAATTACTTGATACATGACGAGAGATTGATCTTATTCTACCAAGCAAAATTGCACTCAATTTGTTGTCCTACACTTTGGCATAGTTTGCACACTCTTGATAGACATGCATTCATTATGTAATACATCATCAACATGTATATCAGATGGGGGTTGAATTTTATGTTCATTTTCAATCATGGCCTAAGAAGATCTATGAGGGAAAAGAAAAAACCAGAAAGGTATGGGTTTGACACCTCATTAGTAACCAAACATTCTATCTACATAGCACAGGACATAAACCAAGAGGAGCCATCATCCTTTGAAGAGGCCAAAGCAAAAACAGAATGGAAGCATGCAATGAAGGAAGAGATTGAAGCACTTGAGGAAAACAACACTTGGGATTTGGTGCCCAAGACTTCATCCATGAAGGTAATAGGCTCAAGATGGGTCTATAAACTCAAGAAGAATTCTGATGGTTCCATTAACAGGTATAAGGCAAGGCTTGTAGCAAAAGGCTTTGCACAAACTCAAAGAATTGATTATGAGGAGACCTTCTCTCCTGTGGCAAAGATGCCTACTATTAGGGTTTTGCTTAGTATTGCCTCTTCCAAGAATTGGAAGATACTTCAACTAGATGTAAAGAATGCATTCTTGAATGGTTGGATAACAGAAGAGGTATATATGGCACAACCACCTGGTTTTGAGAATCAAGTTTATCCTGATTATGTGTGTAAACTTAACAAAGCATTGTATGGTCTCAAGCAAGCTCCAAGAGCTTGGAATTTCAGACTTGTTTCATTCTTGCAGGACAAAGGCTTTCAACCAAGCAAGGTAGATCCTTCACTCTTTATCAAAAAGAGTAATTCTGAGATCATCTACCTATGTGTATATGTGGATGATATTATATTGATAGGAAATGATGCAGATGGTATGAAGAAGATCAAAGATCAGATGAGAGAAGAGTTCAAGATAAGTGATTTGGGTTCACTTACCTACTTCCTAGGTTTGGAAGTTGTCTACAAAGATCATGGTTTGTTTCTCACTCAAAGAAAGTACATTAAGGACATGTTGGCAAAATTCAAGATGCAAGGTTGTAAGATTGCAGGTACTCCAATGGAGGTCAATCACAAATTGAGCTCACATGAAGGTGAACTCATAGAGGGCATCACATCATATCAAAGTCTAGTGGGTAGTCTCAACTATGCCACATTGACAAGAGTAGATATATGTTACAGTGTGAGTGTGCTAAGTCAATTTATGCACACACCAAGGAAACCACACATGGATGCTGCCAAAACGATTCTCAAGTATCTCAAAGGAACCATTAATGAAGGACTTTATTATCCTTATGTATCTGATTTAGATTTGAAGCTATTTTCTGATGCAGATTGGGCTGGCTCCAAGGAAGATAGAAGTAGCACTTCAGGTTATCTTACCTTTGCAGGTTCAAAGCTTATTTCATGGTCATCCAAGAAGCAACCCATAGTTGCTCTCTCTTCTACCGAAGCTGAATAGAGAGGTCTTGCCATAGCTACACAAGAAGCTATGTGGATGAAGACATTATTCAAAGATCTTGGATTGGAGTTTGGAACTCCAACTATTTATGGTGACAATATGAGTTCTATTCATTTGGTTGCTAATCCTATTTTTCATGCAAGGACTAAAAATATTGAAGTTCATTATCACCATGTACGAGAGAAGGTTCTAAGCAAAGACATTCAAATATCATATGTGTCCACTCATCAACCATGTGCAGATATTCTAACCAAAGCATTGGATGGTACAAAGCTTTGCAAATTCAAGGCTATGATTGGTTTACAGGTAATCTTGGAAGATTGAAGACCTCAAGCATACTTGGCTTGAGGGGGAGCTTTTGGAGCAAGTCTATGACAAGCCTAAGTATTGGCTTGAGTCCCACAAAGTCATAGAAGAAGCCTTAAAATGAATACACTATAAAGTTCACTTGTGAACTACCTCTTGTAACTTTTGAAGAGTTTACTTAATGTAAAAGTGGAAGAATCTTAAGTGGTTGAGTCCACTTGATAAAAAAGGGAAAGAGGAGCCACGAATTCGAGATTTATGGTAGATAGAGAATCAAATCAATCACTAATTGATTGGAGAGTGATTGAGGGAAGTTAGCCTCCAAAACTCAACTATAAATAGATGGCAGCTTTAGTCGTGGTTAGAGAGACCTATGTGAAGACCTCCAAGAGCTGAGCTTTATGCCATATCAAGGTGTGATTCCAAGGCACACATATGTATCAGTAAGTCCATTGTATTGTACAAGCAATATACTTTCATTTTCATGATCATTTGAGTTCATATTTCCATGTTCTTGTGAAGTGTACTACTCACTGCCATATCTCTCAGTTTTCTCAGTTAGATTGCAGAGATGGTTTCTCTGAGCTTGGTGCATCATTTTCAGTGATTTAGCTTGGTAAAGTTAGCTCTGTAAGTCTAATATATGCTCATGAATTTTCATTTCATTTGGGTGTTTCAATCTTCAGTTATGTTCAGTTGAAGTCAACAGTGTCTGTTCATTTTCACTACTCTGTCAGGTACCCGACTTTTTTACTCATCTTGTCAGAGCTGTTTCTCAGTGTGTACTTACCCAAATTCAATGATTTAAAGATTGTTGGATTCAAAATTTGTCTAGTATAAGCATACAAATTTTCATAATCATTGGATCCTTAAATCTGGAGTTATATTCATTTTTCTGCTCACTGGTCTCATTACTGTAGCAGCCCATGAAAATTGGGATGATGTCATCACTTGTTGAACATCTTTCTCAGTGTGTGGTTCATTATTTTTGATGAGATTACTCTTGAAAGTTATCTCTTTAAGTTAGCTAGACTTCCCCAAGAGGAATTAAGATAATTGCTGCTATGCTCAGAGAATTTTGCAAAACACTAGACTGGTGTATGAACCAAAATAGCAAGTTCTTCACCTCTGAGCTAACTCCAACTTATCTGCTTTGATCTATCTTTTTGAGAGTGATCTTCCAAGGTACATAGGGTGTCTAATACATCTATTGGCAAGATAAAAGGGCCCACCATATACTCCTGGAGTTCATTTGGCTGGTGTAGATCAAGGATTTTGCAACACCTCGTCATCCTCAAGCACATACCTATCCATCTCTTCACAGTGGTATCAGAGCAAACATGGCAGATGGATTTCCTTCATCAATTGATAAATTGGATAGAGGTAATTACTCAGCTTGGTCATTAAGAATGGAATCTTATCTCCAAGGTAGAAGTTTATATGGTTATGTGGCTGGAGATGAAGTTATGCCAAGTTTTAGGAACAAAAGTCAACCAACACAAGAAGAGCAAGAAAGATTGAGCACATGGTGCTCCAAGGATGCACTTGCAAGGTCTTATCTACTCAACTCTATCTCAAACTTTTTGTTGCCTCACATTAGAAGTTGTAAGACATCTCAAGAAGTGTGGGATGCACTTGAAGCCTTCTTCTCTTCAAGTACCAAAGCTAGGAAGCATCAAGTATGGCTGGATTTCACAACTCTCAAGAAGGCTCCCAAACAAAATGTGACTGATTTTGTCACAAAGCTCAAGGACATAGTAGATCAGTTGGGAAGCATTGGAGAGGTAATAGATGAAGAGCAAATTGTAAGGCAGGTCATCAATGGCTTGAAGGCAGATCACAAATGGGAAGCATTCACCACAGCTATGGATTTGTACATGGACATGCATGTACCTGATTTCAATACACTCATTGGACAACTACTTACTCAAGAGGCAAAGCTTATCGAAAATGGAGAAAGCTCTAAAGGTAATCAATCTTCAGCTTTATACACTGATAAAAGCAAGTCCAAAGATAACAAAGGAAAGGCAAAGAAAGTGGATGATGAAGCAGGTACATATCAAGCTAACTATGCAGGTAGAGGAAGACATGGCAGAGGTAGAGGAAGGGGAGGTAGACAAGGCCAGGGGAGATCCCAAGACTCCAACCCATGTTCTATTTGTGGACTAAGTAATCATACAACTGAAAATTGCTTTAGGAATTCGTGAAATCAAAGAGGAAGAGGATACAATAGAGGAAGTTATGGCTACTCAAGAGGAAGGTTCAACAACTACCATGGCAATTACAACAACTACAATCATTCAAACTATCAAGGAGGCTACAAAGGAAGGAGAGACTACAATAACTACACAGAAGACTCAAACAAAGAGGATTCATTATTGATCATGAACATGGCTATGCCACAAGGTAAATCTGATGAATATGTTTTCTACATAGATTCAGATTGTTCAAAACATGTGGCAGGAAATGTGGCACTCCTATCAGATTTAGAAGATCCAAGGAATAAGCATGAAGTACAAATAGGAGATGACACAAGACATCCTGTGGAGAAAATAAGCAATGTCAAAGCACCTGATGGAAACATCAACCTACTCAGTAAGGTACTCTAGTCCCTACCATTACAGAGAATTTGATAAGTGTTGGGCAGATAGTAGAGAAAGGGTTGCAAGTTAGGTTCACAAAAGCAGGAGCATTTGTTGAAGATCCAAGTCACGGATTCAGAAGAATTGCAAAAGGTAAAAAGGCAGGTAGATTGTTCACATTTGAATTACAAGACACTAGAAATATTGCTCTCTTTAATTATGGTAGTCAAACACTCACAGAATTGGAAGTATGGCACAAAAGGTTAGCACATATTGGTGAAAGGTCATTAAAGCAAATTTGCAGGGACCAAAGTGTACTTGGACTTCCTAACTTGTCAAAACAACATATGATTTATAAGTGTAGTGCATGTCAATTTGGAAATTCTCACAGGTTACCATTCATGAAAAAAGGTTATATACATGGGGATCTCTTGGAGTTGGTTCATACATATGTATGGGGACCTAGCAAGGAAGCTTCAATATCTGGATCAAGGTATTATGTCTCCTTTATTGATGATTGCAACAGATGGACTATCCTATTCTTTATGAAACACAAAGATGAAGTTTTTTCATGTTTCAAAAGATATTTGGCTCTTGTGGAGAATCAAATAGGTAAATCAGTAAAAAGGGTAAGGTCAGATGGAGGGGGAGAATACTTTTCCAATGATTTTGATTCTTTTCTTCAAGAAAGAGGAATCAAAAGAGAGGTAACTACAAGGTACACTCCTGAGCAAAATGGAGTGGTAGAAAGGAGGAATAGGACAATTGTTGAAGCTGCAAGGTCTATGTTAAATGAAAAGCATTTGCCTAATTATCTATGGGCTGAGACTGTATCTACAACCACTTACTTGATTAACAGGTTGCCTTCAAAATCCCTTGATGGGATGACTCCATATGAGGCTTGGAATGGAAGAAGACCAAGCTTAGATCATTGTAAAATTTATGGATGTATTGCTTTTGCTCATGTTCCTTCATAGGTTAGAGGCAAGATGGATCCAAAGGCAGAAAGGTGTGTATTTTTTGAATATAACAACAATCAAAAGGGCTACAGGTTATACAACCCTACCAACAAAGGATTCTTGGTAAACAGAGATGTAGTTTTTGATGAAAACAATTCATGGTATGAAGACTCATGCAGGAAGGTCAATTTACCATATGATCTTGAAGAAAATTTTCCAAAGCTTGGTAGAGAACAACCTAAGATTGAAGAACAAGACACCTTAAAGGATGATGAAGAATCTCAGATGGAAAAGATCAAAGCATGGAAGTCTAAAGGTAAAGCAAAATTGCAGGAACTTGGACACGAGTCAGAATCATCACATCATGGCCTAAGAAGATCTATGAGGGAAAAGAAAAAACCAGAAAGGTATGGGTTTGACACCTCATTAATAACTAAACATTCTATCTACATAGCACAGGACATAAACCAAGAGGAGCCATCATCCTTTGAAGAGGCCAAAGCAAAAACAGAATGGAAGCATGCAATGAAGGAAGAGATTAAAGCACTTGAGGAAAACAACACTTGGGATTTGGTGCCCAAGACTTCATCCATGAAGGTAATAGGCTCAAGATGGGTCTATAAACTCAAGAAGAATTCTGATGGTTCCATTAACATGTATAAGGCAAGGCTTGTAGCAAAAGGCTTTGCACAAACTCAGGGAATTGATTATGAGGAGACCTTCTCTCCTGTGGCAAAGATGCCTACTATTAGGGTTTTGCTTAGTATTGCCTCTTCCAAGAATTGGAAGATACTTCAACTAGATGTAAAGAATGCATTCTTGAATGGTTGGATAACAGAAGAGGTATATATGGCACAACCACCTGGTTTTGAGAATCAAGTTTATCCTGATTATGTGTGTAAACTTAACAAAGCATTGTATGGTCTCAAGCAAGCTCCAAGAGCTTGGAATTTCAGACTTGTTTCATTCTTGCAGGACAAAGGCTTTCAACCAAGCAAGGTAGATCCTTCACTCTTTATCAAAAAGAGTAATTCTGAGATCATCTACCTATGTGTATATGTAGATGATATTATATTGCCAGGAAATGATGTAGATGGTATGAAGAAGATCAAAGATCAGATGAGAGAAGAGTTCAAGATGAGTGATTTGGGTTCACTTACCTACTTCCTACGTTTGGAAGTTGTCTACAAAGATCATGGTTTGTTTCTCACTGAAAGAAAGTACATTAAGGACATGTTGGCAAAATTCAAGATGCAAGATTGTAAGATTGCAGGTACTCCAATGGAGGTCAATCACAAATTGAGCTCACATGAAGGTGAACTCATAGAGGACATCACATCATATCAAAGTCTAGTGGGTAGTCTCAACTATGCCACATTGACAAGAGTAGATATATGTTACAGTGTGAGTGTGCTAAGTCAATTTATGCACACACCAAGGAAACCACACATGGATGCTGCCAAAAGGATTCTCAAGTATCTCAAAGGAACCATAAATGAAGGACTTTATTATCCTTATGTATCTGATTTAGGTTTGAAGCTATTTTCTGATGCAGATTGGGCTGGCTCCAAGGAAGATAGAAGGAGCACTTCAGGTTATCTTACCTTTGCAGGTTCAAAGCTTATTTCATGGTCATGCAAGAAGCAACCCATAGTTGCTCTCTCTTCTACTGAAGCTGAATACAGAGGTCTTGCCATAGCTACACAAGAAGCTATGTGGATGAAGACATTATTCAAAGATTTTGGATTGGAGTTTGGAACTCCCACTATTTATGGTGACAATATGAGTTCTATTCATTTGGCTGCTAATCGTATTTTTCATGCAAGGACTAAACATATTGAAGTTCATTATCACTATGTACGAGAGACGGTTCTAAGCAAAGACATTCAAATATCATATGTGTCCACTCATCAACAATGTGCAAATATTCTAACCAAAGCATTGGATGGTACAAAGCTTTGCAAATTCAAGGCTATGATTGGTTTACAGGTAATCTTGGAAGATTGAAGACCTCAAGCGTACTTGGCTTGAGGGGGAGCTGTTGGAGCAAGTCTATGACAAGCCTAAGGTATTGGCTTGAGTCCCACAAAGTCATAGATGAAGCCTTAAAATGAAGACAATGTAAAGTTCACTTGTGAACTACCTCTTGTAACTTTTGAAGAGTTTACTTAATGTAAAAGTGAAAGAATCTTAAGTGGTTGAGTCCACTTGATCAAAAAGGGAAAGAGGAATTCGTGATTTGTGGTAGATAGAGATTCAAATCAATCACTAATTGATTGGAGAGTGATTGAGGGAAGTTAGCCTCCCAAACTCAACTATAAATAGATGGCTGCTTTAGTCGTGATTAGAGAGACCTATGTGAAGATCTCCAAGAGCTGAGCTTTATGCCATATCAAGGTGTGATTCCAAGGCACACATATGTATCAGTAAGTCCATTGTATTTTACAAGCATTATACTTTCATTTTCATGATCATTTGAGTTCATATTTCCATGTTCTTGTGAAGTGTACTACTCACTGCCATATCTCTCAGTTTTCTCAGTCAGATTGCAGAGATGGTTTCTCTGAGCTTGGTGCATCATTTTCAGTGAATTAACTTGGTAAAGTTAGCTCTATAAGTGTAATATATGCTCATCAATTTTCATTTCTTTTGGGTGTTGTATTCTTCAGTTATGTTCAGTTGAAGTCAACAGTGTTTGTTCATTTTCACTTCTCTGTCAGGTACCCGACTTTTTTACTCATCTTGTCAGAGCTGTTTCTCAGTGTGTACGAACCCACATTCAATGATTTAAAGCTTCTTGGATTGAGCATACTCTTTAGTATAAGCATAAAAAGTTTCATAATCATTGGATTCTTAAATTTGGAGTTATATTCATTTTTCTGCTCACTGGTCTCATTACTGTAGCAGCCCGTGAAAATCGGGATGATGTCATCACTTGTTAAACATCTTTCTCAGTGTGGGGTTCATTATTTTTGATGAGATTACTCTTTAAAGTTATCTCTTTAAGTTAAATAGACTTCCCCAAGAGGAATTAAGCTAATTTCTGCTGTGCTCAGAGAATTATGCAAAACACTAGACAGGTGTATGAACCAAAATAGCAAGTTCTTCACCTCTGAGCTAACTCCAACTTATCTATTTTGATCTATCTTTTTTAAATGTGATCTTCCAAGGTAGATAGGGTGTCTAATACATCCATTGGCAAGCTAGAAGGGCCCACCATATACTCCTGGAGTTCATTTGGCTGGTGTAGATCAAGGATTTTGCAACACCTCTTCATCTCCAAGCACATACCTATCCATCTCTTCACAGTGGTATCAGAGCAAACATGGCAGATGGATTTCCTTCATCAATTGCTAAATTGGATAGAGGTAACTACTCAGCTTATCTCCAACGTAGAAGTTTATATGGTTATGTGGCTGGAGATGAAGTTATGCCAAGTTTCAGGAACAAAAGTCAACCAACACAAGAAGAGCAAGAAAGATTGAGCACATGGTGCTCCAAGGATGCACTTGCAAGGTCTTATCTCTTCAACTCTATCTCAAACTTTTTGTTGCCTCACATTAGAAGTTGTAAAACATCTCAAGAAGTGTGGGATGCACTTGAAGCCTTCTTCTCTTCAAGTACCAAAGCTAGGAAGCATCAACTATGGCTGGATTTCACAAATCTCAAGAAGTCTCCCAAACAAAATGTGACTGATTTTGTCACAAAGCTCAAGGACATAGCAGATCAGTTGGGAAGCATTGGAGAGGTAATAGATGAAGAGCAAATTGTAAGGAAGGTCATCAATGGCTTGAAGGCAGATGACAAGTGGGAAGCATTCACCACAGCTATGGATTTGTACATGGACATGCATGTACCTGATTTCAATACACTCATGGGACAACTACTTACTCAAGAGGCAAAGCTTATAAAAAATGGAGAAAGCTCTAAAGGTAATCAATCTTCAGCTTTATACACTGATAAAAGCAAGTCCAAAGATAACAAAGGAAAGGCAAAGAAAGTTGATGATGAAGCAGGTACATATCAAGCTAACTATGGAGGTAGAGGAAGACATGGCAGAGGTAGAGGAAGGGGAGGTAGAAAAGGCAGGGTGAGATCCCAAGACTCCAACCCATGTTCTATTTGTGGACTAACTAATCATACAACTGAAAATTGCTTTAGGAATTCCAGGAATCAAAGAGGAAGAGGATACAATAGAGGAAGTTATGGCTACTCAAGAGGAACGTTCAACAACTAGTATGGCAATTACAACAACTACAATCATTCAAACTATCAAGGAGGCTACAAAGGAAGGAGAGACTACAATAACTACACAGAAGACTCAATCAAAGACGATTCATTATTGATCATGAACATGGCTATGCCACAAGGTAAATCTGATGAGTATGTTTTCTACATAGATTCAGGTTGTTCAAAACATGTGGCAGGAAATGTGGCACTCCTATCAGATTTAGAGGATCCAAGGAATAAGCATGAAGTACAAACAAGAGATGACACAAGACATCCTGTGGAGAAAATAGGCAATGTCAAAGCACCTGATGGAAACATCAACCTACTCAGTAAGGTACTCTATGTCCCTACCATTACAAAGAATATGATAAGTGTTGGGCAGATAGTAGAGAAAGAGATGCAAGTCAGTTTCACAAAAGCACGAGCATTTGTTGAAGATCCAAGTCAAGGATTTAGAAGAATTACAAAAGGTGAAAAGGCAGGTAGATTGTTCACATTTGAATTACAAGACACTAGAAATATTGCTCTCTTTAATTATGGTAGTCAGACACTCACAGAATTGGAAGTATGGCACAAAAGATTAGCACATATTGGTGAAAGATCATTAAAGCAAATTTCCAGGGACCAAAGTGTACTTGGACTTCCTAACTTGTCAAAACAACATATGATTTATAAGTGTAGTGCATGTCAATTTGGAAAGTCTCACAGGTTACCATTCATGAAGAAAGGTTATATACATGGAGATCTCTTGGAGTTGGTTCATACAGATGTATGGGGACCTAGCAAGGAAGCTTCAATATCTGGATCAAGGTATTATGTCTCCTTTATTGATGATTGCAGCAGATGAACTATCCTATTCTTTATGAAACACAAAGATGAAGTTTTTTCATGTTTCAAAAGATATTCGGCTCTTGTGGAGAATCAAACACGTAAATCAGTAAAAAGGCCATCACATCATGGCCTAAGAAGATCTATGAGGGAAAAGAAAAAACTAGAAAGGTATGGGTTTGACACCTCATTAGTAACTAAACATTCTATCTACATAGCACAGGACATAAACCAAGAGGAGCCATCATCCTTTGAAGAGGCCAAAGCAAAAACAGAATGGAAGCATGCAATCAAGGAAGAGATTGAAGCACTTGAGGAAAACAACACTTGGGATTTGGTGCCCAAGACTTCATCCATGAAGGTAATAGGCTCAAGATGGGTCTATAAACTCAAGAAGAATTCTGATGGTTCCATTAACAGGTATAAGGCAAGGCTTGTAGCAAAAGGCTTTGCACAAACTCAGGGAATTGATTATGAGGAGACCTTCTCTCCTGTGGCAAAGATGCCTACTATTAGGGTATTGCTTAGTATTGCCTCTTCCAAGAATTGAAAGATACTTCAACTAGATGTAAAGAATGCATTCTTGAATGGTTGGATAACAGAAGAGGTATATATGGCACAACCACCTGGTTTTGAGAATCAAGTTTATCCTGATTATGTGTGTAAACTTAACAAAGCATTGTATGGTCTCAAGCAAGCTCCAAGAGCTTGGAATTTCAGACTTGTTTCATTCTTGCAGGACAAAGGCTTTCAACCAAGCAAGGCAGATCCTTCACTCTTTATCAAAAAGAGTAATTCTGAGATCATCTACCTATGTGTATATGTGGATGATATTATATTGATAGGAAATGATGCAGATGGTATGAAGAAGATCAAAGATCAGATGAGAGAAGAGTTCAAGATAAGTGATTTGGGTTCACTTACCTACTTCCTAGGTTTGGAAGTTGTCTACAAAGATCATGGTTTGTTTCTCACTCAAAGAAAGTACATTAAGGACATGTTGGCAAAATTCAAGATGCAAGATTGTAAGATTGCAGGTACTCCAATGGAGGTCAATCACAAATTGAGCTCACATGAAGGTGAACTCATAGAGGACATTACATCATATCAAAGTCTAGTGGGTAGTCTCAACTATGCCACATTGACAAGAGTAGATATATGGTACAGTGTGAGTGTGCTAAGTCAATTTATGCACACACCAAGGAAACCACACATGGATGCTGCGAAAAGGATTCTCAAGTATCTCAAAGGAACCATAAATGAAGGACTTTATTATCCTTATGTATCTGATTTAGGTTTGAAGCTATTTTCTGATGGAGATTGGGCTGCTAAGAAAAAGTTAGGGGCAAAAATTAGCCCAATGGCGAATTTAAATGAAAATAAGAAAAAAATATTTATATTTAGATACTTTTTGAAACACAAAAATAGCCCAAAAGTTTTCAAAACCCTAGTCGTAATGGTCTGTACATTCGCCATAAGCTAGATTTTTGTGGAGAAACGCTGTCGTCTGTTTCGCCATAATGTAGATTCTGGTATGGAGTCTCTATCGTCTGTTTTGCCTCTTATATATTTGGACTGCCCATTGTCCTCATGCAAATCGCCTTCGCCTAATCAACATGTGTCTTGGAAGAGTTTCTTTCTCAAGCCTTAGGAATCAACACGGCAACGAATGCCCACGAGGTACTATGGACCATGATAGAGAGAGAGAGAGATTGTCATTGTGATGTGAATTTTAGATATGAAGGATGAACTAACGTTGATGCATTCATTTATATGATTTGCAGAAGTTCGATTTTGAAATCCTTGTCGGAGGTCAATGACAAGCTAGAGTTTGCAGAAGCGGACTACTTCAGTAGGACAGTCTTTCATATTATTTTCTAGGATGCATTGGGGTTTTCATGTGCCTGCTCCAAACTATGCCATCAGCAGCACCCGAGACTACCTTGTAAGCAAGGGCCTTTCTAATCTTTCTATCCATGCATGTTATCTACGTGTTTGTGTTTACATGCTTTTTTTCATGGTTTTGTAGCGACTATTGAATGATTGTGAAGCTTTACACTTCCATGCATAACACGCGTATGGGTGAACTTTCATGCATGTTGCATCTTCAAAGGGAGTCGATCCACAAGTACTTATTGGTTGACCGTATTAAGCCTGATTCATTGTTTACAAGAACTGGATTTCAATTAATTTTCATCGTATAATTTATGGATGATTTGGTGATTCTATCATAGGTGAGATGTTACTTGTTAAAGATGTGTATCTTGAAGATGGGATGTTCGCTCTTGTTTTTACTCTAAATGAGGTGACCTTAGAGCTAGAACTTTGTTTGACAACTTTCTGGACATGCTTGCAGGTAGAACATATTGATACAAAAGTGAGTGGTGTGCTCAATATTTTTGAGGCATGTGCAAACATCTTCACTATTTGTAAGCTTGTGCTCACATCTTGCTTATCCTCTGCACTTTGGGATATACAATAACGCTTGTCAGGATATACATAATAATCATCATGGGCTTTCCTAGATGAAAGAAACTGAAATGATGTTCAGTTTTGTAGGAAGCAGAAGGTACGCTATAGTAGCTGGAGGTCCTTATTATGTTGAAAATCGCTATGTATTGTATGTAAGTGCAGTCTTATTATTTCTGTTCTACAGATGTGGGTTGCCTTATCCAAGGCCCATTTTGAAAGAGCTACATGGGCACTTGTTTTATTATTTATGTTCTATAGATGTGGGTTGCCTTATCCAAGGCCCATTTTGAAAGAGCTACATGGGCACTTGCTAGGGATAGAGGCCTAGATTTAGTTTTCATGAATTCTGTTATAGTTGTTGAACCAGGCATTTGCGGGTGCAAAAATTCTAGTATGCCACATCAAAGTGGGATTTCTGCTTATGTACATATGCAAGATCTTGCAACTGATCATGTGTTAGAATTTGAGCTGGATGAGGCTACAGGCCTGTACATTTGCTTTTAGAAGCTCTTCAGCAAGGTTGATATCTTGGAGCTTCAAGTACTTGTATCCGAATCATCCAATTGATAAGATGTATGTGTTTTTTACGTAACATCATTTTTTTGTTAAGCATTGGTTTTTTGGATGTTTAAAGTATTTTTCTGCTTTATTTAAGAAAGGACTTCATCAGAGAGACTCATGGTCTTTGATTGGCATAATTTATACTTTCATTTCATATGTAATTTTTTATGAGCAAAGCATTGTCCTATGGCAGCAATGTCTATATTGCGTTTTATTTTTTCATAGTAACATGTATCATATTTTCATTTGGTCACTGGATTTTGTTTCTCGTGAAATATATATTGTTAGACATGTTGGATGCGTAGCAAAGACATGGCTAAGCACCTTGAAATTCTCATCGTGCCATGGTGTGGTTATTGCAGTCTTTGATTTGGTTTATTGCAGATTGGAATCATTCAACCCTTGTTGCTCTCAAATGAGAAACTGATGGATTTGGGAATAATTTTTGGACAAGACATCCTTGAAGGACAATCCTGAATGGGTCTAATGTGGGAGGAAACTCTAGAAAGCATTTATGGATAGCTTCTGAGCAAATATTAGTAACGGAGGTAACTTTTTGCTCTATTCAAGCACACATTCTTATTTACTCTAAATTTGTGGGACTTCCACTACCCAATGTGTATAAGTCATTGAACCTTCCTGATTCATGATCTATTTAGATACACCTCAAGGTTTCCTTGTTCCCTACATTATCTAAAGTTTCATTCCTTGCAAACAACGAACAGTACATTGTGAAATATGATTTACCCATTTTCCTGTTGACTAGGGTTTTATTGTAATAAGCATATGTACTCATGATCTGATCCTTACTTTTTACTTGTGTGTACCATATTTACCTGTATGAGTCGAGTTGAAGCAGTGCAAAATGAAATTCTTATCCCCCTCTCCCATCTCCTTCCTACCCCATTAACCCATCCCTTCTTTTTCTTAGTAACCTTGTGCTTCTTTATTGCAGTGACACAATAGAGTTCTGTGTGTAAACTAGATCTCTCTCTCTCTCTCATGATTCTGCATACATAGCCACATGACAATGCTTTGAACTTTGTAGTCACGACAATTTTGATCCTAGGTAGTATGGCCTTTTAACTCCTTTTACTTTCTGAATCCAATAGTTCGGTTTCAGGGGCCTCATTTTGCAAGTACAATTCATGCGCATTGTATAATGAAAGAAGTTTGGCCAAAACAAAAAACCCGATAATGTTGAAACAAATGGGCAGATGAAGACCTAATTTGTTTTTCATTGAAATTTGCTTATTGGATTTTTTGATTTTGAAGCTTCTTATTGGATCACAACTACTTTTTGGATCACAGCTGCATATTTTGATTTTGATTCTATCGCCTACTATGTTCTGAATCTCAAGTAACATGCTCTACAATGATGGAACCTACACATAGTATATGCTCAATAACGCCTAGACAAAGCGAGTGAATTCTCAGTCCCATTTTCATATACAGCTGCATAGAAGACTATAATTTTGATAAATTTAATGGCATGCTACAAATCACATCACATTGATAGGCTCCACTTTCATGCCGATTGAGTTATCATAGGAGACTTTCACACCTGAATTAAGCGAATTATTTTAGTAGCATTCACTCTTATCAGTGATTCCTTTACAATAAAAAAATGGACATTTTATGCCAAGTTTTCCAGTTTATGTGCTCAACCAACGTGTATTTTTGTGCTTGAGTATGATGGGGGTCACACATCGGTGTAGTGGGTGAAATTAAAAAACGGAACAACCTATCTAATATAAATATGTTGATGAATACCTTGAATTTCAAGCTACAACATACTTGGACCACTTCTTAATGATCGCAGGAGAAACAAGAACCACAAAGTTAGCTTGGATGTGTTTCATGTGCTTGCACTTGATACTAGACTGCATGTGAACCTTGGTACAACCATGGTTATTAAACATTGTTGATCACTCTATAGTGAAATAGAAGGTCAAAAACCTTGTCCACTCAAGGCCATGAGTGAATTGAGTAATCAAATATTGCATGAGCAGAGTGGCATAGAAACATCCTTGATGAGGACAACCTTGGGAAGGTTGCAGATAACGTGGTTGCAAATTCAATCTCAGGAAAGTGGAAATAAGTTGAGGCTTTTTTATACTCTTTTGGCATTTTCTATGCTCTATTTCATATAGACATAGTGAGTGAATAGCTTACTTGCAAGAAGATTTTGAGAAACCAATCCTACTTTTTGATGTGAAACCTAAGAACATAGTGTTGGATGAAAATTTTGTGCCAAGCTAGCTGATTTGGGGCTTGCTAAGCTAGTTCTAAGGGGAAATTGTTTGTAAATGCTGTTATCTGGGGAACACCAGCTTATATTATACGAGAATGGTTATCACAAACAATAGTGAGCTAGAAATTCAATGTATACAACTTTGGGATGGTGATTCGAGAACTCTCGAGTAGTCTTAGGAATTCAGAGATGAGTCTGATTGGCATAGGTAGTACTATTTTCTAAAGTGGGCAGCAAAAAAGGCTCGACAGGGGAGGTTTCTTGATCTTACAACTATGAGGCTTGTGAAATCCATGAAGAGTCACCCCTCTTGATTTGTGAGTTGAGGGTGGGAGGGCCGTCATGGAACGAAGAAGTTAGTGAGCTGACTCTGTCTCCCTCCTATCTGGCAGCTGTAGTAGAATGAAGTTGGGAATCTCTATGACTCTCTAACGCTAGTAAGAATCACCCGAGCTATCGCTGATCTCAAGAGCCCATGATCTCTCGGAGGGTGGTCTGCCCTATAAACAGAGTGCTCAATTTGCATCTCCATACAAAGTGCTCCTCATCCTCCATCTCTACTCTGCATATCCTGTGTATCTGCTCCTCTCTAGGAATGTCTGCAGATCTACCTATCTCAATCTCTAGTCGATGTGATGAGACACTCAACTGGCCAATCGGTACCCTCGAGCTATGATGCATGTAAGGATCCATGTAGCATGGTCGTTGGATGAAACCCTCTGCTAGTATGTCTATGAACTGGTCTTGGTAGTGTGATAGTCTTAATCCCATGTGTGTTGTGTGCCATGTCTGACTAATGTAGAGCTGCCAAAGGTCCTCTCTGAGTGGGGCTCCTCGAAGTGTGCCTGGTGAAATCTCCACTCTAAGATGGCTAAGGCTGCATATCCTCATGTGAGTCTATCGGTGGCTGCCTATCTCATGTGTGTGTGTGTGTATATATATACATACATACATACATACACACATATATATATATATATATATATATATATATATATATATATATATATATATATATATATATATATATATATATATATATATATATATATATATATATATATATATATATATAATGTGTTATGCATATATATGTATGTACTGTTGTGTATAGACTGTTACGCATATATTATATATTGTTGTGTTTACATATATTCTGATATGTATGTATGTATGTAAATACAACAATATATAATATATACATAACAGTCTATACACAACAGTACATACATATATATGTGTAACTATAACAGTCTATACACAACAGTACATACATATATATGTGTAACTTTTGGGATTTGCACTACCCAAATTTGTATAAGCTCGTGAACTCTACTGATCCATGATCTCTTTATATATGCATCAAGGTTTCCTTGTTTTTTACATCATCTAAAGTTTCATTCCTTGCAAATGGTGAGAAGTACATTATCAAATACTATTTACCTACAAGACTTTCAATCCTAAACTTTTGATCATCTCATTACTCTGTCCATATTTCTAATTTGTATATTTAAATACATGTGTTGAAGTACATCTAGTTGATTATCTTTTGTCTATGCTGGAAGATCAGCATATATCTGCTATTAAATACAATTTGTTGATTTGTTTATTCAACATATATTCAAATGGCATGTGCTATCAATATCCATACTTTTTCATGCAGATATTAGGTTTACAAAACACACTTGCAATATTGTTTTTTGCAAATTTAGGATTCTTCTAAGATGAATGGTGATGACCATTGTTGGACTAGGAATTGGATGAAGAGATTCAATCAGATTTTAGAGGACATGATGAGGGCATACATGTTTCTTCAATCAAAAGTTTGCCTTGGTAGGTACTTGATATTTTCTCATTCAAACTACTTGGTCAATGCATTAGGCAATTATATTGATGTTATAGGAGAAGCGTTCAGTACATGGAATGAAATCTGTGTTCTTTTTGCTTCTTGTGATCAAAAGCCTTGGTTTGATAACGTATTGCTTATTCTTTTTGTTCTCAAAAGTTACAAAATTTTATTGGAGAGATAAGAGTTGCAATTGTATGTGCGTGTGTAGATATGCATATGCTCAAGTGTATGTATGTGTATATATGTGCAAGTATGCATGTGTATGTGGGTATTTATGTGTGCACATTATGTGTGCATCTATTTATGCATGTGTCTCTATCCCTATGGTTAACAAAGCTGATAAGAAGTTTGACCAAGCAATGGAAGATGTAGCAAAATTGAAGAATTTTACAAAAGAAAGATAGAAAAATAGGTGATTTAGTGTAGTGAATAATATCAAATACTCAAACAATATCTATGTTTTTAAGCAACATTATCACATAAGTCAGCTAAATTTTTACATTCCAAATGGAAGTAATCATATGAATTCGTCAACTATTCTATATTACAAATGGAATTTGTCACCAAAATTCGCCAAAATATTTATAATTATGATATGAGATATTTCAATAAATTTGCCCATATTTATATACTTTTGAGTGAGGGGGATGGTCTTATTTTTTACCCTGTTGGGCTGGCTCCAAGGAAGATAGAAGGAGCACTTCAGGTTATCTTGCCTTTGCAGGTTCAAAGCTTATTTCATGGTCATCCAAGAAGCAACCCATAGTTGCTCTCTCTTCTACTGAAGCTGAATACAGAGGTCTTGCCATAGCTACACAAGAAGCTATGTGGATGAAGACATTATTCAAAGATCTTGGATTGGAGTTTGGAACTCCAACTATTTATGGTGACAATATGAGTTCTATTCATTTGGCTGCTAATCCTATTTTTCATGCAAGGACTAAACATATTGAAGTTCATTATCACTATGTACGAGAGAAGGTTCTAAGCAAAGACATTCAAATATCATATGTGTCCACTCATCAACAATGTGCATATATTCTAACCAAAGCATTGGATGGTACAAAGCTTTGCAAATTCAAGGCTATGATTGGTTTATAGGTAATCTTGGAAGATTGAAGACCTCAAGCATACTTGGCTTGAGGGGGAGCTGTTGGAGCAAGTTTATGACAAGCCTAAGTATTGGCTTGAGTCCCACAAAGTCATAGAAGAAGCCTTAAAATGAAGACAATGTAAAGTTCACTTGTGAACTACCTCTTGTAACTTTTGAAGAGTTTACTTAATGTAAAAGTGAAAGAATCTTAAGTGGTTGAGTCCACTTGATCAAAAAGGGAAAGAGGAGCCAAGAATTCGTGATTTGTGGTAGATAGAGAGTCAAATCAATCACTAATTGATTGGAGAGTGATTGAGGGAAGTTAGCCTCCCAAACTCAACTATAAATAGATGGCAGCTTTAGTCGTGGTTAGAGAGACCTATGTGAAGACCTCCAAGAGCTGAGCTTTATGCCATATCAAGGTGTGATTCTAAGGCACACATATGTATCAGTAAGTCCATTGTATTGTACAAGCAATATACTTTCATTTTCATGATCATTTGAGTTCATATTTCCATGTTCTTGTGAAGTGTACTACTCACTGCCATATCTCTTAGTTTTCTCAGTCAGATTACAGAGATGGTTTCTCTGAGCTTGGTGCATCATTTTCAGTGATTTAACTTGGTAAAGTTAGCTGTATAAGTCTACTATATGCTCATCAATTTTCATTTCATTTGGGTGTTTCAATCTTCAGTTATGTTCAGTTGAAGTCAATAGTGTCTGTTCATTTTCACTTCTCTCTCAGGTACCCGACTTTTTAACTCATCTTGTCAGAGCTGTTTCTCAGTGTGTACTTACCCAAATTCAATGATTTAAAGCTTGTTGGATTCAACATCTGTCTAGTATAAGCATACAAATTTTCATAATCATTGGATTCTTAAATCTGGAGTTATATTCATTTTTCTGCTCATTGGTCTTATTACTGTAGCAGCCCATGAAAATCAGGATGATGTCATCACTTGTTAAACATCTTTCTTAGTGTGTGGTTCATTATTTTTTATGAGATTACTCTTGAAAGTTAGCTCTTTAAGTTAAATAGACTTCCCCAATAGGAATTAAGCTAATTACTGCTGTGCTCAGATAATTATGCAAAACACTGGATAGGTGTATGAACCAAAATAGCAAGTTCTTCACCTCTGAGCTAACTCCAACTTATCTGTTTTGATCTATCTTTTTGAGAGTGATCTTCCAAGGTACGTATGGTGTCTAATACATCCATTGGAAACCTAAAAGGGCCCATATACTCCTGGAGTTCATTTGGCTGGTGTAGATCAAGGACTTTGCAACACCTCTTCATCTTCAATCACATACCTATCCATCTCTTCACATGTTTGGCTAGAAATTCTCTACATTTTCAGCTCTACTTTTCTTGATTTTTTCAGCCCTTTGAGCGTTAGTTGGATGTTTTACATGGCCATACTCGAGCACATCACTTTGTAACAAAGGCATGAGCATATCAAACACATCTTGTAAGCTAATTGTTGGCTGTTTTTTACATGCAAGTAGAGGGAAAACCTGTTTTTTATCAAATACCACATCTCGACTCATAATAATTGTGTTTATCAATGGATGGTACAAATAATATCTCTTACTTTCAACACTATAACCAAGAAATATACAATTCTTTGCCTCGGCACCAAGTTTGTGATGTTGTTGTGATGGCAAAAGAACATATGCCAAACAACCAAACATGCACACATGACTAACCATAGGCTTATATCCATCCCAAGTATCATAAGGAGTGATGAGTCTCAATGCTTTTGTAGGGTGGTGATTCAACACATAGTTTGCACACATGATCACTTCCATCCAAAACTTGTCAGCAAGGTGCTTTCCTTTAGCCATACATCATGCCATTTCAAGAAGTGTTCTATTTTATGCTCAACAACACCATTTTTATTGAGGTGTATATGGCACCATATATTGGTGTGAAATACCTCTTTCACGAAGAAAATCATTAAACTCATGCAACATGTATTCACCACTACGATCTATGCATAGAGTCAAAAGCTTGAGTTCATATTTCCATGTTCTTGTGAAGTGTACTACTCACTGCCATATCTCTCAATTTTCTCAGTCAGATTGCAGAGATGGTTTCTCTGAGCTTGGTGCATCATTTTCAGTGATTTAACTTGGTAAAGTTAGCTCTATAAGACTACTATATGCTAATCAATTTTCATTTCATTTCGGTGTTTCAATCTTCAGTTATGTTCAGTTGAAGTCAACAGTGTCTGTTCATTTTCACTTCTCTGTCAGGTACCCGACTTTTTTACTCATCTTGTCAGAGCTGTTTCTCAGTGTATACTTACCCAGATTCAATGATTTAAAGCTTGTTGGATTGAGCGTATTGTCTAGTATAAGCATACAAATTTTCATAATCATTGGATTCTTAAATCTAGATTTATATTCATTTTTCTCTTCACTCATCTCATTACTCTAGCAGCGCGTGAAAATCGGGATGATGGCATCACTTGTTAAACATCTTTCTCAGTATGTGGTTCATTGTTTTTTATGAGATTACCCTTGAAAGTTATCTCTTTAAGTTAACTAGACTTCCCCAAGAGGAATTAAGCTAATTGCTGCTGTGCTCAGACACTGGACAGGTGTATGAACCAAAATAGCAAGTTCTTCACCTCTAAGCTAACTCCAACTTATCTATTTTGATCTATCTTTTTGAGAGTGATCTTCCAAGGTACATAGGGTGTCTAATACATCCATTGGCAAGCTAAAAGGGCCCACCATATACTCTTGGAGTTCATTTGACTGGTGTAAATCAAGGATTTTGCAACACCTCTTCATGTCCAAGCACATACCTATCCATCTCTTCACGATGGAATCAGAGCAAACATGGCAGATGGATATCCTTCATCAATTGATAAATTGGATAGAGGTAACTACTCAGCTTGGTCATTAAGAATGGAAGCTTATCTCCAAGGTAGAAGTTTATATGGTTATGTGGCTGGAGATGAAGTTATGCCAAGTTTCAGGAACAAAAGTCAACCAACACAAGAAGAGCAAGAAAGATTGAGCACATGGTGCTCCAAGGATGCACTTGCAAGGTCTTATCTCCTCAACTCTATCTCATATTTTTTGTTGCCTCAAATTAGAAGTTGTAAGAAGGGGGAGATCCCAAGACTCAGACCCATGTTCTATTTGTGGACTAACTAATCATACAACTGAAAATTGCTTTAGGAATTCCAGGAATCAAAGAGGAAGAGGATACAATAGAGGAAGTTATGGCTACTCAAGAGGAAGGTTCAACTACCATGGCAATTACAACAACTACAATCATTCAAACTATCAACGAGGCTACAAAGGAAGGAGAGACTATAATAACTACACAGAAGACTCAAACAAAGAGGATTCATTATTGATCATGAACATGGCTATGCCAGAAGGTAAATCTGATGAGTATGTTTTCTACATAGATTCAGGTTGTTCAAATCATGTGGTAGGAAATGTGGCACTCCTATCAAATTTAGAAGATCCAAGGAATAAGCATGAAGTACAAACAGGAGATGACACAAGACATCATGTGGAGAAAATAGGCAATGTCAAAGCACCTGATGGAAACATCAACCTACTCAGTAAGGTACTCTATGTCCCTACCATTACAAAGAATTTGATAAGTGTTGGGCAGATAGTAGAGAAAGGGTTGCAAGTCAGGTTCACAAAAGCAGGAGCATTTGTTGAAGATCCAAGTCAAGGATTCAGAAGAATTGCAAAAGGTGAAAAGGCAGGTAGATTGTTCACATTTGAATTACAAGACACTAGAAATATTGCTCTCTTTAATTATGGTAGTCAGACACTCACAGAATTGGAAGTATGACACAAAAGGTTAGCACATATTGGTGAAAGGTCATTAAAGCAAATTTGCAGGGATCAAAGTGTACTTGGACTTCCTAACTTGTCAAAACAACATATGATTTATAAGTGTAGTGCATGCCTATTTGGAAAGTCTCACAGATTACCATTCATGAAGAAAGCTTAGATACATGGAGATCTCTTGGAGTTGGTTCATACAGATGTATGGAGTCCTAGCAAGGAAGCTTCAATATCTGGATCAAGGTATTATGTCTCCTTTATTGATGATTGCAGCAGATGGACTATCCTATTCTTTATGAAACACAAAGATGAAGTTTTTTCATGTTTCAAAAGATATTTGGCTCTTGTGGAGAATAAAACAGGTAAATCACTAAAAAGGCTAAGGTCAGATGGAGGGGGAGAATACTTCTCCCATGATTTTGATTCTTTTCTTCAAGAAAGAGGAATCAAAAGAGAGGTAACTACAAGGTACACTCTTGAGCAAAATGGAGTGGCAGAAAGGAGGAATAGGACATTTGTTGAAGCTGCAAGGTCTATGTTAAATGAAAAGCATTTGCCTAATTATCTATGGGTTGAGGCTGTATCTACAGCCACTTACTTGATTGACAGGTTGCCTTCAAAATCCCTTGATGGGATGACTCCATATGAGGCTTGGAATGGAAGAAGACCAAGCTTAGATCATTGTAAAACTTTTGGATGTATTGCTTTTGCTCATGTTCCTTCACATGTTAGAGGCAAGATGGATCCAAAGGCAGAAAGGTGTGTATTTATTGGATATGATAACAATCAAAAGGGCTACAACTTATACAACCCTACCAACAAAGGATTCTTGGTAAGCAGATTTGTAGTTTTTATGAAAACAATTCATGGTATGAAGATTCATGCAGGAAGGTCAATTTACCATATGATCTTGAAGAATATTTTCCAAAGCTTGGTAGAGAACAACCGAAGATTGAAGAACAAGACACCTCAGAGGATGATGAAGAATCTTAGATGGAAAAGATCAAAGCATGGAAGTCTAAAGGTAAAGCAAAATTGCAGGAACTTGGACATGAGGCAGAATCATCACATCATGGCCTAAGAAGATCTATGAGGGAAAAGAAAAAACCAGAAAGGTATGGGTTTGACACCTCATTAGTAACTAAACATTCTATCTACAGAGCACATGACATAAACCAAGAGGAGCCATCATCCTTTGAAGAGGCCAAAGCAAAAACAGAATGGAAGCATGCAATGAAGGAAGAGATTGAAGCACTTGAGGAAAACAACACTTGGGATTTGGTGCCCAAGACTTCATCCATGAAGGTAATAGGCTCAAGATGGGTCTATAAACTCAAGAAGAATTCTGATGGTTCCATTAACATGTATAATGCAAGGCTTGTAGCAAAAGGCTTTGCACAAACTCAGGGAATTGATTATGAGGAGACCTTCTCTCCTGTGGCAAAGATGCCTACTATTAGGGTTTTGCTTAGTATTGCCTCTTCCAAGAATTGGAAGATACTTCAACTAGATGTAAAGAATGCATTCTTGAATGGTTGGATAACAGAAGAGGTATATATGGCACAACCACCTGGTTTTGAGAATCAAGTTTATCCTGATTATGTGTGTAAACTTAACAAAGCATTGTATGGCCTCAAGCAAGCTCCAAGAACTTGGAATTTCAGACTTGTTTCATTCTTGCAGGACAAAGGCTTGCAAGCAAGCAAGGCAGATCCTTCACTCTTTATCAAAAAGAGTAATTCTGAGATCATCTACCTATGTGTATATGTGGATGATATTATATTGACACGAAATGATGCAGATGGTATGAAGAAGATCAAAGATCAGATGAGAGAAGAGTTCAAGATAAGATATTTGGGTTCACTTACCTACTTCCTAGGTTTGGAAGTTGTCTACAAAGATCATGGTTTGTTTCTCACTCAAAGAAAGTACATTAAGGACATGTTGGCAAAAATTCAAGATGCAAGATTGTAAGATTGAAGGTACTCCAATGGAGGTCAATCACAAACTAAGCTCACATGAAGGTGAACTCATAGAGGACATCACATCATATCAAAGTCTAGTGGGTAGTCTCAACTATGCCACATTGACAAGAGTAGATATATGTTACAGTGTGAGTGTGCTAAGTCAATTTATGCACACACCAAGGAAACCACAAATGGATGCTGCCAAAAGGATTCTCAAGTATCTCAAAGGAACCATAAATGAAGGACTTTATTATCCTTATGTATCTGATTTAGGTTTGAAGCTATTTTCTGATGCAGATTGGGCTGGCTCCAAGGAAGATAGAATCTTACCTTTGCAAGTTCAAAGCTTATTTGATGGTCATCCAAGAAGCAACCCAGAGTTGCTCTCTCTTCTACTGAAGCTGAATACAGAGGTCTTTCCATAGCTACACAAGAAGCTATGTGGATGAAGACATTATTCAAAGATCTTGGATTGGAGTTTGGAACTCCAACTATTTATGGTGACAATATGAGTTCTATTCATTTGGCTGCTAATCCTATTTTTCATGCAAGGACTAAACATATTGAAGTTCATTATCACTATGTACGAGAGAAGGTTCTAAGCAAAGACATTCAAATATCATATGTGTCCACTCATCAACAATGTGCAGATATTCTAACCAAAGCATTGGATGGTACAAAGCTTTGCAAATTCAAGGCTATGATTGGTTTACAGGTAATCTTGGAAGATTGAAGACCTCAAGCATACTTGGCTTGAGGGGGAGCTGTTGGAGCAAGTCTATGACAAGCCTAAGTATTGGCTTGAGTCCCACAAAGTCATAGAAGAAGCCTTAAAATGAAGACAATGTAAAGTTCACTTGTGAACTACCTCTTGTAACTTTTGAAGAGTTTACTTAATGTAAAAGTGAAAGAATCTTAAGTGGTTGAGTCCACTTAATCAAAAAGGGAAAGAGGAGCCAATAATTCATGATTTGTGGTAGATAGAGAATCAAATCAATCACTAATTGATTGGAGAGTGATTGAGGGAAGTTAGCCTTCCAAACTCAACTATAAATAGATGGCAGCTTTAATCGTGGTTAGAGAGACCTATGTGAAGACCTCCAAGAGCTGAGCTTTGTGCCATATCAAGGTGTGATTCCAAGGCACACATATGTGTCAGTAAGTCCATTGTATTGTACAAGCAATATACTTTCATTTTCATGATCATTTGAGTTCATATTTCCATGTTCTTGTGAAGTGTACTACTCACTGCCATATCTCTCAGTTTTCTCAGTCAGATTGCAGAGATGGTTTCTCTGAGCTTGGTGCATCATTTTCAGTGATTTAACTTGGTAAAGTTAGCTCTATAAGTCTACTATATGCTCATCAATTTTCATTTGATTTGGGTGTTTCATTCTTCAGTTATGTTCAGTTGAAGTCAAGAGTGTGTGTTCATTTTCACTTCTCTCTCAGGTACCCGACTTTTTAACTCATCTTGTCAGAGCTGTTTCTCAGTGTGTACTTACCCAAATTCAATGATTTAAAGCTTATTGGATTCAGCATCTATCTAGTATAAACATACAAATTTTCATAATCATTGGATTCTTAAATCTGGAGTTATGCTCATTTTTTTGCTCATTGGTCTTATTACTATAGCAGCCCATGAAAATCTGAGCTAACTCCAACTTATCTGTTTTGATCTATCTTTTTGAGAGTGATCTTCCAAGGTACGTATGGTGTCTAATACATCCATTGGCAAGCTAAAAGGGCCCATGTACTCCTGGAGTTCATTTGGCTGGTGTAGATCAAGGATTTTGCAACACCTCTTCATCTTCAAGCACATACCTATCCATCTCTTCACATGTTTGGCTAGAAATTCTCTACATTTTCAGCTCTGTTTTTCTTGATTTTTTCAGCCCTTTGAGCGTTAGTTGGATGTTTTACATGGCCATACTCGAGCACATCACTTTGTAAAAAAGGCATGAGCATATCAAACACATCTTGTAAGCTAATTGTTGGCTGTTTTTTACATTCAAGTAGAGGGAAAACCTGTTTTTTATCAAATACCACATCTCGACTCATAATAATTGTGTTTGTCAATGGATGGTACAAATGATATCTCTTACTTTCAACACTATAACCAAGAAATATACAATTCTTTGCCTCGGCACCAAGTTTGTGACGTTGTGATGGCAAAAGAACATATGCCAAACAACCAAACATGCACACATGACTAACCATAGGCTTATGTCCATCCCAAGTATCATAAGGAGTGATGAGTCTCAATGCTTTTGTAGGGTGGTGATTCAACACATAGTTTGCACACATGATCACTTCCATCCAAAACTTGTCAGCAAGGTGCTTTCCTTTAGCCATACATCATGCCATTTCAAGGAGTGTTCTATTTTATGCTCAACAACACCATTTTTGTTGAGGTGTATATGGCACCATATATTGGTGTGACATACCTCTTTCACGAAGAAAATCATTAAACTCATGCAACATGTATTCACCACTACGATCTATGCATAGAGTCAAAAGCTTGTTTGAAGGAAAAAATTCAGCCATAGCCAAAAATGCTTTGAATCAAGAAAATGCCTTGTTCTTTGCTTTCATAGGATACACCTATGTATGGTGAGTCGCATCATCAATGAAGGTAACAAAATATAAATGCTTCCCAAAAGATGGAGTCTTGATGAGACCACATACATCACTATGAACAAGCAAAAATTTTCTTGTAGTGTGTGTATGAATATCTTTTGGAAAAAAAGCACGATTTTTTTCCAAGAATGCAACCTTCACATGCATGCTTTTCAATGGACTCAAGTGTTGGCAAACCAATAGCCATATCTGTATTTTGTAATTAAAGCAAACTATTGAAGTGCAAGTGACCAAAACAAGCATGCGAGAGTTCCATTTCAACCACGAAAGAAGTATGAGCAACCAAGGCATTTGAGGCAGCCCTCTTCTATGTATCCAAGAAATACAAACCATTACATAATGTACCACACATCATGATGATATCACCATTCCTGAAATCATGAACCATACACTTATCATCAACAAAGTGTACATGAAGTCCATCTTTGGCAATCAAAGGAACTGAAATTAAGTTCTTCTTGATACCGAGTACATACAATGCATCTTTCAAGAGAGTCACACCTCCATTTGTAGCTGTAAGCTCAATTTCTCCTACTCCAATGATAGGATAAGAGGCATTGTTTGCACACACCACATGTCCTCCTTTGGGTGCATCTTTCAAAGATGAAAAAAACCTCTTGCATGAACTGTGTGTTTTGAACCACCACTATCAAAGAACCAATCCAAATCAACCTTACTCACAACCATACATTTAGAATGCAATGATGCATCATAATGACATGTTACAACACATGCCCAAAAATCTTTTCATTGCATTTAGCCAGCTTTCTAAACTCATCAATAGTATGACCAAGCTTTTGACAATATTTACATCTCTTCTTCTTTTGAAACCCAACATCATTAGATGAATGACTAGAAGAGGAAGGCTGAGGCTTTGGTTTTGACGATCCCAAAGTTGAACCATATTTGCTTTTCCCCTTTTGTGAGATAGCAAGTGCTTGCGTTCCCTTAATCAAACCACTCCTATTCACTCTAGATTGATCTTCTTGCAAAAGAAGAGACACAACCTCATCAAATGCATACATATTTGGATTCTATTTTGCATACAAATGGAGTGTAGTAGTAAAGATTTGAAAAGAGACTGGTAATCCTTTCAACAATGTAGACGTGGGTGATGCATCCAGAATAATCTCATCTATGTTTTCCAATTGCTCTTTCAAGTCCTTGATGTGTGTCACATACACATCCATAGACTCATTTTCATCCATACATACATCCTCAAGTTGCTTCCTCAAGTATGCAACATGTGCTTCATTACACATGACATACAAAGAAGCAATAGTTTCCCATACCTGACTTGATGTAGAGCATGAACAAATGTGTTGAACTATATGATGCTTCACATGAAGCACAATCAATGCATGAGCTTGAGCATCTTTTCCATCCCATTTAAGTTGCTTCTATGTGGGTGGAGAAGGAATAACCATTTTACTTGAAGAAGAAGCTCCATCTGTGGCAGTAGACTATGATGTAGAAGAATTTGTGGGTCTTTGATCTACATCTGCCACTGTTGTTTTGCAACAAGAAATATTTTCATCATATAAGACCACACTGGATAGTTAGTCCCATAAATCTTATCATTATATTGAAGCATGCCAAACAAGTCATTGGTTTCTACCATTTCACTAAAGAACAAGAATGTGACAAGATCTTTACTTCAATGAAAGCTGAAATGAATGCTGAAATTTTAGCTCACAATCCATCACAATGATGGAGATTTTGAGTACATGGATGGATTTGAAATGGGTGTTTAAACCCCACTGCAATTGGTGGAAATGTTTCTTGGTTGTTGAAAATCATTGTTCTATGCTCTGAAATTGATTTGCATGTTTAAAAGTGCACGTGCTACGATGCAAAAAACCAAAACTTAAGAAGGAGTTGAACTTGATGTGATACACGGTTGGATGTATGTAGAAGTGCAAGAGATACATAAGCACACATAAGGAGCAAAAAGGTAGAAAGACACATAGAGAAGACATATGTCTGGAATAGCTCTCTCTAGTGATGATGAACTAAACTAAAGTAATAGATGAATAATATCCCTAAGTACAAAGTACCACCACATATGAGTGAATCATGTATGTGGTAACATGGGGAAAACAAATTTAGCCAGCACTAGAGTAAAAAGTTCCCATGTATAAGGAAAAGGTTCACATCAAAGCTACTCAAGGAACACATAAGTGTAAAAAGATGCAATATAAAAATGGCTTCAACCACCCATGCAATCAACTATTAGAGTGTAGATGATAATCTACATGAGTACATAGAGAAAGGATCAATGAAATGCATTCAATATTAAATGATAGTCCAAGATTGTTATGGATCCATGCTCATCACCCTCATATACTTGTTGTCCACAAATCAAGTATTTAACACAGACTAGATTATGATTAGATTTCTAACATATTGGATGCATTGATGCATAGAATGTGTCCATGTAGTGAATGTATATACATGCATCCGAAAGCTAATAGATGTCACTTATATTCATAGATATTAAGCCCTAGTTGCATTTTTGTGATGTGGCCAAAAAGAGCCATAGTGTTCAAGAAACCAAGATTGGTCTATCAAGACCAAAACAAAGGATTTTGTGATTTAATTGCTTGGTGAAGTCAATATTTAGTGTTGAGGAGACTTAGAGATGTCCTATAGGATTCCCAAAACTTTTTCAAGATTATACCAAAGTTCTTCAAAATCATGAGCATATAAATATGTATCGTAATATTTCCATTACATTCTTATTTTCCCCTTATGATTCTACATGCCACTATTTCTAGTCTTTCTAAATTTCTTATACTAAATCTAATACATATCTTTGTTGTATTTTATGGAATCATGGAAGGTTAAATGGATTTTTAATTTTTAAATGTCCAAAAGGTTTTAATGTGGTTGTGTTTGATCTAGCAGGTGAAGAAGCATGAGGGCGTGGATACAAGTGGATGCACGTAAATAAAGAAATTAGAAGACTAAATCAAAGACTTCTAGAATAGTTATATTTAGGTTTATCTTGTTGTAAAAGTAGTGGTTTTCTTTAGAAAGTGACGCCTTTTGTAAATAAAGTAGTTCTTCCTAAAAGACGCTTCTAAAAGCGATGACCCTCATGCAACTTCTATTTTCAGGACGCAATAGAAATAAACCTATAAATACATGTACTCTGAGAGACTCGTCCATCAGAGTACACGGGGGGAGATTGCACCCAATATCGCATCGATTGTTTGTCTATTTCTGATTCCTGTTTCGTCTTCTTTCTGCCTCTATGTGTGCGTGCACTGAAGGACCTGATAACAGTGGTATCAGAGCCTAGCACGTATCACTCCGGAGGGGTTTGTTTGTATTTATCTCCACGATTGATTCCTATTTTCATTCTCTATTCGCGATCCAAATCCAAATCCGAATCCGAATCCACGTCCGCATCCGCTTCCACTTCTGCTTCTGTCTCTATTCCAGTTCCAGAACCAGAACCTACGTTTACACCGTCAACTAAGACAAAGAACTTAGGTAATAACTTACGCAATACATTGGTAACATTGGCACCTAAGGCTCCCTTGGTGACCATTGGCAGCTGTTGGCTATGCGCGAGGCAATTTTAATTTTGAGCGGCAATAGAGAGTTTTAGATTCCCTAAGGTAGGAGGATTTGAACCCACAACCTCCTACTTACAAGGGAAGTACTTTAACCACTACTCCATCTCTCTGAGTTATGACTCTATCTCCCTTTTGTCATATTTAGATCAACTTTCACCTCCCTCTTCCTTTTACAATTTCCAAGATGATCTTACACATGTGGAAGCGCCTGTCGATTTTCTAGAGGAGTGCATCAAAGAATAGGGCATAATTTACAATATATAACTCGGATGTTAGCATATAATATATCGTTGGAAAGCTCTCTGAAAAATCTTTTTAATTAACCTATTAGATTGAGGATCCAACATAGTTTGAAAGAGGGGTTTTGTTCTCTAGATATGGACCCTACAACAATGGAGGATTTTGGCAATTCACCTTTACCTGGGGTCTCACTCGAGCAGCAATTAGAGCTTATGCGACAAGAACTTCAAGCAACTCAACAAGTTGTACAAGAACGCGATGCTATGCTCCAATGAGTACAAATTGATGATCGTAGCTTAATCAAAGTGGTGAAAGCGATTATCACTGCATAAGAAGAAGGCACAAGTTCCAAGATAGGTGCTAAGAACTTCCAATTCTCCAGATTCGATGGACGAAAGGATGGCCAATTTGTCCTATCATGGCTCTCTCAATTTGATGATTTCTACTCTGATGAGTCATATTCAAAAAGTGAGAAAGTCAAGTTTGCTACCAATTATTTGGTAGGAAGAGCTCAGCTATGGTGGAATGTTTTACGAAATAGTACCAATTGTCCTACCACATGGGACGCATTTCAGGCAAAATTAAGGAGTCTTTCCTTCCTTCCTAGTTCCATCTACATGCGCATTGTGCATGGATAACTTTTGGATGGAGAGAAGGAGATAATGTATCCATTTATACTGAACGTTTTTGGCAATGTCTTTTATTACTTCGTTCACTTGAGCAGGTTCCTGTAGTAAGTTTGCAACGAAAATATGAAGTTGGCTTGGAGATGGGAATCCAAGCAAAGCTACAACCTTGTATGAAGCTATCTCTTTCGTGCATGATGTTGAAAAGGAGTTCTAATCTATCACCAAAACACTTCGCTTACAATAAATTCGTCAACGTCAACCACCCGTCAAAGCCAATTTTCCTTTTAAGTGTCCTTTTACTACGTTCGCTTCACCTACTTTCCAACGCCCTCCTCAATCCCATTTAGTACCATCCAACAGATCAACCCTTGGCCAGCCTCACAAACCTACCACTCTTCAAAATACGACGATGAATGCTCAACAAAAATGACCTCATATAACTTATTGGAATTGTGGAAAGATTGGTCATACCAAAGCTGCCTGTAGGATGAGACCTACTAATAGGCAACCCATTGAAGCTCAAGTACACAACATGGAGGTTGTTCCTACTGACACTGAACCTAACTTGTCTAAAGAAGTATTAGAGCAAGAACTAAGTACCCTAGGTAATGGAATTTCTAACCATTCTCTAATCTGCATGCACGGCACCATCAATGGCATAGTAGTAAATGTTTTACATGACGATGGTAGCTTGCATGATTTTATTTGTCATAAGCTAGTTAAAAATCTTAACCTTACTACTCATCCTTCTATGTATAAGGTTAATGCTGCGTTTATAGGGAATATGTATAATGTTACGAATGAGGTGCATAATGTTCAAATTTTTATAGGCTCATATGTGGATGAACGTTCATTTTTAATTGCTCTGTTGCAATCATATGATGTTATACTTGGCATGCCATTTCGACATAATTACAACCCCTGCATTGATTATGATACACACACGATTACTTTCAAATTTCAAAATAAAGATGTTTCACTATCTGCGATGCATGATTTTCAACCCTTCCTGTTCATTAGTTATATGCAAGTCAAACGAGCTTTTAGGAAAGGTTATAACTCATGTATTGTCTTTGTGAATAATATAACTGATTATACACATACACTTCCAAGTGCACATAAGTCATTTATGGACTCGTATAAGGATTGTTTTATGGATGATTTTCCTTCTTCAATACCACCTTCTAGGGGATCTCTTGACCATAGGATTGATTTAATTCCTGGTAGCTCTCCTCCTCATAAAGCACATTATAGGCATGGACCTTTACACCAAAATGAAATAGCTAGACAAGTTAAAGATTTACTCAACAAAGGACTAATACGGTCTAGCTCTTCTCCTTTTGGAGCCCCTATTCTTTTAGTTGAAAAGAAGAACAAGACGTATAGAATGTGCATTGATTATAGAGCACTTAATAAAATTACCATTAAGAATAGGTATCCTATCCCTAGGATAGATGACTTGCTAGATAAACTTCGTGGAGCTTGTGTCTTCAGTAAAATCGACCTCAAATCTGGGTATCATCAGATAAGAATGACATCCCATGACATTTATAAAAATGCTTTTAGAACTCAACATGACCATTTTGAATTCATGGTAATGCCTTTTGGACTTACCAATGCACCCACCACCTTTGGACGTATGATGAATAATATTTTCCTTGAATACCAAGACTTCGTTCTTGTGTTCTTTGATGATATACTTATTTATAGTAGGAATGATAGTGACCATGAAACTGTTACATAAAAATAAACTTTATGCTAATTCTGAAAAGAGTTGTTTCTTCCAAAACAAGATAGAGTATCTTGGACATATCGTCTCTAGTCGAGCCGTTCATGTAGATCCCAAGAAGATTAAAGTAATTGAACAATGGCCTAAACCTCAATCAGTGAATGATGTCCGTTCGTTTTTAGGATTAGCTAGCTTTTATCGAAAGTTTGTAAAGGGATTTTCTTATATAGCCCTTCCCCTTACTTTATTATTGAAGAAAAAACTAAAATTTGTATGGGAGTAGTCCAACAACAATCTTTTGATAAACTTAAGTATGCACTTTCCCATGTGCCAATTTTGCAATTACCTGATTTTGCACAACCATTTCACGTAGTTACAGATGCTAGTGGTTCTGGTATAGGTGTTGCTTTAATGCAAAAGGATCATCCTCTTGCATTTGAAAGTAGGAAACTCAAACCTTCTGATCGCAATTATAGTACATATGATAAGGAACTGTTAGCTGTGGTGCATGCATTGAAAATTTGGAAACATTACCTTATGGGTTCGGAAGTTCTAATTAAAACCGACCAACAAGCTATTAAGCATTTATTACATCAACCATTGATTTTCGATCGACATATTAAATGGGTTTCATTTCTACAAAACTTCCAACCTCTGATTCAATATCACCCAGGAAAAGGTAATGTTGTAGCTGATGCTTTAAGTTGTTTCCCATCCCACAAACAACTACTGTTTCAATTAATAATATTTCTGCTATTCAGATTCATTCATTTCATGATATGATTTCCACTTATGCATGTGACCTGTATTTTTCACAAGCATGGATTGCTTTCAATAATTTCCCATCACATCATGAGGATCATTACACATTTCATAATGGATTCTTGTATTTCCAACACAAGTTATGCATTACACAAGTATTCAAAGAGTTTGTTATGAAAGAGATGCATGAACCACCATATATGGGTCATAGGGGCATACAAAGTACTATTTCTACATGTAAATTAATTCTTCTTTTGGCCTAACATGGAAAAAGATGTTGCATAGTATGTTTCTCACTACATTGTTTGTCAGCGTGTAAAACGACATCATGGTAAACCATTCGGATTATTAATGCCACTTCCTATACCTGATGGACCATGGGAACAGGTTTCTAGGGATTTCATTACTGGTCTTCCTACAACTGCATCTCACAATGATATGATTTGAACAATTTTTGATAGGTTTAGTAAACATGCATACTTCATTCCTTCTAAAAAGACTTTAACTGCACCTCAAGCTGCTAAGTTATTTATTAAATGTATTTTTCTGCATTATGGTTTTCCTAAAGTTATTCTTTCAGTTCGAGATGTTTGTTTTTGTAACCATTTTTGGGTGGCATTATTTCAACATCTAGGATCAAAAATAGACTTTAGTTCTGCACTTCATCCTGAAAGTAATGGTCAAAGTGAGGCTACAAATAGTACTATTTTGGATTTATTACATTGTTACTCTTTAGATAATCCAAGTAATTGGGATGAAAAACTCCCTTTACTTCAGTTTGCATATAATAACACCCCACACACTACTACTGGTCATGCACCATATGAAATTGTTTATGGAAGAAAGCTTCCCACTCCCATGAGTCTCACTCACTTCCTATGGCTGATTCTTTTGCACAAGATCATACTTCTACACTTGCTGAAGTGCATGAGCATATTAGGAAGAGTCAAGAATGTTACATGCGTAGTATTCATAAGAAGTGCATAGCCAAAAAATTTAATGAAAATGACTTAGTTTGGTTACGAATCATTAAAAGGTGTTAAAAAAATATTTCTCAACATCCTAAGGTGAAACTTGCCCCACGGTATTATGGAACTTTTCGCATTATTGAGAAAATAAATGAAACTTCTTTTCGATTAGATATACCTTCTCATTGGGGTATACATAATTCTTTCCATGTAAGTTTGTTGAAATCTTTTCAAGGTACTTTACCACTCACGCCTATTTTAGATGATCCTCCTTTACTTGAAGAGGATGCGGAAATATTGATTCGCGAGAAAGTAATAGATTATGATGTTACCACTACACGAACTGGTAAGCAATATCATAGGTATTTAGTCAAATATAAAAATCACTCACTTGAGGAATCGCAATGGATACATAAGACATCCTTATCACCTCACTATGATCATTTAATTTCTGCATATCATTCCCAATTACATTAAACTTTCAGGTTTCTGATTCCATGCATGTGTTTTAAATGGTTCATGCTTAATATTGTTCAGTGATGGGACATGCGACTGATCATCCATGCCTATTTTTATATTTATCAACTGGCGTCAGTTGCTTGTCAACTGAGAGGCATGTTTTATTTTATGGAATCATGGAAGGTTAAATGGATTTGTAATGTTTTAAATGTCCAGAAGGTTTTAATGTGGTTGTGTTTGATCTAGAAGGTGAAGAAGCATGAGGGCGTGGATACAAGTGGATGCGCATAAATAAATAAATAAATTTGAAGACTAAATCGAAGACTTCTAAAATATTTATATTTAGGTTTATCTTGTTGTAAAAGTAGTGGTTCGCTTTAGAAAGCGATGCCTTTTATAAATAAAGTAGTTTTTCCTAAAAGATGCTTCTAAAAGCGACGGCCCTCATGTAACTTCTATTTTCACGACATAATAGAAATAAACCTATAAATACGTGTACTCTGAGAGACCCGTCCATCAGATTACATGGGGGGAGATTGCACCCAATATCGCGTCAATTGTTTCTCTATTTTTTATTCCTGTTTCGTCTTCTTTGTGCCTCTGTGTGTGCATGCGCTGAAGGACCTAATAACAATCTTTTATCATCTCAGTAGAATCTTGACATCATTTGACTGTAATGCTAAGAGCACCACAATATTTGAAACTAGGCTCAATTGGAGCTATAAAGAGGTGTAATACTCTAGTGTCACTCATAAGGGTGAGGCATTTAGCCTACCCAACAGTCCCCTCAATGTTCACTTGCAAGTGAGCTACTCCAAGGTGCTCTACATGAGCATGGAACTCATCTCAAGGCACTACCTGCATGAAAATTTCTACAACATTCTCTTCTTATGGGCAATACAACATACCCACCAATTCATCCCCCAAGAGGCTTACTCTACTCAGGTGCTATAGTCAAGTAACACAAGGATGAATGGTCATCTAGAATCGATACTTGATACACATGACAATTTGTTACATATTCATGTACATCTTTTTGCATAATCGGCCAATACAATCCTTTTCTCTTTAACTCTTGTGTTATTCCACTAACTCCTTTATGTGATCTCCATTTGTTCTCATGGGCTTGTTTGATTAGACTACTTCTTTCCTCATCTTTGATGCATCTTAGAATTACTCCATTAGAGGCCTTGTAATATAAGCTTACGACAATTGTCTGTAGGTTTCTTACTTTCCAAAGTTCTAGGTCTCTAGTTGCATTGATCCTATGACTTGTTCCATGTGTGAGTATAGGTAACCAATTTTTAGCCCATTCAGGACATACTTCTAGGTTAAATGAATACGTATTTGGTAGTTCATTTTCTACTCTTATTGGTGGTTCTCCATGGGTCATCTTGGACAAACAATCAGCTCTAATATTATATTCCCTTTCTTAACTACTACTTCAAAGTCAAATTCCATTAGTATTAGAAACCATCTGACTAGCCTTCTAGTGTTACAAGGTTTATTGACCAAGTACAATAGAGCTTGGTGATCAATAAAGGACTTGAACTTGTTTGCTAGGAGATAATGTCTTAATTTCTTTACTACGTAAACCATACCTAGTCCCTCTCGTTCAATCATAGTGTAATTGCATTCTGCTTGGTTAAGTTGTCTATTGGCATAGGATATTGGATGATCTAGCTTTCCTTTGTGTGTTGGTTGGGCTAAGATGCATCCAATGGCAAAATTAGATGCATCCATGTGTACGTAGAAATTTCAATTCCAATTCTTCACTTTTAGGATTGATGTTGAGCTTAATCTTTTCTTTAACTCATTGAATTCCCATTCACATTCATCAGTCCAAGTGAATTGAGTTAGCAATATATATAATGGTTTGAAAATTATGGCATACATGTGAATAAATCTAAAATAATATCCACAATGACCCATAAAAGCTTGCACCTCTTTCACATTTTTGGGTCTTGCCAATTCCAGTATTACTTTGATTTTGTCTCTTTTGTAGATATACCGTTTTTAGACACTATATGTCCTAGTATTTTTCCTTGTCTTACCATGAACACACATTTCTCAAGGCTCAAACACACTTGATATTTTCTTCACTTGTCAAAGATTTTTCTAAGTTTTGGTATATGGGGATAGTGAGATGAATATGTGCATAAATCATCTACATAGACCTCCATAATTTTTTACAAAAATCATTTGAATACATGACACATCAATCTTTGGAAAGTATTTGGGGCATTGGTTAAACCAAAAGGGATAACCCTAAATGCATATACTCCCCATTCAGTAGCAAAACCGATTTTGTGTTGTTCTTTAATAGCAATTTCCACTTGATTATAGCTTGAAAATCCATCAACAAAGCTATACATTTCCTTGTCTTCTACTCTTTCCAAGAGATGATATGTAATGGGTAATGGGTACTATCTCAAATAGTGGAAGCATCAACTTTTTTGAGGTTAATACAAACCCTTAGTTTTCTATTTTTCTTTGGTATGACCACCAAAGGAGAAATCGATTCAGCATGTTCTATCTCATATATGAATCCAATTGCCAACTATTTTCTATTTTTTCTTTAATTTTGGTTGCATAGACATCATTATAAGTATAGGCTCTTTGCTTAGATGGTTAAGCATCAGGTGTCATAGGAATTCTATGAGTACATATAGAGGGATCAACACCTTTTAGGTCTTTGTAAGTCTAAGCGAACACATCCTTATATTCTTGCAACAATGCTATTAGCTCTCGTTCTTCTTCTACTGAGTTCTTCTTTGCCTATATAGGTGCATCTTTCTTCATCCCCTTCTAAGGTTACTAAAACTTTCTTTATTTGTTCTTTGTTATCATATGTGACTCCCTCTTGTGCCCCTCTCTCAAGCATTTGAATCGCTATCTTTTTTCCTCTACTTCATACCTCTTAAAATGTTTCGACACTTTGAATTGTTCATGTGGTAACTTTTCTTCCTCCGTTTCATCACTTCTCTTCCTAGGTTATCTAGGTATGCTTTTGTGGAGAGTATTTTTTTGTTTCCTTGGAAATCTTCCCATTTTACTTCTTTTAGGTATTGTTATTCTGAGTCAAACTCAGGTCCATTTCTATGCTTTCATATTCTTCTTTCCACTCCTTTTCTATTATTTCCCCTTCTCCCTCTTGGAATACTACCATGTACAAAATCAAATCATATTCTTCCTCATCCACAGACTTAGTCATGGTTAGTACTTCTTCATTTATGCATACATCAATGTTGCTAGGATTTCCATCCATCCATGTGGTTCAAATGCTTCACCTAGAAGTATTTGACGCATGTAAGTCGGGTCTTCTATTGGTCTTTCTTTTCTAGTCTTAAATGCCACTGTTGTGATCTATTCTCCTCACGTTGTGCTGCCTTACAAATCCATAGTTGAGTATTTTCATTCATCCAAGATTGCTCACTAGATCTGATAGTATGGATTGATACTTTATCCTCCTCTTTATGTACAAGGTTCCATTGAAGGGTGAACGTCCCTATATGAGAAATTTTGGAGATTTATTTTGGTTGTATTGCCTTGGTGTTGAAGGTACAAGGTGTCTCATCCCTAATCTTGAACTACCTTTAGCTATCGCATGAATGGTCTTCCTAAGATCATCTCATAGTTTCTTGCCTTGTCAAATTGACATATGGCTAGGGTATATTCAAATTCTACTCCACACGAAGTCAAATTTACATTCTCTAGGAGTCCTAAAGGTCATTCAACATGACCATCTGCTAGTTACAACTTCATTCTAGTTGTTCTCAGGGTTGGATTTCCCCATTTCTTCCAAATCTCTTTAGTAGCTATTTCTACTCCAACTTTGGTATCTAGTATGGCCTTCTTCTTATATCCTCAAAATGTAATTGGGAGACATGTATTTCCTTAATCCCCTTCACTAAAATCTTCCACTTTATCTACTAGTATCTTTATAGGTGGTGTCCTCTCCACCTTTTCTTCCTTAGTTGATCTATTATGCTCATCCTAATTTAGTTGTTTAGCTAGTCTCCTCCATAGATGAGGCCTTATTTACGAGAGTTCTTCTAGGTTTAATGAACATTCAACTTTGGTTCTCTTCAACTCTTGCAATGTGGTTGATGTTTCCTCTGAGGATTTATTTTCCTCACGTCTTATTGTTGGGGCATGGAAAATTTGGATTTTTGTTCATATTCACCAGTATAGTTTGTAAGTGTGGTTAGACTAATTGCGTCCTCACTATTCTCATGCTGATTGGATAGTTTTCAATGTCTACTTCCTGCTCCATCATTAGTTGGTTCATATAAGCATCTTGTTCTACAAAGGGAGGGACATGTTATTTAGTTTTCTTCCATCTCTCTTCTTGAACTCTAGCCCACAAGTCATGTGGTCAATTTGCTTCTACTTCTAGAATCATTCAATTCTTTTGCTCAGTATCGGGACCCAATTCTTTTTCAATCTCTTTAATTTGTTCAGGTTTCTTTTGCCGTGAGTTGATAGTTCCTACACATCCCTAGAATTCTCTTCTAGAATTCTCATCTCAGGGAGGCTTGATAAAGATTGTTCTAGCATGGTTTGAGCAATTTCAATTAATCTCCTACATATCTCAAGTCTTTGTTTTCAAGATCTCCTCTTGAATAGCTTCGTTCATATTGCTCTAGACCAGGTCATGTCTCTATTCTAGCCTAACAGTCTTTTAACCACATTTTTAAGTCTTCAAGCATAGGATATGCTAGAATTATCTTGTCTACTCTTGAATTTAATCCTCCTTCACCACATTTGTATTTTGATTGGCTGGATCATGGGGTTTAGGTTTGTTGTCTTTTACATATTTCTCCTCCTCTTCTGCCATCTTATTAATCCATTTGCTCTTAATTTTTTCTCTTCTAGATTTCCATTTTTTATCCTTTTTCATTCTGGAAATGTCTATTGGCTCTTCTAAGTCTTCTATCATATGAGGTCAAGATTCTACTTTGTGTTCACTTTTGGAACTATCTGCTTTTCGGTTCTCTAAGTTTTCCTTGGCTTTGGGTTTGGTGATGGCCTTCAATGGGATTCTATATTCTTTATTACGTTCCAAGGATTCTATTACCTCAATCACATTGATCTGTGTAGTCATTGAAACTTTATTAAGGTTTTTGGGACAATCGCTAAGCAGATGCTCTTTACCACAATCACTGCAATAGCATTCCAAACCCTTAAGGAGTTGGGGGTGATATAGCATTATGCATTCTCTGATAAAATGATCTCCTTTGCATCTATATCAAGGTCCCCTAGGTGCAAGTGTTGTTGTTGTAGGTCTTCAAGGAGCTTGAGCTCTAGGAGTTCCATACATGAGATTGACATATTCAACTCCATAAGAATTTCCATAGTTGTCATGTTCATAATATTGTTGAACATAAGAAGATTCATACTCTATGAGATTTTGATAATAGAAGTAGTAACCTCCATAGCTATGTTCGTATCCTTGATTTAGATTTTTTGTAAGAATCAATGGTGGCATAGGTATTATAGCTCTCTCATGGTTTTCTTCCAGCTGTGTGTGTCTGACAGGTACTACATTTTGAGGATGTGGGGGCTATTGCTCTAGCATGGGTTGAGGTTGGTTGTATCCTTGATGCTCAAATGGTCTTGGAGCCATGGGTGGTCCTCGATATGGAGCATACATTGGAGCCTCACTACCTTGTTCTCTTGGTGGGTATCCAAATGATCTATGTTGAGGTGGTGGGACTGATCCCGATTGCCTGTTATAAGGGTAGTTTTCAGTGGTATCATTGGTATATCTCTGCTCAATGTGACAATAGAGATTAGGCCCTTGTGATGTTTGCCTATTATATTGGTATGACTATGAGGGACCGAATTCCTCCTCTTGTGCAAGCATGAGATGGATGCTCACCTCCAAAGTGCACACATCTCCTTAACCTGGGCATTCTTAGGGATTGGTTTGGATAGATTTTTTGGCCCTGTTGATTTTGGACACCTAGACTTTTAGCCACTAAGTCTGCTCGTTCCTCTACATTGTTAGATTGGGAAGAAACATTGCTTGAAGTGTCATGGGATTTGGATGAGGTCTATAGAATTTTCAAGTCATCTGCTAAGTTATCTTTCAAATCTATACACTCTCTTAGACATTCATTTGGTTTCTACAATCGTTTCACATACACTAAGGTCCTCAAATTCCCATTAGTCAGACCATCCATGAACAGGGATATCATTTTTTGTTGGGTAGGCCTCTCGACTATGGGGCATGTGTCCACATATTGATTAAAGTACCTGGATGCTAATCTCATAGAATTTTTAGGACTTTGCTTAAAACTATGGATCAGGGAAGAGCAGTTATGATTGATAGCCCTCTTAATGAATTCACCAATAAATTCAACAAAGAATTTTTCTATATTAAGAATAGGTTGGGATCCAAGGGTTGGAACCAAGTCAAGGTCGTCCTAGTGAGTGAGACCAAAAGACTCATATTGGATGAAAAATTCATCTACCTATTTAGCATGCAATACTTGTTTGAACTGTACCATATGATCATAAGGATCTCCCAAACTATCATAGTGATTTCTTATGCACTTGGCTACCTAAATAGGTCTTAGCCTTCTGCTTGCCTTTGGGGGTTCTAGGCATGACTTGAATCATAGGATGCACACCTTTTCCTCTGCCTTGTGGGGGTCTTAAAGTGTGGTCTCTTCATTTTGTCATGTCACAAGTGGGTATTTGGTATGGTGCTAGTAGTTGATGTAGTAAAGTGAACATGTGATCTGATTCGGACACTCTATTGACTAGTTTGACCTATGAATGGATTCTCCTGACTTTGTTGCTACCCTTGAGGATTTGGCAAGGTGGTTTCTTGATTCCTAGGTGGGAATATTGAAAAACCTAAGTAATGTAGTCTAGATCTCTCTAAATCATTGACTTCCTAATACGTTCTCTTATTTTGGTCCAGATAAGTGACTTTGGAAGAGTCTTCAGGATCATGCACTTTGTTAGTCCGGCAGATTATTATTTTGTAAACCTGCAAATATTTTTGGTGAAGTTTCATCATGGCCTAACCATTGTAACCTTTTTCCATATTAATATAAGAAGGGTTGTAAAAGTGTCACTCCGCGGTGTGACAAAGATGCACAACAAGTCCGTTGGACTACGTGCGATGGAACGATCGAGTGCACACTCTATTTATCCATATTGATTGCTCTATAAAGTGCAATACAACATCATTGAGTATCAGCTAAGTGATTTATCTTTGTTGTGGTGATTAAACATTAAGAATTTCTAATTGAAAGTTAAAGTGATTAAGTCTTTAATCTCATTGATAATCGAAGTAGTTGGTGACTATTCTATAAAGTTCAGAATAAGTGAATTCAATAGTATGTTATTTGCACGATAGTAATTGTGGTGATAGATATTTTTGAGTAAGTAATGCTTCATATGGTGTACTGATTAGTGATTAAGGTGGTGAAAGTAATTCTCAAATTCTGTGGCATTGAAAGGTGAGTGGTAGTTGTTCTTCCATTAATCTGTTGTAGTAGTGGATCTAACATGTGTAGTGGGAAAAATATTATAGGGCCTCTGGTTACAGATTCCTTTCCATCCCAAGAACCCTGTAGGTTATCCTTTTACTATTATCCTTACCATATATAGTCGGTTAGGACAAAGATTTAACATTGGTGCTAGCCATGGGGCTTGGAATATAGTTCTTGACAGAAGCTTAGGATATACTTTTGAGCAGAGACCTTGGTAACCCACATCTGGTTAAAATCAAAGCTAGTCTGATGCCTACTTTCTAGGAAGATTTACTCAGTTTATTAAAAGAATTTACAAATGTCTTTGCTTGGGCTATCGAGAAATGAAGGGCTTAGATTTTCGCATTTACCAACACCGAGTTGTTTTAAAACCGGATGCAAGACCAATTAAGCAATAGAGTTATCACATGAATCCTAACTATGCCCAACAAGTTAAAGAGGACTTAGATAGACTATTGAAAGTTGGATTTATAGTGCTCATAGATCATGTTGAATGGATTTCACCAATAGTGGTAGTTCCTAAAAAGAATAATCAGTTACGAATATGCATTGACTATAGAAAATTGAATGCTGCTACGGTGCTTGATCCCTTTCCATCACCAATCTTGGATAAGATGCTGGACGATGTAGCTGGCCACGAGATGTACTCGTCTTTAGATGGTTACAATGGGTACAATCAGGTTAGAATGGTTAAAGCAAATATTCCTAAGAATGCATTTATTACTAATTGGGGAGTGTATGCATGTACTATCATGTGGTTTGGCTTGCGAAACATACCCAGCACTTTTCAATGCTTTATGCAAGAGATATTCTCACCTTACCTAATGCGTTTCATGAGAGTGTATCTGGATGACTTCTCTCTGTCTGGTGATAATTTGCACATTTACAACATCTTTGGTGCTACTTTTTAAAGTATAGAGAATATCCTCTCTGTTTGAACCCTAACAAGTCTATTTTTTGACCATGTGTGGTAAACTGTTGGGCCACACTATTTCTAAGCAAGACATTTAGGTGAACCCTGATAAAGTCCAAGTAATCTTAGATGCACCTCCACTAAAAACACCTAAGGAAGTCATGTATTTCTTGGGCTAGATCTGCTGGCATGGCCGCCATCTCCGATGGCTGGCTCACTTAACCATTCCACTCACCCGACTGACCACGATGTCTCCTCTCCAATTTTGTTGGACTGACGAATGCTAGCTGATTGAATGGCCCAAAACTCTCCTTATGCAGGCTCCAATCATGTAGGCCCCCAATTGGCAATTACCATTTCATGTTTTTGTTGATGGCTCTGACATTGCCATTAGGAGTGTATTAATGCAACATTAGGACAAGTGGTACATACTTATTTATTATGCTAGCCCCCATCTTGCTTCAGCAGAATGCAACTACTCTGTAATTGAGTGGGGATGCTTGGGGTTAATATACTCCATTAAAAATTTTTGGCACTATTCACTCGGCCATAAGTTTACTTTTCATGTAGACCATGTTGCTCTAGTCTACCTAGTCTTGCAGCAGCATGTGGGTGGATGGCTTGCTCACTGGGTACTATTGCTATAGCAATTTGACTATGATGTTGTACATCGACTAGGTTCGGCACATGCCATAATAGACTTTCTATCTAGACTGGATTCTGGTGAACCTCCAAGTGAGGTAGATGACTCTTCTCCAACAATTTATTCAATGACAACACCGAGTGCACCAGAGGCTGCTTTACCAATTGCCGACTCTTACTACAATACTCTAATGATTTTTCTCACTATTGGGTGTCCACCGAGTTCGGTGTCTAACACGGCTCACTGTAAATTAGCCATCTATAGTCATTGGTTTTGTATTATTGTCAGCCAACTATTTATGTCGATCCTTCCGAGGTCTTGCTCTGATGTATCCTCATGCATGAAGTTCCTTTCGTGGTTGTGATGGCTCATTCTCTTCTGTCTAGTGAACATTTTTCTGTAGGCTTAACCTATCGGAAAATCTTGCAAAGTGGATTGTGGTGGCACACAATGCAGTGCAATGTTTATGCTTATGTAAAGCAATATGATGCCTATCAGCATATGGGACAACCCTTGCATCATCACCATTTTCCTCTCCAACTAGTGCTTCCTTTGGAACCCTTCCAAAAACGGGGGCTAGATTTTATTGGACCCATCACTCTGCCAGCTATTTCAACTAATAACAGATATATCCTTATGTGTACTGATTATGCTACGTGCTAGCCTGAAGCTAGGCAGTCTTCTCTACAACAACTCAGGTTGTGGATAAATGTCTGACTTGAGATGTTTTTCCTTGGTTTGGGTTGCCTCTGGAAATTGTTTCAGATCATGGAACCCACTTTCCAAACACTCTTATATAGGCCTTAACTCAAAGTTTTAATATTATCCATAAATTTAGTGCGCCTTATTACCCATAGGCCAATTGACTGGTTGAAAGTACAAATAAGACTTTACTCACCATGCTCACGAAGTTGATTATCAAATGCCCTGAGCGTTGGAATCAACTTCTCCCTTCTGTCCTTTGGGCCTACCAAACTACATATAAAGTATCTAATGGATACACACCATTCAAATTAGCTTACGGTCTAGAAGCTATCGCTCCCATGGAACTAGTCATTCCTAGTTTGCAAGTGGCTATTGACAAGAAGTTATTGGCAGATAATTCTTTATTTGTACGTCTCGATGCCTTGCCTTCTCTAGATGATCATATCTCAACACAACTGGGTCCGACCACTTTACTGTTAGCCACACTCACCGGCGTGGTTCTTCCCAACCCAATAAATGGCTCTAAGTTATAACACTATTGTCCCTCCTCCATGTCCGCATGACTTTCTGTGTTCGTGTCTAATGTGCCCTTATTTTTTGATTGATCCATTTCTGTTCGTGTCTAATGTGCCCTTATTTTTTGATTGATCCATTTCGATAGCTATTTTGGTTTTCACCGTAAACCCAACAAGAGTGATTCGATGTTTTTTGGTTTGATCGTAATATATTTCATACTCTTTTTTTTTGGAATTATCCTTGTCACATCACCTACACGCTTTTCGAAGTTTGCTATCGACTTACTCCACATGTTGACTTTCCACATTTTCTGTTCATTGGTGATATTCTTTTTATGATTACATGATGGCTGGATATCATTTGGGATGATCACTTTTATAATTAGTTGCATGCTGCTCGTTATGCTTTGTCTACTTAAGCTATGATTTTTGCTTTCTCTCTTTTATTGTGCTTGTGTTGTGTGATTTACATGTGTTTTTTCTGTGCTCTATGCATCCTGCATGTTTATGTGCTGTGTTTTTGCGTTTGTATCCCTGATACGGCTATGGAGCCCCTTTCCCATATCATTGCCTTCAACACAGGCATCCCTGTTGAGCTCTCTGAGTACTTCCGAGTATGGGGCTTGCTCAACTTTGTTGAGCTGTCGTGGCACACTGTGCCCACACATCCATTATCCTTGACCTTGGCTCATGCCATCGCTCAATGCCCTACCGCCAACACTACCTAGCCTATTGTGTCACCATCTTTCGCCATCCACATTACGATTGTTTCCAACGTTTGCCTGTCGAATGAAGGCCGTAATGAGATTACACAATTACCTGTTGCTACCATGAATAATTTATTTTCACGCAAGTCATCCAATGAGTACACCATTATGTGTCAACCCACCCCGGAGTGTCATGCCCTCCCTCATGTCTATCATTAATCTCCAAAAACGGAATTACTGTATCTCTCAATTGATGTATTCGCTCATTGATGTAGCTTCTCATGAACCCATCAACTAGCCAATGTTTTACTTCTATCGCATTCACAAGGAATGTCAAGCGGTTGTCAAGGAGTTGTCCAAGGGAGAATTTCCCTGTACTCATCTTCCTCACATTTTTTCTTTCCTGGTAGTGACTGCGGTTGCATCAGCTCCCCTCGTGCCCCCTCTTCTCATCACGGTTGCATCCTTTCATATGGATGTTGATGATGAAGATGATGAAGTCTTAATTTGTTTTCCGAAGAAGCACCATCGTGTGGTGAAAACCTCTTCACTCGCTTCGAGTACTTCCTCTGCACCCCTCGATACTATTGATATATTTAGGTAGTGATGTGTGTGAACACACTAGGACCGTCAAGGCACTTTTTTTCCTCTTTAGGAGGTTTTTTCCCCGGCTTGTATATATGCCTATTGCCCTAATGGGTTACTTATCTTTGTTGAAATTTGGTGAGCATACTCAGACATCCAAATGCACTATCATAGTGCTTGTGTAGGCTATTTTGTCTTTTTGTGCCAAAGATATATACACGTTTTGGTTTGCCAATATAAGCATCTCAAAGTCTGCTATAGGTCTAGCAGAACTCATGAAGGTAGTTATGTTCAACTTTTTCAGATACAATCATTTTGCATCAGGATATTTTAGTAAGTGGCCATGGCTAAAACTAGTGATGTATTCCGTATGTTGGTTGTTAAGGATAAGTTGGACAGTACCAATTACCCATTGTGGGCTTATATTATGTGACATGTATTGCTTACAAAATGACTGTGGAACATTGTGCAGTGTGTTGAAAAATGTCCTATTACACCTGCAAATACATGTATTGACGTTGATGCAGATGGCATTGAAGATGATGATATTCTTCACATTCCTATTCGTGTTGTGGTTCTTGTTGCACCTACTATAGAGAAAATTCATTGGGATGGTAGAGATGCTTAGGCACATGCATTGATAGCCTTGTTTGTAAAACATGCCATTATTCCTCACATTCGCTCTTGCAGAATAGCTAAGGATGCTTGCGATACACTTACCACATTGTACCAGGCTAGGAATGAGGCTCTCGTTGCTTACCTCCGAAAACAGTTGGAGAGTGACCACATGAATGAAGGTGACTCTATGGACAACTTTCTAACAAAGATCAAGGATTTGAAGGAACAATTGATGTTTGCTGATGAAGGCCTTCTTGACAATTCACTTGTGCAGACTATTCTGAATGGACTTCCTAACTCATATCAGAGTTTTGCTTCTACTCTTTGTTTGATGATGAAAGGAAATCCAAATGCCCTAACATTTGAAGATTTAGTTTCTGTTCTGCTATAGGAAGATCAGTCAAGGTAGAAGAGGTCTATTGTGTGTGTTGCAGATCAAGCTTTCTTGGCTAGTCAAAACGGCAAAGGAAAATAGAGCCCTTCTACTAGTAAGCAAAAATTTGCTAATTCTGCACAATCAAAGAAGGAAGAGAAAGATGAGAAGAAATTAAAAAAATAAAAATTGTTTTGCAAATACTGTAAAGAAAATGATCATGTCATTAAGAGCTATCCAAAACTGGCTGCTAAAGAGGCAAAGAAGAAAGAGGCCGAAATGGTTGTTGCAGAGGCCTCTACACCGAAAACAGAGTCTGCAAATCTTGTGCAGGAAGAAGAATGGCCATTTACTACTGTCTGCAGTTTTGAACCATCTTCTCATGATCAATGCATGTCTGCAGTAGACTTAGATGTTTGGTACTTTGACAGTGGGGCGACCAAACATGTTACCTCACAGCGCAGTTTCTTCTCTTCACTCGAGCCTGCCCCTACAGGGAATACTGTTACATGTGCCAATAACTCCTCTTATCCTATTATGGAAGTTGGTAAGATCATTTTGACTACTATTGATGGTAGTTCTTTCACTTTGTCAGATGCTTTATTTGTTCCAAGGATCAAGAAGAATCTGTTATCAGTTTCAGCCTTAGCCAAGATTGGTTTGGTTGTGAAATTTGTTGATGATAGATGTGCAATTCATGATATGTCAAATGGTGACATGATTATTCCTTTTGGGATTTTATGTTGTGGGCTGTATAAGCTCATAGATATGAAAGATTTGTGAATGATTTGGCATTTGCACTACATGATTATTAGGCTATGTCAGATGCAAAGCTTTGGCATGCACGCTTTGGTCATCTGAATTTTGCTAGTTTGCTCCACCTACAAAAATATGAAATGGTGTTCTCTTTGCTTAAACTTGAGGTACTAGGAAAACATGTTTGTGAAGGCTGTATTTTGGGCAAAATGCAACGTTCCTCCTTTCAAAAAGATGGTTCAGTTTGGGCTACTCAAAAATTGCAGCTTGTACATAGTGATGTATATGGTCCTATGCAAACACCTTCTTTTGGAAACTATCTTTACTTCATGACTTTCATTGATGATTTTTCCAGGCATGCATGGGTATATCCAATCAAAGCAAAGTCCGAAGTGTTTATGTGCTTCAAACCATTTTTGGTTTTGGTTGAAACTCTGTCAGCATGTAAAATGGGCACCCTCCGTTCTAATCGAGGGGGGGAATATATGTCTTTTGACTTTAATGCATTTTTGGCGAGGTGTATGGTCAAGAGTCAGGCTTTACCACATAGTTTCTGGCTTGAGGCTTTCATGTGTGCCACATATGTACTTAACAGGTGTCCCACTAAAGCACTATAGTCTATCACTCCATATGAGGGTTGGCATGATCGCAAACCATCTGTTGCTCATCGGCGTGTTTTTGGTTGTCTCGCATATGCATTAGTGCCTGAACAATATCGCAGGAAATTGGATGATAAAGGAGTAAAATGTATTTTTTTTTGGTACAGTTCTGAAAGCAAAGCTATCATCTATATCATCCATAGAGTAAACACATTTTGGTTACTCATGATGTTGCTTTTGTGGAAGATGTTATTCAGCCTTTACTTTCATGTACAAAGGAGACATCTGTTAGCTCCAAAGACATGTATGACACTTTGTCGCCTCTTTTTACAGGTGGATAGTCTAGTGATGGTCCTAATGAGGCAACTTCTTAGCCTTTATAGGTTTCATGTGATGATGCAAATCATTCTATTTCTAATGTAGATTTACATGATGCACTTGTTGATGAGAGAGCTGATATTGAGGAGGAAAAAACTATGCCAAAATGGCTGGTGTAGACTTTGCATGACAACAAACTAGATGCACCTCTATCATATCGTACTCGTTCAAGCTCTCATAGTGCCCCTTTTGCATCAGATTGCTATGCTATGGCTGCCTCTTGTCTTTGTGATGAGACTGAGCCTATTTCGTTTGATGAAGCATAAAATTCTGAACATTGGATGGCTGCAATGTAATCTGAATATGATGATATCATGAAAAATGGTACTTGGTCTTTATGTGACTTGCCTCTTGGCAAGAAGGCCATTGGCACTAAGTGGGTATACAAGCTCAAACATAAATATGATGGAATAATTGAGAGGTATAAGGCTAGGCTTGTTGCAAAGGGTTATGCACACGAAAGAGGCATTGATTTTGATGAAACCTTTGCTCCTACTTGCTGAATGACTAGTGCACTTGCAGCTCATCATGGTTGGAATGTACATCAGTTGGACATTAAAACAACATTTCTGAATGGTCACTTGCATGGCGAAGTGTATGTTTTTCAGCCCCATGGCTTTGTGCAAAAAGGGCATGAAAACCTGGTGTGCAAATTAGAGAAGGCATTATATGGTTTAAAGCAAGCACCATGTTCTTGGTATGAAAAGGTACATGCCTATCTGATTTGCACATGGTTTTGAGAATAGTCCAACTGAAAGCACCTTATATGTTAAGCATGCTAATGATGTGCTTCTAATCATTGTGGTGTATGTTTATGACATGCTGCTCATTGGTCCTCATGAGAAGCATATTGCTGATTTCAAGGCTGATTTACATGCCTCATTTGAGATGTCTGATTTGGGGCATTTGCATCATTATTTGGGCATTTATTTTATGCATGTTGATGGTGGATTGGCTTTGTGTCAAATGAAATATATTGACATCTTATTGTAGTGTTTTGGCCTTGATGAGTCTAAACCTATTGCCACTCCTATGGAGATAGGTTTACGATTGAGTCTTCATGATGTTGGAGATGCATTTGATGATGTTCTCTATCATCAAGCTCTTGGATGCTTGATTTACTTATGCATTACTCGACCAGATATTCAGTTTGCTATCTCACAAATGAGCAAGTTTATGCATTACCCAGGTCTCAAGCATTGGTAGGCGGTTAAGCGCATCTTTCACTACTTGAGTGGTGCTCGGCTACTTGGGTTGTCTTATCCCAACGGGAGATCACTATCGCTAGATTTGCATGCTTTTTCTGACTCTGATTGGGCTCGTTGCTATGACACTGGTGTATCCACTAGTGGTTTTTGCTTCATACTTGGTAGCTCATGCAAATCTTGGCTGAGCAAGAAGCAGCCTACTATTGCTTCCAATTGTGTGGCTGAGTATAGGGTAGCTTTCATAGCGTCTATCGAGTGCATGTGGCTCAAACACCTTATGGTTGATTTTGGTGTTCGTCAATCTTGTCCCACCACCATCTTCACTGACAGTCAGAGCACATTGGCAGTTGCGAGGAACCCTGTGTTCCATGCTCACACTAAGCACATTGAGGTGCATTATCATTATGTCAGGGAGAGGTTCTCTGCTAGGGAGATCAGCTTGGTATATGTGCCCACATAGGAGAACATTGCAGCACTTTTCACGAAGGTGCTGCCTAGGGAGAAGTTTGAAGCTTTCCGCAAACCTTTGGGCTTACTTCCTTTTGTGGATTGATTCCACATAGCTTGGCACTTCCTTATACATGAGTCCCAGCTCCTTGTTCACTGCATCACTCCTAGGGGGATTTTTTGATATATTTAGGTAGTGATGTGTGTGAACACACTAGGACCATCGGGGCACTTTTCTCCCTCTTCAGGAGGTTTTTTTCCCCCGGCTTGTATATATGCCTATTGTCCTAATGGGTTACTTATCTTTGTACATTCTAGTGGTAATGCATTCAGTATTGTGTGTTGTGCTCCAAGCTTCTTCTTCTTCTTCTTCTTCCTTGTGTTGTTTGTGTGCTTCCGTAGACATCTGAATCCAACAAATATGGGCATCCTCCTCACCCAAACAGAAGTTTCTACCACTGTGCCCGCTCCCAATGAAGTTGCTATGGACGACACCATCAAAAAAGTTACTGTAGAGGGAACCATTAAGGAAGTGGGTGAAGTGTTTACAATGCCTCCTAGCTCCCCACTCAAGGCAATGGCCACCTCTTCCTTGCCTCCAATTTCTTCGATAGTCGAGGAGATCCTTACCACCCTCATTGAAGACCTTCCCAATTGCCTTGTTGCCTCACCAAAGGATATCTAGGAAGCTGTTGTCATAGCCGTCATTGGTGTTCCCCCCTCTTTGCTTTCCGATCGACAAACCATTTCTCTCATTGTGCCTTCTGCCCCTATTATTTCACCCGATACTACTTCTTCCTCTGGTGACTCCTCTATCGACACACCTTTGGCTTCACTTGATTACTCACCACCCCACTCCAAGGAGGTTGCCTTGGCTCCATCATCTGTAGCAATACCTCCACATTCTACCAAATTACCTCTTACCTTTCCACCCTCCTTCCAGAATTTGGCCACCATCGACCAATATCTAATCCAGGTATCCAACACACTATAGTCCCAGATGCTCGCTAAAAAAAAACATCCACCAAGAATTGCAGCATAAGCTGGACATTCTGGAAGTAGACATTGCTCCACTCCAAGAGAAAGTTCTTGGACTTCGAGCCAATGAAGTCGAGTTACAACAGCAAGTCCGCACTCAAGAAGATGAATGATTCAATTATGTCAAGCCCTTATAACAAACAGGCAATATTAGATCATATGGGCACTATCTTGGAGGCCACGACTACCAAAGTTTCTCACTTGGAGTAGACCTATGCCACCATGCATGAAAAAGTTGTACAGTGGGAGACGGAAGTGGAATCACAAAAGAAGATTTGTTCCAAAAGGTGTAGGCATTGACAGTAGAAGTGGGAAGGACAATTAAATTGAAGAAGGATTCGGAAGCTACTTAGAAAGAAAGACAAGATTACTTCAAGACCATACAATTCCAGTCTCAGCATATGGAAAGACTCGGGAAAAAGTTGTTGATATATTTAGGTCGAAGTGTGTGAACACACTAGGACCTCCAGGGCACTTTTTTCCCTCTTTAGGAGGTTTTTTTTCCCCCGGCTTGTATATACGCCTATTGCCCTAATGGGCGACTTATCTTTGTACATTCTCTAGAAATACATTCAATATTGTGTGTTTGTGCTCCAAGCTTCTTCTTCTTCCTTGTGTTGTTCGCGTGCTTCTGCAGACATCTATCTCCAACAATTGGTATCAGATCAGGTCATCACTTCATCTAGGGCGCCATCGAGACTCCTCCGTTTGTAGTCTCAGATTCACACGAAATTTGGTGAGCATACTCAAGGTGTTTCAGAGATCAAAACGGCTTTGCTTTGTGGTGCCGAAATCGCGATCTGAGCTCGTTTCGGCCTCCGAACGCATTATCATAGTGCTTGTGTAGGCTATTTCGTCTTTTTGTGCCAAAGGTATATACCAGTTTCTGTTCGCTAGTGTCTCGAAGTCAGCTACAGGTCTAGCAGAATTCGTTGGGGCAGTTCTGTTCAACTTTTTGAGATACAGTCAATTTTTTGCATCAAGGTATTTTAGTCACCGTCCATGGCTGAAAGCAGTGATGTATTCCGTATGTTGGCTGTTGAGGATAAGTTGGATGGCTACAACTACCCATTATGGGCTTATATGATGCGACATGTATTGGTTGCAAAAGGATTATGGAACATTGTGCAGGGTGTTGAAAGACGTCCTGTTACACCTCTGACTACAGGTACTGCAAATACAGGTGCTGGAGCTGATGAAGATGGTGTCGAAGATGATATTCCGCACATTGTTGTTCGTGCTGTTGTTTCTGCTGCACCTACTACAGAGCAGATTTGTTGGGATGGCAGAGATGCCTAGGCACATGCATTGATAGCTTTGTCTGTCAAACGTGCCATTATTCCTCATATTTGCTCTTGCAGAACAGCTAAGGATGCTTGGGATACACTTGCCACATTGTACCAAGCTAGGAATGAGGCTCGTGTTGCTTACCTCCGAAAACAGTTGGAGAGTGAGCACATGAATGAAGGTGATTCTATGGACGATTTCCTAACAAAGATCAAAGACTTGAAGGAACAGTTGATTTCTGCTGATGAGGTTATACCAGATAGCTCACTTGTGCAGACCGTTCTGAATGGTCTTCCTGATTCATATCAGAGTTTTGCTTCTACTCTTCGGTTGATGATGAAAGGCAATCCAAATGCCTTGTCATTTGAGGAGTTAGTCTCTGTTCTGTTGCAAGAAGATCAGTCCAGGCAAAACAGGTCCATTATGCGAGTTGCAGATCAAGCTTTCCTGGCTAGTCAGAAGGGCAAAGGAAAATGGAGCTCTTCAACTAGTAAGCAGAAATCTGCTAATTCTGCATATTCGAAGAAGGAAGATAAAGATGAGAAGAAATCAGAAAAGCAGAAATTGTTTTGTAAGTACTGTAAAGGGAATGATCATATCATAAAGAACTGTCCAAAACTGGCTGCTAAAGAGGCAAAGAAGAAAGAGGCTGGAATGGTTGTTGTAGAGGCCTCTACACCAAAAACAGAGTCTGCAAATCTTGTGCAGGAAGAAGAATGGGCATTTACTACTGTATGCAGTTTTGACCCATCTTCTCATGATCAATGCATGTCTACAGTAGACTCAGATGTTTGGTACTTTGACAGTGAACATATTACCTCGCAGCACAGTTTCTTCTCTTCACTCGAGCCTGCCCCTTCAGGGAATACTGTTACATGCACCAACAACTCCTCTTATCCTGTTATGGGAGTTGGTAAGATCATTTTGACTACTGATGATGGTAGTTCTTTCACTTTGTCAGATGCTTTATTTGTGCCAGGGATCAAGAAGAATCTGTTTATATCAGTTTCTGCATTAGCCAAGATTGGCCTGGTTGTGAAATTTGTTGATGACAGATGTACAGTTCATGATCTATCAAATGGCGATGTTATTATTGCTTCTGGCCTTTTATGTCGTGGGATGTATAAGCTCATAGACTATGAAAGATCTGAAAACGATTTGGCATGTGCAGTAAATGATTCTCAGGCTATGTCAGATGCAAAGCTTTGGCATGCACGCTTTGGTCATTTGAATTTTACTAGTTTGCTATGCCTGCAGAAATCTGAAATGGTGTCCTCTTTGCCCAAACTTGAGGCACTTGGAAAACATGTTTGTGAAGGCTGTATTTTGGGCAAAATGCAGCGTTCCTCCTTTCCAAAAGATGGTTCAGTTTGGGCTACACAAAAATTACAGCTTGTACATAGTGATGTCTGTGGTCCTATGCAGACACCCTCTTTTGGAAATTACCTTTACTTTGTGACTTTCATTGATGATTTTTCCAGGCATGCATGGGTATATCCACTCAAAGTAAAGTCCGAAGTGTTCATGTGCTTTAAACCGTTTTTGGTTTTGGCTGAAAATTTGTCAGCATGTAAAATGGGCACCCTCCGTTCTGATCGAGGGGGGGAATATATGTCTTCTAATTTTAATGCATTTCTGGCTGAACGTGGGATAAAACACCAGTGTACAGTGCCGTATACACCTCAACAGAATGGGGTTGCTAAACAAAAGAACAGGTCACTCATGGAGATGGCAAGGTGCATGGTCAAGAGTCAGGCTTTACCACATAGTTTCTGGCTTGAGGCTATCATGTGTGCAACATATGTACTGAACAGGTGTTCCACTAAAGCGTTGCAGTCTATCAGTCCATATGAGGCTTGGCATGACAGCAAGCCATCTGTTGCTCATCTGCGTGTTTTTGGTTGTTTGGCATATGCACTAGTGCCTGAACAACATTGCAGAAAATTGGATGATAAGGCAGTAAAATGTATTTTTGTTGGGTACAGTTGTGAAAGTAAAGGCTATCGTTTGTATCATCCACAGACTAAACGCATTCTGGTTAGCCGTGATGTTGTCTTTGTGGAAGATGCTATTCATCCATTGCTTTCATGTACTAAGGAACTCTACATCCTCATCTTTAGTCCTCTGCAACACTCTCCCCCCTCTTATTCTATGTCTTCCCTTCATAGGCTTCTATGGTTTTTCTTGACACATAGCTAGAGGATTTTCTTGATGCGCAACTAGTGGCTGGAGATGGACCAATTGTCTCATTTCTTGCACACTTCTTCTTCTCTGACATGATGTCGTAATTTCCCTATGTATGTTTCCTTTAATCGCATGTTACCAATAGTAGAGGAAGCCTTCAAAACTCAAAGGCTATTTGTTACCTTTTTCGAGCCTCAATTCGATGTTTCCATCTTGCCCTTCATATTCTTGATATTCATATACTAGAGTTGTTGTATTATCCTTGTTGACTACGCATGCATCAAGCGATAATGATGGCAGCTCTCATAGTGAGGCAAGGCTATTTGTTAGCCTTTACCTCGTTCTTACTTTTAATATTCAGGATGGTGCTTCAAAGGTCATGTTTGTAATTCTTTGTTTACATCCTATGGGACTTGATGCATTCTTTCAGTTTGTGTCTCATTTTAGCCTAATTCATGCCCCTATGGAGCTTTGGGCAAAGAGTAACCATTTAATGAATTATTTTCTTTTTTGAATTTCTTCTTCTTCTCATTTATACTTGTTTCTCGCTCCACAATCACCAACCAAAAATCACATGAAATAGTAAAATAATGCTAAGATAGAGAGAGGGGAGACAACACATGATAAGAAAACTAGCCCTTTATTCAATGATGCCAACCTATAGATGTGGGAATTCCCAAGGCATTGAGATGGAAAAGAGAGCTCTTACTTCCTTGACATAGAGCCAGACATCCTTCGTGAGATTTAGTCTCTTCTATCAAAATGTGTCGTTCACCTCATGTTTACCATGACCACTTCTTTATGGTGTTGCTCTCTCCTTTGTAGATTCGATCACCTACTTTATAAAATTTCATTCCCCCTAAAACAATTTTGTGTCCTAAAAAATCGTATTGAAAGATGAAATATAAGAGATCAATGTAGCTTCTTCAATTGAAACCCATGTACTACATGTACATAGACATCTTTGCATGTTGCTTCCACATGTCCTTCCCCAAAACAAGCCTCTTAGAAAGCTAACTAAAATTTAGGAAGCCATCTTTGAAAATTGTCCATTTTCTTCCACAACCATTATGAATATCTGACCTCTATTTTTCCTAAATATGATCATGCCACTGTCAACTAGGAAATCTAAGAGATAAACATTCTCTCTAAACTATCCCTCGAAGAGTAACTTACATTCACTTTGCTTAGAGATAAATCCCAAACTCCTTCTTATATTCATCTCTAGGTTTGAAATACGTACCACTTCAATTAAAAAGATAATCTCTGCTTTCTATATCTCCTTTGAGGAAGAGGGCATCAAGAGAAATATGTTCCACATCCTTTCCTTTAAATGAGGTGTCATTGAAGAGGAAACTCTTGCTAGTCACCCCTTGAAACAATCCATCCAATAATCCTCCTAATAAACTCTAACATGTGTGCACAATTCCATCGGAGATAAAGTCCCCCACAAAGTACTCCAGTGGAAGCTCCTCTATTCTATGGAGAATAAAACCATATTCTAAAGAAATCTCTACTCAAACGCTCTCTTTTTGTCCAATGAGGAACATTCCCCATGAGTGGTGAGTCCCCTTTCTCCCTTGCTAGGAAGAAAAATTCTCAAAGGGAAATAATTTCCATCATTCCATGCTTACGGATTCCATCATCCCATGCTAGTAGATCCCTTCATACATCAACACCCCAAATTTCTTTCTAAGTAGGGAGCCATAGTACACACACACACACATATATATGTGTGTGTGTGTGTATGCGTGCGTGTGTGTGTGTGAGGAGGGGGGTTTCCATCTTTGGTTATAATAACCAAATTTACTAACCATGTAGGTGAATTTAATGACTACCTCACGTAAGTTACTCTTAACAATTCCTTCATGAGAATCTACTTGTATGTACCCTATGGTCTCCATATGGTGCTATGAGACTCACGTGGACATCAAATAGACAATTTCCTTTTACATTAGATATATAAGATGCTACCTAAGATCCTCTAAATGTGATCTAGGTAACCTTATTGACCATAATCTCTTTGGTCCTCTATCCTTATGGTAAAGAAGGTAAAGGTCTATTTCCTTTCATTTTAAAATAGACATGGTTTAAATCCACATAGGATATGAGAGATATTCTTTTTGAAGCCTTCTATCATTCTTCAAGATTATATTTATGATTTAACCAAGTTTTACTTATGATGGAATAACTTGCAAGTGTGGCATAAAATAAGAAAAGTTAAGAGATACATCCATAAAGTAGTTCCATAGTCGCTTTGTACTCCTTAGAAGAGGCCCCTGGAGGCCTGCAACTTTCCTTTCCATGCTAAAATTAAGTTTTGAAATGTATCATAGAGTATAAGGGAGTTTTTACAAGCAAACGAGCATGTAAACAAATGCAAAAATGAAATTTTTATACAAATAAAATGGCTGTAGGTACGAAATTCATGACTTTTAAGCACCTCACCAATAGATTATAGAGACTATTACCTATTAAAGAACACTTAAATATATGTCTACAAAGTGATCAAACTAAAAAATAATTAGTTAAGATTTCAAAATAATCACCAAATGACCTCCAAATGAAAATCGAGGGATGGTTTCTAGAATTTAAACCTTGTTTAGAGAATTGAATAAACATTATATACCATTATATAAAAAAGATCCTTTGAATAGATTTGAAACAAAATGTGAATCATAGAATTTGGATTAATGTGAAGGTGAGTGGATATACTGATGGATTGGAGAAAGAGAGAGCGTGAGATGGAGAGACCTATTGAAGTGATAAAGAAGACTTTTTCCATGAATCTTGGGTATCTAAAATCTTACATGATCCCATGACATGTCATGTACAAAATGCATGGAAAATGAAGGAGTTCAACTTCTCTCGGTTATTTCCATCATCCATCCTTCCTTCCTCTTCTTCATCCTTCTTCCCTTGTCCCTTTGCTTGTAGTACATGGAGACCCCCCTCTACTACATAGAATAACTTCTCATGGAGGATGTACATATGCTTCTCCTCCATGTCCTTCTTTTCCTCTTTCCTTCTCCCCTTTCACTTCTTATTCTCCCTTCTTCTTCATTTTTCTCTTCTTCTTTCACCTCACTTCTATTCCTTTTCTTTACCTCTCTTTTTCCCTATTGCTTCTCCCATTGGTGCTTGAGGTCCTCACACGAATGCATGGAAGTGGGAAAAAAGTGGACTAATTATTGCATAGGTGAAGTGAAATGTTCCAAGAGCACCATTTATCTATCATAGAGGTGTTTTTTATTTTTTTGTGTAGTGGAAAGGGGAAGAAGGATCTTCACAGGCCTCTCTCGCTAGCAAAAATCATGTGAGGGAGGGGTTAGGAGGGTCTTTGTCCTCTAATGGCATTCTCTAAAGTATTTCTTCATGATGAGGTGTTATTGAGGGAGATGAAACTCTATGAGAGGCCTTCAATGCTTATCTAGGACCTACTGCTATGAGGCCACATATAAGAAGACTAACCTTTTTCTTAATGCCACATAGGGATGCACAAATGTCCCAGGCTTGAGATAACAAATGGAGCTCTTACATCCCTACTCTCCAACCAATCTCCTATAGTATTCAATCTCTTCCCCATATATAGAGTCCCACACTCTATTTTTAGACCATCAAGCATGCACCATTCCTTTCTAACTACCATAATAGTCTTACTTTAGAATAGCACATATAAATAGTTGTAATCTCCCTCAATAGTTTTCTTCCTTCTTTTTTTTTTTTTTTGAGAGTACAATGAATTGAAAAGACACACACACCCGACCTCGTAAGGTAGAGGCACCCATCTTGGGGAACTTCATGGACACCCATCTTTGGGAACTCATGGTTATGTCCAGCCACGATTTGAACTCAAGACATCCTCCTTGAGACTCAAAGCATCAACCACTAGGCTATGCGGGCTTGGACTTCTTTCTTCTTTTTGGAATTTCAATCATGGACATAATCTTCCAGCTATGCTTGAAAGATTGAAATGAACAACACACATACCTTGCGGATCCCTCTTATTTGCCACCTTCAAGGGTTATAGATCAGTTTGCACTCCAAGTTTGAATCTTGGACCTCATAGACTAGGGTCCAATTTTTTACCACTACACCACGTATCCCCTAGTATTTTTCTTGAAAAAGTCCCAAAGTGTGTATTTAAAAGAAATTTTCATTAGTCCAAAAATATCTTTTTATAAGAAAAGAGAACGAACAAAAAATAAGTCCATGGATTTTTACAAAGTTTCCATAAAAGGCAATTCATATGCCTAATTACAGAAAAACGTGTGTTTGTCTATTTTAAAAAATAAATGACCATAAATTCTAAATAAATTCTTTTACAAAATGGATATAATCTTCAATGATGAATAACAATGCCCATGTCTTAATGATTGTTGAACTTCTTATCAAAACAATTCCTTTATCTACCAAGAATATATGACCAATGTCACGTCTATGCATGTAACAAGTCACTCTTATACATTGTTTAAAAATAATAAAATCCAGAATTCACCATATGATAATATATCCTATGATGGAAACCAAGAGAATGTCTACAACCCGTTTAAGGTCTACTAAGATTATTCACAAAAAGAGGACAAGAACATCTTTGATGATTGAAGATTGATAATCATGCTTCAAATCAGTTTTAAGATCATTATTTCATACTTCACAAATAGAAACACTGACTACCTATAACAATGGAGTTGGATTTCATTATTTGATCCCTCAAATATTTGGATCTCAATCCTAAGATGGCATCCATCCTTTTGGGTAATGCTTCCATTGAGATAAATATCAACAAAAGGAGAAGGGTGTTCCTATCCCCCTTACTCTTCACCATTATTTTAGATGGCCTTATTTGTGTAGTGGATGAAACAATCAACCTTCCTAATTGGAAAAAATAATTGTTCCTTGGGATGTTTATTGATGACACCAATGCTCTCTATTATGTACTACTTCAAGGTCCAAGATGAATCATAATAAGATGGTATTCCATACCCTCTATTATTTTTCTTTGGTGTTTATCCTCTATCAAGGATACAAAGAGCTAGGTCAAGTTCAAAATTATAGACTGTTGGATATTCTAATGGGCATCTAGATCTCGTTTAATTAAAAATGGGAGTGGTTTATGAATAGATTGGAGACCAAACTCAATTATTGGAAGGGAATGCAACTCAATAAGACAAGAAAATCCTTGGTGGTTAACATGTTATTTATCATTTCTATGATTCAATTCCTTTCTTTCTAGATACCGAAAAAGAAAGAGCTAAAAAATTTGGAAGTTGCTTGTAGAAACATGTTTTGGTTTGATGACAAGGGCACTAAGGTTGTATCTTGGTTCTCTTCTGATGTTGTCACGTATTTGATTGAAACTACATTGGAAAAAGGTGGTGATTGCTAACCTCGAACATGCTAGGATCTCTACTAAAGTTGGTACTGCTATTGGTAAATCTGTTGAGGCCTATAGTGTAAAAGATCCTTTGATGTATACAATTAATGAAAGGGTTTTTCAACCCAACCCATCAGCGCCAACAATCCAAGTATAGACAATGAGAATTCACAATGATGGACCACTGGATGAAAAACCATGGGTACACGTTATGTTAAGACTTAAATTCTCAATAAGAACATTGGCACTCATAGATACATGGGAATCAAACAATCTCATATATCTTGAGTTACCATGGTCCATGAAAGAAGTTATCTATACAAGGTTGTCAAACCAAAGGCAGTGGGAAGACTGGGCTTGAAAATTGGCAAGATGGCTAGAGCTACTAATGATTACCTACTCTTTAGAAAGAATTACAATGAAGGTTAATGATTCTCCCCCCCCCCCCCCTTCATGGGGGACCCATTAGCTTTGGATCTTGTTGTTCTCAAGAAACACCCTCTGATGTTTGAAATGAGGGGACTTCTTACAATTAAAAATTCTTTTGCCTAATAGGCTGAGGGATTTCTCACTTTTCCAATCTTTTTGGGAGTTATCAAAGTTGTATGTGCAACTTTCTCCATATCTTCCAAAGAACTTCTCCCTTAATCACATTCAGCAACGTAACAGAGCAACTAATCACTTCTCCAAGTATAGCTTGTTTTCGGTTTATTTGACTTTGTAAATCCTAATGTCTCCCCATTTCCTGCCAAACCAAAAAACTTGAGGCGCAAAAAGAAGATGTGGCCCAAGTCTTTTCTACCATTGATGCATCACTTTCACCATGGCAGCCCCACAATTTTTGTTAGCTTCAAAATTAGTTTGGCCTCCCTATGGAGAACTTTCCACATCATAAATAATTTTTTGTTCTCTATGAGAGAATGCCAGAGGGCCAAGAACCTAAAATCCCATCTAATACCTGACCAGTTTAGACATCACTTTTGGTTAAGTGAGATACGAAGATTCAAATTCTTCTTGAAATAAGGAATTTTTTCAAAGATATTGTCGTTGTGTCATTTTATGCTTTCAATATGAGGGGGATCTTGCTTAAGAACAAGGTGAGATTTTGAGTTATCCCAAGCATTGATTCTATTTCTTAACAAGCACTAGTCTTTACTCAGCTCTTCAAGGTGGGTTAACCTCCTCGAATCTGATCCATTATGTTTTGTCTTGATCCCAAACGTGCTTCCACAATCAAAACCCTATATTCCATAATTAATTGAGTCAAATTCCTTGATTCCCTTGATCGAGAACTAGATTTAATCATTCTATGTAATACTTGCAACCCACTTCTAGTCTTCATTGATCTTGAAGTAAGGTCTCATCTTGTTCCAGTTTTTTCAAAACAAACAAACCAATTTCTAACCTCTCGGGGTGACCAGAAAAGGGGATAAAAATAGAGAGAGTAAATCTTGAACCTTCAAACTGTTGGAGTTTGAGGTCTGCGGAAGCACATGAGCATCATAAGGAAGAAGAAAAAGAAGAAGAAGTTTGGAGCACAACACAACACTGAATGAATTACCAAGTGAATGTACAAAGATTTCTGACCCATCAGGGTTATAGGCATATATACAAGCTAAGGGAAAAGAACCTCCTAAAGAGGGAAAGATAGCATTCATGTATAAGGAAGTGCCAAGTTATGTGAAAACTTAACATATAAGGTGCTCTCAGTTGGATTGTTCTAAAAACCATGTGCAATCAAGTAGACATGTATCTTTTCATACCAAGCACATGGTGCTTGCTTCAAACCATATAATGCCCTTTTCAACATGCAAACTTTGTTTTCATGCCCTTTCTACACAAAACCACGTGGTTCAAATATCCAACTTTTGTACATTCCAACATGATGAGCTACAAGTGCACATATGCTATGAACGGTGGTCATTCGGCAAGTGGGTGCAAAGCTCTCATCAAAATCAAGGGGTCTCGCTCGGGCATAGCCTTTTCCAACAAGCCTAGCCTTATACCTGTGAATTTATCCATCAGGCTTATGTTTAAACTTGTATACCCATTTAGTGCCAATGACCTTTTTGCCTAAAGGCAAATCACATAAAGACCAATTACCATTCCTCATAATAGCATCATATTTTGATTGCTTAGCAGCCATCCAATTTTCTAAATTTTGAGCTTCATCAAATGAAATAGGCTCATTCGCATCATAAAGACTAGAGGCAATCATTGCTAATAATTTTGATGCAAAAGAAGCACTATGAGATCTTGAATGAGTACGATATCATAGAGGTCCATCTAATTTGCTGCCATTTAGGCAAAGTTTTTTCCTCCTCTATACCAGCCCTCTCATCAACATAGTGCATCATGTAAATTTGCATAAAAAATGGAATGGTCTCCATCATCATGTGGAACCTATAAAGGTTGATAAATTTCTTCATTTGGATCAACACTTGACTCTCCACTTGTAAAAAGAGGAAGCAAAGTGTCATACACATCTCTAGATCTAATTGAAGTCTCCTTGAAAGTAATGCCTGAATTGCATCTTCCACAAAATGCATTCAGTTTATGAATGATACAGATGATACCTTTTTCTTTCAAAACTATACCCAACAAAAATACATTTCACTACTTTATCATCCAATTTCCTACATCATTTTTCAGGCACTAATGCATATGCTACACAACCAAAGACACACAAATGAGCAAGAGATTGCTTGTGACCATGTCAAGAATGATATGGAATGATAGATTGCAGTGCTTTGGTGGGACACATGTTAAGTACATATGCTGCACACATGATAGCCCCAATCCAAAAGCTATGTGATAGATCTTGGCTTTTGACCATAGAACTTGCCATCTCTATGAGATGCCTATTCTTTCCTTCAATAACTCCATTTTTTTGAGGTGTATATGGTACTGTACACTGATGTTTTATCCCATGTTCAACCAGAAATGCATTGAAATAAAAAGACATGTATCCTTCCCCCTTGATCACAACACAAGGTGCCCATTTTACATGTTGATGGATTTTCCACCATAACCAAAAATTGATTGAAGCACATAAACACTTAAAAAATTTATTTCAATGGATATACCCATGCATGCCTAGAGAAATCATCAATAAAAGTCATGAAGCAAAGGTAGCTCCCAAAAGAAGGTGTCTGCATAGGACCACAAACATCATATAAACAAGTTGTGATAGGGAAGGAAGAATGATGCAGTTTGCCCAAAATATAGGCTTCACAGACATGTTTACAAGGTGCCTCAAGTTTGGGTAGAGAGGACACCATTTTAGATTTCCAGAGGCATGGCAAACTAGCATAATTCAGATGACCAAAGTGGCATGTCAAAGCTTTGCATGTGAGATAGCTTGAGAATCTTAAACCGCACATGTTGAATCATTCATAGATTTTGCATAGTTTATGAGCTTATACAACCCATGACATAAAATGCCAAAAGCAATAATAACATCACCATTTGATAGATCATGAACTCTACATGTGTCATCGACTAATTTGACAACCAAACGAACCTTAGCTAATGCAAAACTGACAATAGATTTTTCTTGATCCCCAATACATAAAAAGCATCTGACAATGTGAAAGAACAACCATTGGTAGTAGTTAGAATGATCTTACCAACTCCCATTATAGGATAAGAGGAGTTGTTAGCACATTTGATAATATTCCCTTTAGGGGTAGGCTCAAGTTAACTAAAGAAGGTGCACTACGAGGTAATATGTTTGTTTGCCCCACTATCAAAGTACCAAACATCTGAGTCTATTGCAAACATACATTGCTCATGAGAAGATGGGTCATAGCTGCATACAGTAGTAAACATCCTTTCTTCATTTTGAACAAGATTAGCATACTTGGTTTTGGCATAGAGACCTCTGCAACAACCATTCTGGCCCCTTTCTTCTTTGCCTCTTTTGCAACCAGTTTTGGACATATCTTTGTGACATGATCATTTGCTTTACAATCTTTGTAATCTTTGTATTTTTGCTTTTGTATTTTCTTGTAATCTTTGTCTTGCTTCTTCCACTGTGCAGCATTAGTAGATTTCTGCTTACTAGTAGATGAGCTCCATTTAACTTTTCCCTTCTAACTAGCTAGGAAAGCTTTGCAATTCACATAATGGACATGTTATGCCTAGACTGACTTCCTACAACAAAACAGATACTAACTCCTCAAATGTTAAAGCATTTAAATTTCCTTTCATCATCAATCAAAAAGTAGAAGCAAAACTCTTATATGAATGCGGAAGACCATTAAGAATAGTCTACACAAGTGAACTATTTGGCAAGACTTCATCAATAGAAATCAATAGCTCCTTCAAATCTTTGATATGTGTCAAAACATTATCCATGGAATCTTCTTCATTCATGTGCTCACTCTAACAGTTTTTAAAGGTAAGCAACATGAGCCTCATTTCTTGCATGGTATAAGGTTGTAAGTGTATCCCAAGCATCCTTTGTTACCTTGCAAGAGAGAATGTGAGGGATAATGGAATCTTTGACTGAAAAGGCTATCAAAGCATATGACTGAGCATCTCTACCATCGCAACAAAGTTGCTTGACAATAGGTGTAGGTGGAATCATAGCACGAATAGGAATATGAAGATCATCATCTTCAATGCTATCTACATCATCTTCAATAATAATATTTGCGAGTATAATAGAATGTTTTTCAATACCCTACACAATATTCCACAATCCTTTTGCTACCAATACATGATGCATTATAGATGCCCCAAACGGGTAATTTGTACCATTCAACTTGTACCATTTCTTTTAGCCATTGCCACTGACTAGATACCTTGATGCACAAAAATAATTGTATCTTAAAAAGTTGAACATAACTACCTTGACGAGCTCTGCTAAAGATGTAGTTGACTTTGAGGCATTTTTACTGGCAAACCAAAACCTATATATATGTTTGGCACAAAAGGATGAGATTGCTACACAGGTGCTATGATGGTGCGTTCAAAGGGCAAAAGGAGCTCATATCAAAATTTCGATGCCACATAGCAAATCTGTTTGAACTCCTAATTGCCCCGAGTATGCTCACCAATTTTTGTGCAATTTTGAGACTATGACCAATGGGGTGTCTAAGACACCCTAAATGAATCAGTGACCTATTCTAATACCAATTGTTGGATTTTGAGGTCTATGAAAGCATATGAATAACACATGGAAGAAGAAGAAGATTGGATCACAATAAAACACTAAATGAATTACCAAGTGAATGTACAAAGATTCATGACCTGTTTGTTAGCGTTATAAGATAGGGCCAAAAACCTCCTAAAGAGGGAAAAAAGTGGCCCAAAGGTCCTAAGTGTGTTCACACACATCATTACCAAAATATTTCAACAAACTAGGTAGACCCACAACATAAGTGCACTTTTGTTTTTGAAGATCAATTCAGCCCAATAGGTATCCATATTGATTCAAGCTTGAATCATCCACTTGGATGCCAATTTATTGGCCATACATTCAATGTCTAGAATGCCAAGGCTTCTCGTGTATTTATTACTTACATCAGGTGTCCTACCCCTACTTTGTGGGATAAGGGGGTTCCCATGGGCACTATGCCCCTTCCTTTGTACAATTATTTTTTCTATTAATTCATGCGATGGAGACTAGTCATGGTCAAACTTCCTCTTCCTAAAAAAATAGCAAAAAAGTAATCTATCAAACAGAAATATATGTGATGGGACTTGACAAAAAAAGACTAGTTTGTATAGGGGAAATGATGATACTCTTAAATGTAGAAGGGACAATTTCACTTGAAAATTTTTTATTTTTTGAAAAGGAGTGAATGGAAGTGAAAATAATATGAGGAGACTGGTTGGAGAAACATTTTTGCATTAGGATGTATGATTGTGGAAAATAAACATGTGTGGTTTGTTACTCTTCTTTGATCCTCATCATATTGCATGTTTGATTGTTTGACTACACCTCATGCATTTCACTCTTCTTTGAAAGATAGAACACGTGCATGATGATTCATTTAGTGAGAGTGGCTGCGAGAAACATTGTCAACCAATGAGAGATGTGAGGATAGGAATAGAATAAGTAGCTTCTTTTGATATCAAGGAAACTTCAACCCCCCTCAAGAAGAATTAGTGCTCACCCCATCTACCCAACAATAAGAGAAGAAAGGGCTAGAGACAACCAAGAAACCAAAGACTCCACATGTTAGCAAATTGTTTTCGATATGTTGGCACAAAACATACTAGATCATGGTGGAGTAGATCAAATTTACTCTCAATTCAAGTACATTTAACGTATTCAAGTGCATGAGGACATGACTTTAGTAGCTATGAAACTCAATGAGAAACAATTGGAGAGACATTATCCTATACACACTCCCAAATGACAAGAAACAAGCATTTAAAGCATGAAAAAACACTAATACTTGATAGACATAGGGTTGGAACAGTTCAAGAACATCATGAAAGCTCTTGGACTCAAAAAAGGGTTACAATTAGGGTTCTTTTCCTCTATACTTATGGATATGGTACTTTTCATCATTAATTTTACACAAAAAATATCTAAACATAGTCTTAGAGCTTATTTGATAATCAAAATAAGTTCTAAAAACTCTAGGAAAGTTACATAGTGATGGGAATGTACTCCTTATGCTCAAGGATGCTTGGCCTTTACAAGAATGGAGTATTATTATAATACAACCTTTTTGGTAGGTAGGAGCTACATGGAAAATATAAAAATTAGGCATGAACTGATAGTTAGTGCCTCTTTTTGTTTGAGACCCTCTTTATTGATGCTCCTTTATTCCTTTGAATATTGATTTGACATGTAATCAATGGCCCAATTATGAAAATTTTGGTGGGGCCCTTCCAACCTTCAAGTCTTTACTTTCAATTCTTTTCTTTTGCCAATAACTCCCCCCTCCCTAGACTCGATTGTCCTCGACAAGCATGTGGTGGGTGTGTTGAGATCATAGTTGGATGGCTTCCTTCTGTGATATCTCATCCCTATGATGATACTTTATTGACAAAAACATAAATTTCTCATTTCATCTAACATTCTTTGATCCTAAAGCAGCACGGATCATCTCTAATTCTTTTATTTATAAGGACATGGTTGTGAAATTCATGGTTGGATCTCTAGGTATTAAAAAAGAAAAAAAATATAAATGTCATTCCCAAAACTAGCGAGGAAAGTCTCTTTAAACATTTGCATATGATGGCCATCTAGATATTTTCACTAATCGTACTATGTTAGTAGATAGCTAAGTGGCACTGTTTGACTATAATAGATAGCTATAAGTGGCACTGTTTGACTATTCCCATGGCAAAAACCTGGGAATGGTATTTCAGGTATGGGATTAATATTAAATATTGTTAAGTAGACTCAGATCATTTCCAAAATTCTGATCACCATCTAACAAGCGATATTAAGAAGGTCCTCTGCACCTTTATGCCTAAACTCAATTGTACTAAACATATGTTGTACACTTATGATATTATCTTTGGGTGTAGCCATGGTAGGGTATTTCAACCAAAATTTAATGGATGAGGATTGGAATCTTTTGAAATCATATTTAGGTTAAGGCCTCCTTCATGTGAAAGGTGCATAAGCAAGATTATACCTAATGTAAGTTGACATGTTATTCTACACATAATCCATGCATGGGTTGGTTCTAAGGTAGCATCATCTCCATGTTTGATTAGCCAAGATGAGGTCCTTCTTTGCAAGAACCTTAGCATGATCATAGCTAAACATACATGCATCATCTACTTAGCCTTATTATAATATTTTTCACCTTTGCATGGATCTATCCATTGAAGAGTGGCCATTGTGATACCAAATCTTTCTTATGAATTTTGCCCATATGTCCTGGTAATTTTGGGTTGAGGCTAATCTTCTTAGACTCGTTCTATAGATCTTGCACAATCATTATGTATCTCTCTCTAAAGTTGTCATTTTCTAGTTGCTTAAGCTCTTCATGGGTCCTTGGATCTTGTTACTATATTAAATTCTCTAACACAAATGCATTGTGCTCTTCTTCTTCTTTTGAATGGTCTGGAGTGACGTCAAAAGTATGTTGCAAATCAACCATAAGGATGTCAAGTTTTGCATCACATGACCTAGTCAAGAGTAGATCATCAACATAAAAATGAACAGGCATTGCACGATCAGCCCCATCTTTGTGTACATAGAGTGTTCTTTCAATGGGACTACATGTGAAGCCAAGATCGATCAAGTGCTTATGGATTTTGTCATATCATGCATGTGGAGCTTGCTTGAGACCATAAAAGGATTTATGCAAGCAACAAACCATATGTTCTTGCCCTTTCATGGCAAATCTAGGAGGTCACTTCACATAAACCTCTTCTTGAAAATCATCATTCAAGAAAGTTGTTTTTATGTCCAACTGATGTACTTTCCAACCTTGTTTGGTTGCCAATGCGAGCATGGTACAAATGGTACTCATGTGTGAAGTAGGTTCAAAAATGTCCTCATAATCAATGCCATATTGTTGTGTGTATCCTTTGGCAACCAATCTAGCTTTGCGATGATCAATGCCACCATCTTACTTTCTCTTAATCTTGTAAATCAACTTTGTACCAATGGCATTTGTTCCTTCTAGAAAATCACATAACTCCCAAGTACCATTCCTATGATTGGAATCCATTTTTGATTGCATAGCAATCATCCAATGTGGATAATCACATGCATCTTCAAAAGTAAGTGGCTCTTCATTAGATGATGTTGCAATAAGAGAATAATCCACAAAATTGCTTGATGCATGGCAAGAGCTTCATCTTATTCTACAAAGTAAAGGTGCACTCAATTTGTTGTCTTGCAAAGTTTGTCTCATCTACTTTGGCATAGTTTGTGCACTCTTGATAGACATGCATTCATTATGTAATATATCATCAACATGTATATCACGCGTGGGATGAATTTCATGCTCATTTTCAGCCATATTTTGATGCAAATGTTAAGCCATATATGGCTAGAAATTTCCAACAATTCCAACCATGTTTGGCAAGAAAAATGTAGCCATGTATTTTGCTAGAATGTTTTAGCCCTTTGAACCTCACTTGGCTCATCAACATGGCCATAGTCATGCGCAGCACTTTAGAACAAAGGCATGAGTGTATCAAACATATATTATGAGCAACCTATTGGTTTTTTTTCATTCAAGTACATGGAAAACTGAATTCTCAGAAAATGCCACATGTAGACACACAATAATTGTGTCCATAAATATGGTACAAACAATATCCCTTAATTTTAGCATTATAACCAACAAATATACATTTATTTTCCTTATCATCAAGTTTGTGATGTTTTTATGATGGCACAAGAACATATGCCAAACAACCAAATTGAAGGGATTTAGTGTGTTGAATAGGAGAAGCAAAGAGGAGATGAAGAGAGAGAGAGAGAGGAGAGGAGAGACACACACACACACATGTGTGGGAGCCTTGAAACCCACATAATGATCTCTCCAAGGCAATGCTCTATAAATGATATGTGTAAATGAATATAGGGGTAAGATCACATGACCCTTACATCCCCAACAATCTCCCACTTAAGGATCAATGTGACCATAAGTGCTAACACATACAAACAATCATGTAGTACTATACAATAATGTATAGGAAGAGACCAAATCTCAACCCATACCGATCAGCCTACACCAACTGCCTCAAATAAGGTGTATCCATACACCTCAAATTGATCTAGACTCATATCAATAAGAGTCAAGCTCACACCTGACTGATGCAAGAATTGATGAAGTTCTTGCAAGGCTCCCACTCTCCCCGCATAATAACTCATACAGAAGACTCTCAAAAGCTGACAAAATATGTGCTACCTTGGCTAACTTAACAATGTCAACCATGCATGTACTTAAGGCATCCAATGCACCATCGACATGACCAACATGTCTTGATATATCCATGTCAACATCTAGCATGAGTGAATCCAAAGATGACTCCATAATCACTGACTCATCAGCATCTAAATTAGTCATCCTATCAACTAAGGATGTGTCTAGCTCTGCATCCCGAGAGCTAATATGATCTACCATACACTATCTATCATAAGATTTATTTTGATCTACCACACCAAGTGTATCATCATGCTCCACATGAGCTAACTGCACAACATCAACACCAAGGTCAAACTGATTATTTAACTCTAATTGAGTATCATCGTAATGCTCTGTATGAGCATCCACATCATGCTCGAGAGCATCTAATCGAATATCCAAAGTGTGATCCACAAAAGCATCCATATGATCAATAAAATCATGCTCTATAAAAGCATCACGAGCATCCAAAGCATACTCTACATGTGCATCCATTTGAGCATCTAAATCTTGCCATATATATGCATCTTGAATGTCACTACGCCTATGTGTAGGTAGAAAAAATGAGACATGACAAGTCTCACATCACACATAATTTTGAACTCCCACTGAGACAAGATTTTCTCTCACATGGAGTACCTAGAGTGGATACTTGTGCCCAATCCTAGCACCTATGGATGAAACAATCAACTTCAAATACTCATAACAGTTATCATGATTAAAATTGAAAAAATTCCTTTTGGATGAATGATACAAATAGGGTTGAGTGTCTAAAATGCATAAGAGTACAAGTAATAATCAAGATATGCTTCTGGAATGAACTTGATACTCAATAGAGGTACCCCCCATTTTTCAGGGTTGTGTAGATATAAACCCTGAGATAGTAAAAATTGAGATTTCTCCAAATTTACAAAACCAAGTGCTTTGAAAATTTATAAAAATAAATAAGAAACTAATATCTTTCTAATAAATTTTCACTAATCTAATTTGGAGGTTTGTAGAGAGAGCAGCAGCCTCTGCAAGTTCACTATTGTTGAAAAAGATGGTGTAGAGAAATGAACAATGATGGGCTTCTTGAGTGATCTACCTGTATGGCTCTCCACATGTGCTAGATACTTTTTGAAGCAATCAAACACTTCATTCTTACTTTTGATAAAGTATAGAATAGTCCATATACTATGGTCATCAATAAATGAGACACAATACCTTGATCCTGCCAATGAAGGTTCTTGACTTGGTCCCCACACATCAATGTGCACTAAGTCCAAAGGTTGTTGTGGATGTAGCCTTTATGGTTGAATGGTTGTCTTCGCGCCTTCCCAATCTGACGTGTGTCACATCTGTTGATCATGTGTTGCTTTGATATGTTTGGCAATCCTAGAAGACTTTGATCCCTACATATATCCTTCAAGTTTCTTTCATTCATATGAGCAAGTCTCTTATGCCACACTTCAAACTCACTTAGGGTTTGAGACACAAAGTTGAATAGAGCTATGTTCTTGGTTCTCCTACTTCAAAAGTGAAGAGCCTACCATGCTTCTCACCTCTCGCTATCTTCTTGAAGCCTTGACATGATCTTCCACAAAATCTCCATGTTGGTTGAATCTAAGTTGCAAGCCTTTTTCAACTATTTGGCCTACACTTATTAGGTTTTTAGTGATAGTATGTACATAGAGAACCTTACTCAAAATTTTTGTCCTGCCATTGGAAGCTTTGACATTACCAATCTTCTCCACATTGTGCTTAGTATCATCCCCCTATTTGTACTTCATGTATATGCTTTGGACTTTCCAAGTCAGATAGAAGAGTAATGTTGCCTGCAACATGGTTTGAACATCTTCAATCTATGTAGAACAAATGATCATATTCTTTACCTTCGTTGTGGCTTAAATTCATTAGAAGAAATGTGTCTTCATGTGGTTGATCTTCTGAATCATTGTTGAAGTCCCTTCTATTGTGACTTCTATTGTTGTTGTTGAAGTTATGTCGACCTCTACCTCTAGTGTTGCCATATCCACCTCTTCCACTTCCTTTCTGGGTCTTTCTGTTGAACCAACAATTTTGAGTGGTGTGGTTGGTCTTATCACTATGGCACAAAGTTGAACATTCTGGCCTTTGCTTTTGTCATGTTTTGGCCCTTTCTTCTTCCCTTTCCACTTGCTCTTTCTTGCAAAGTTGTCTTGGGAAGTCTTCTCTTCATCCGCTTCCTTCTTCTTGCCTTTCAGTTTCTTGTCCTTCTTATCTACATCTAGAGCACTAGTTGAATTACCATGATAGGAGTTACCTTCCCTTATGCTATTGTTTTCTTCTTGATTGAAGAGTTGTCGAAGAAACATGTTGAAGTCTAGATTTTTCACATCCATGATGAGATCATAAGGCATGGTGAAGGATTGACATTGCTTATCACTTCTAATTCCATTTAAATCTGCCTCATGATGCATCTTCCTCAATCAACTCTCCAATGGATGTTAACTGATATGCAAACTCCTTGAAATTGGTAAAAAAATTTGTGATAGTATATTTAGGTGCCTTCTTCATTTGGATGAACCCATTCCAAAGATGGTTCTTCCTTGCCTTTTTGCTAGTAGAAAAGAAAGTCTCTAGGGCATCCCAAGTCTCTTGAGATGTTTTGCATCCTCTAATATGTTGTAACAAAAAATATGAGATAGAGTTTAGTATGTATGACCTTGCTTGAGCATCCCTTGCACACCAAAGTGTGAGCTTATCTGTCTCCTCTTGTGTAGGTCCTCCTTTGGATCTTGGAATAGGCATAGCTTCATCACCTGCTATAATTCCATAAAGATTTCTACCTTGCAAATAGGCCTTGATTCTGATTTGCCAAGCGGCATAGTTGTGTCTATCAAGCTTCTCAATCATTGAGGGAAAGCCATCACCCATCTTAATCTAGCTCTGATACCACTGAGAGAACTTGGAGAAGCTTGCAAGAGGTAGAAAAGTGATTTGCCAAGTGACAAAATTTAGTCCACCAAACTAGCACAAGGCCAGGCCTTGAGCTTATGGAGACTCAAATAGACCTTATAGGCATGTCATTATTGCAATAAAATCCATTATTTACTTTGGAGCATCAAGGAGAAAGAGTCTATACAAAACAGATAGGTTTGCACATTGACTAGCTCAAAAAACTTGCTATCTTTAGATAAAACAATCAACTTCAAATGCTGATAGCAGCAAGCATGATTACAATTGAAACATTTCCTTTTGAATGAATGATACAAATAGGGTTGAGTTTTTAAAATGCACAAGAGCACAAGTAATAAGCAAGATATGCTTCTTGAATGAACTTGAACTCAAAGAGGTAGCCCCTATTTTTCAAGGCTACACAGAGATAGACCCAGAGACAGTAAAATTGCAATTTCTCCAAATCTACTAAACCAAATGCTTTGAAAATTTGTACATGTAATGTAAACCTTAATATCTTTCCAATGAATGCCAATTAATCCAATTTTGAACTTTTTAAAGAGAGAAGAAGCCTTTGTAAGTTCACTATTGTTGAAGAAGATGGTGTAGAGAAATGAAGGAGCAAGATAATAATGGCCAAAAGTGTGTGTATATTGCTTCCATGTAATGTACAAGTGATTTGAAGTCATTATGTAGACTCTTAAAGTGCTCCAAGACTTCTACAAGTGTATTTTGAATCCAAATGAAGGCAGTATAGATTGTTGAAGAGAATCAATTCACTTTGCTACAATCTAGGAAAAGTAAGAATCTAATTTGATCTATTTTTAGGTGATTGATTGATTGATTTTCAAGCTCAAAACCTCAAAATTCTTGGAACTTGAGCTCTCATTTCCTCCTTTTACATGTTTAAATCTCTAGGTTTTTACATTATAAATGATCCATAAAAAATATTTAGAAAAATACAATAAATCATAAATAAAAGAACCCTTCAATGAATATTTTGACATAATCTAAACGATAGATTTTTTTTTATGTATATCAAATCCATCTCAAGCATAGTGTAAGCTTGATTTTCCAATATTGTGCAACATGTGCTTCATTACACACAGCATACAAAGAGGCAAGAGTGTCCCATGCCTGTCTTGAAGTACAACATGACCAAATGCGTGGAACTATATGATGCTTCATAGAAAGCACAATCAATGCATGAGCTTGAACATATTTTCCATCCCATCTAATTTTCTCCTATGTAGTTGGAGAAGGACTAACCACTGTACTTGAAAAAGAAGCTCCATCTATGAAAGTAGACTGTGAAGTAGAAGAACTTGGGAAACTTTGATCGACATCTACCACTATGTTCCATAGTTGTTTTGCAACAAGAACATGTTTCATCATGTAAGAACACATTGGATGGTTGGTCCCATCAAGATTATCTTCAGCTTTATGCATTCCAAAAAAGTCAGTGTTGTCTACCATTTCATTAAGGAACAAGAATGTGACAAGATCTTTACTTCAATGAAAGATGAAATGAATGTTGAAATTTCAGCTCATAATGCTTCACTCTGATGGCAATTTTGACTGCATGAATGGATTTGAAATGGGAGTAAAACTCAAGTGCAACTAGTGGAAATGCTTCTTGGTTGTTGAAAATCAATTTTCTATGCTCCAAAATTGATTCACACTATTAAAAATGTGTGCATGCTGTGATACAAAAAACCAAAAATTAAGAAAGAGTTGAACTTGCTCTGATACCAATGTTGAGTGTGTGTAGAAGTGTGAGAGACACAAGAAGCACACAAGGAGCACAAATTTAGCAAGACACATGTTGGAGTTAGACGTCTGCGGAAGCACGCGAACAGCACAAGGAAGAGGAAGAAGCTTGGAGCACAACACACAAGACTGAATGTATTACTAGAGAATGTACAAAGATAAGTAGCCCATTAGGCCAATAGGCGTATATACAAGCCGGGGGAAAAAAACCTCCTAAAGAGGGAAAAAAGTGCCCCGGCGGTCATAGAGTGTTCACACACATCACTACCTAAATATATCAACAAATCCCCCCTGGGAGTGATGCGGTGAACAAGGAGCTGGCACTCATGTATAAGGAAGTGCCGAGCTATGTGGAAATCACTCCACAAAAGGAAGTAAGCCCAAAGCTTTGCGGAAAGCTTCAAACTTCTCCCTAGGCAGAGCCTTCGTGAAAAGGTCTGCAATGTTCTCCTGCGTGGGCACATATGCCAAGCTGATCTCCCCAGCAGAGAACCTCTCCCTGACATAGTGATAGTGCACCTCAATGTGCTTAGTGCGAGCATGGAACACAGGGTTCCTCGCAACTGCCAATGCGCTCTGACTGTCAGTGAAGATGGTGGTGGCAGAAGACTGGCCAACACCCAAATCAGCCATAGGGCGTCTGAGCGACACACACTCAACAGTCGCTGTGAAAGCTGCCCTATACTCAGCCTCACAACTGGAAGTGGCCACAGTAGGCTGCTTCTTGCTCAACCAAGATATACATGAGCTACCAAGCATGAAGCAAAAACCACTGGTGGACACACGAGTGTCATAGCAACCAGCCCAATCTGAGTCAGAAAAAGCATGCAAATCTGGCGGTAGTGATCCCCCCTTGGGATAAAACAACCCAAGTAGCCGAGTACCACTCAAGTAGCGAAAGATGCGCTTAACCGCTTTCCAATGCGTGACTCCTGGGCAATGCATAAACTTGCTCATCTGTGAGACAGCAAACTGAATATCTAGCCGAGTAATGCATAAGTGAATCAAGCATCCAACAGTCTGCTGATAGAGAACAGCATCAAATGCATCTCCAGCATCATGAAGACTCAATCGTAAACCTGTCTCCATAGGAGTGGCAATAGGCTTACAGTCTTCAAGGCCAAAACGCTGCAATAATGTGTCAATATATTTCGTTTGACACAAAGCCATTCCACCATCAACTTGCATAAACTGAATGCCCAAATAGTGATGCAAATGCCCCAAATCAGACATCTCAAATGAGGCATGCAAATCAGCCTTGAAATCAGCAATATGCTGCTCAAGAGGACCAGTGAGCAGCATGTCGTCTACATAGACAACAATGATCAAAAGCACATCATTAGCACGCTTAACATATAAGGTGCTTTCAGTTGGACTGTTCTCAAAACCATGTGCAATCAGATAGGCATGTATTTTCTCATACCAAGCACGTGGTGCTTGCTTTAAACCATATAACGCCTTCTTTAACCTGCACACCTGGTTTTCATGCCCTTTCTGCACAAAGCCACGGGGCTGAAAAACATACACTTCTTCATGCAAGTCACCATTCAGAAATGCTGTTTTAATGTCCAACTGATGTACATTCCAACCATGATGGGCTGCAAGTGCACAAATGCTCCGAACAGTAGTCATATGGCATGTAGGTGCAAAGGTCTCATCAAAATCAATGCCTCTTTCCTGCGCATAACCCTTTGCAACAAGCCTAGCCTTATACCTGTCAACTGTACCATCAGGTTTACGCTTCAGCTTGTATACCCACTTAGTGCCAATGGCCTTCTTGCCAGGAGGCAAGTCACATAAAGACCATGTACCATTCTTCATTATAGCATCATATTCAGATTGCATAGCAGCCATCCAATTTTCTGAATTTTGTGCTTCATCAAAAGAAACAGGCTCATTCTCATCACAGAGACTAGATGCAGCCATAGCATAGCAATCTGATGCAAAGGAGGTACTATGAGAGCCTGAACGAGTACGATATGACAAAGGTGCATCTAATTTGTTGTCACGCAAAGTCTGCACCAGCCAATTTGGCATAGTTTTTGCCTGTTCAATATCAGCTCTCTCATCAACAAGTGCATCATGTAAATCTGCATCAGAAATGGCATGATCTGCATCATCATATGAAACCTGCAAAGGCTGAGAAGTTGCCTCATTAGGACCAGCGCTAGCCTGTCCACCTGTAAAAAGAGGCATCAAAGTATCATACATGTCTTTGGAGCTAACAGATGTCTCCTTAGTACATGAAAGCAATGGCTGAATAGCATCTTCCACAAAGACAACATCACGGCTAACCAGAATGCGTTTAGTCTGTGGATGATACAGACGATAGCCTTTACTTTCAGAACTGTACCCAACAAAAATACATTTTACTGCCTTATCATCCAATTTTCTGCGATGTTGTTCAGGCACTAATGCATATGCCAAACAACCAAAAACACGCAGATGAGCAACAGATGGCTTGCGGTCATGCCAAGCCTCATATGGAGTGATAGACTGCAACGCTTTCGTGGGACACCTGTTCAGTACATATGCTGCACACATGACAGCCTCAAGCCAGAAACTATGTGGTAAAGCTTGACTTTTGACCATGCACCTCGCCATCTCCATGAGTGACCTGTTCTTTCGTTCAGCAACTCCATTCTGTTGAGGTGTATACGGCACTGTACACTGGTGTTTTATCCCACGTTCAGCCAGAAATGCATTAAAATCTGAAGACATATATTCCCCCCCTCGATCAGAACGAAGGGTGCTCATGTTACATGCTGACAGATTTTCAGCCAAAACCAAAAACTGTTTGAAGCACATGAACACTTCGGACTTTGCTTTGAGTGGATATACCCATGCATGCCTGGAAAAATCATCAATGAAAGTCACGAAGTAAAGGTAATTTCCAAAAGAGGGTGTCTGCATAGGACCACAGACATCACTATGTACAAGCTGCAATTTCTGCATAGCCCGAACTGAACCATCTTTTGGAAAGGGAGAACGCTGCATTTTGCCCAAAATACAGCCTTCACAAACATGTTTTCCAGGTGCCTCAAGTTTGGGCAAAGAGGACACCATTTCAGATTTCTGCAGGCGTAACAAACTAGCAAAATTCAGATGACCAAAGCGTGCATGCCAAAGCTTTGCATCTGACATAGCCTGAGAATCATGAACTGCACATGTCAAATCATTCACAGATTTTTCATAGTCTATGAGCTTATACAGCCCACGACATAAAATGCCAGAAGCAATAATCACATCGCCATTTGAGAGATCATGGACTGTACACCTGTCATCAACGAATTTCACAACCAAGCCAATCTTGGCTAATGTAGAAACTGATAACATGTTCTTTTTGATCCCTGGCACAAATAAAGCATCTGACAAAGTGAAAGAACTACCATCAGCAGTAGTCAGAATGATCTTACCAACTCCCATAACAGGATAAGAGGAGTTATTGGCGCATGTGACAGTATTCCCTGTAGGGGCAGGCTCGAGTGAAGAGAAGAAACTGCGCTGCGAGGTAATATGTTTGGTTGCCCCACTTCAAAGTACCAAACATCTGAGTCTACTGCAGACATGCACTGATCATGAGAAGATGGGTCAAAACTGCAAACAGTAGTAAACGCCCATTCTTCTTCCTGCACAAGATTTACAGACTCTGTTTTTGGTGTAGAGGCCTCTGCAACAACCATTCCAGCCTCTTTCTTCTTTGCCTCTTTAGCAGCCAGTTTTGGACAGTTCTTTATAATATGATCATTTCCTTTACAGTACTTGCAGAACAATTTCTGCTTTTCTGATTTCTTCTCATCTTTATCTTGGTTCTTCGATTGTGCAGCATTTGCAGATTTCTGCTTACTAGTAGAAGAGCTCCATTTTCCTTTGCCCTTCTGACTAGCCAGGAAAGCTTGATCTGCAACACGCATAATGGACCTTTTCTGCCTGGACTGATCTTCCTGCAATAGAACAGAGACTAATTCCTCAAATGACAAGGATTCGGATTGCCTTTCATCATCAATCGAAGAGTAGAGGCAAAACTCTCATATGAATCAGGAAGGCCATTCAGAACGGTCTGCACAAGTCAGCTATCTGGTATAACCTCATCAGCAGAAATCAATTGTTCCTTCAGGTCTTTGATCTTTGTAAGAAAACTGTCCATCGAATCACCTTCATTCATGTGCTCACTCTCCAACTGTTTTCGGAGGTAAGCAACACGAGCCTCATTCCTAGCCTGGTACAAAGTGGTAAGTGTATCCCAAGCATCCTTTGCTGTTCTGCAAGAGCGAATGTGAGGAATAATGGCACGTTTGACAGACAAAGCTATCAATGCATGTGCCTGGGCATCTCTGCCATCCCAACGAATCTGCTCTGCAGTAGGTGCAACAAAAACAGCAGCACGAATAGGAATCTGCGGAATATCATCTTCGACACCATCTTCATCAGCTCCAACACCTGTATTTGCAGTACCTGTCGTTACGGGTGTAACAGGACGTCTTTCAACACCCTGCACAATGTTCCACAATCCTTTTGCAACCAATACATGTCGCATCATATAAGCCCATAATGGGTAGTTGGTACCATCCAACTTATCCTCAACAGCCAACATACGGAATACATCACTGCTTTCAGCCATGGCCGGTGACTAAAATACCTTGATGCAGAAAATTGACTGTATCTCAAAAAGTTGAACAGAACTGCCCAGACGAGTTCTGCTAGACCTGTAGCAGACTTCGAGACGCTTAAACTGGCGAACAGAAACTGGTATATACCTTTGGCACAAAAGGACAAAATAGCCTGCACAAGCACTGCGATAGTGCGTTCGGAGGCCGAAACGAGCTCAGATCGCGATTTCGGCACCACACAGCAAAGCTGTTTTGATCTCGAAAACACCCTGAGTATGCTCACCAAATTTTGTGCGAATCTGAGACTGCAAACGGAGGAGTGTCGACGGCGCCCTAGAAGAATCAACGACCTGCTCTGATACCAATTGTTGGAGTTAGACGTCTGCGGAAGCACGCGAACAGCACAAGGAAGAGGAAGAAGCTTGGAGCACAACACACAAGACTGAATGTATTACTAGAGAATGTACAAAGATAAGTAGCCCATTAGGGCAATAGGCGTATATACAAGCCGGGGGAAAAAAACCTCCTAAAGAGGGAAAAAAGTGCCCCGGCGGTCCTAGAGTGTTCACACACATCACTACCTAAATATATCAACAACACATGGAGAAGACAGATGGCTAGAATAGCTCTCACTATTGATTATGAACCAAACTAAAGTAAGATTTGAGCAATATGTCTAAGTACAAAGTACCATCAGTGTATCATGTATGTGGTAACATGGGGAAAAAACCTTCTAACCAACACTAGAGTAAAAAGTGCCCATGTATAGGGAAAGGTTCACATCAAAGCTAATCAAAGGAACACATGAGTGTCAAAATGTTTTGGTTTATATCTATAGTCTTGAACATTTATGCCATTGGTTACAATGTTTTGAGTGTTGCAGAGATTTATGAATTTATCTGAATCCAACAAAATCAGTGTTTGTTATCCAATGTGGCAAGTTACAAGGTCATATTATATCCAAATAAGGTATCATAGTTGACTCACATATGCTCAAAGTAGTTTCCAAATAAATAGCACCTCGATCACCAAAAGTACAAAGATTTTCAGGGAAAATTAGGTGGCACAACTAGTATCCGACTAGTTTATAACATATTTCAATTTTGCTGAGCCCATTGGCACATGAATCCCCCTAACTTATATCAATAGAATGATGAATGTGAGACCATTTTGACCATTGAAAATTATGCTAGCAGAATGTCTAATTTTGCAAGCACTCAACTATAAGAAGCATATCCATGTATTTCTAGATGCCTATAAGTTAGCAATAGGGAGTGTTCTCATGAATCAAACAAAGAAATCATGGTATAAACTAATATAATATGTTGGTTGGTGTTACAAGTAGCTAAGCATAAGTAATTAATGATTGAATGTAAGTGGATTGGCCTCATTTACAAGTCTAATAAATTCTGTAATTATTATTGGGTAATAATTTCATTTCCCATATCAATTGATCTAATCATGTAGCAATCTCTATTGGGAAGGTTCACATCATAGGTCTTATTGCTACAAGAATATGATTGTGATCTTCGGCATAGGCCAAAAATTTCACATATAATTTTTGATATTTTATCCTCTTAATGTAGATTTATTCACTACCTCAACAATTGAACTAGATCCTTCTAATATAGTCATCATTTAGTATTAAATCATGTTTCCATTTCTAGACAATGGAGTTGTACCTATAGGGATGACTAAGGCTACAAGACAATAACTTTCTATATGTAACTCAATTTGATATTGTACCGAATATACTATTAGAATATGAAATCATAAAGTTCATGCAGCTATTTTGAAAGCCCATTCAAGATCCATAAGAGGTAGTTTCAATATGACCTCATGGTCATGAAAAATTTATAATCCAAATTATAGTGGCCCACATTGCACATCAATTTTTCATTTGGTTCCATTCTAGAATAGGTAAAAATTATATTCTTACTTTACAAATTATGCAATGGAATGGGCCAAATCATGGCCTGTAAAGTTGGCTAACACATTGTCAGTAACTAACATTTTGGTTTGGATTACCTTTGGAGCTAGTTTTTTATGGAGGAAGTAATTTTTAAATAAGCTTATAAAAGAGGATACAAAAAATGCGTACAAGCAGAGCTTTAGTTCACCCTATTATCCCTTATCAAACAAACTTCTCAAAAGAACCAACTATTCCTCTTGAAACTACTTCACAAATTAGTGCTTGAACATCATGGAGAATGGGATCAGTACCTACTTGCAATCTCATGGTTTTACCAAACCAAGTATAAAGGATTACCACTCTTCACACCATTTAAATTATCTTTTGGATTGGAAGTCATCTTGCTTATGGGATTGAAAGTGTGGAGTCTATGATCAACAATACAAAAGTATCACCTGTTTGAGGAGTCCTTGAATGACGAGATGGCAATCTTACACACTTTGGCATAAGATAAATATTAAAGTTTTTTATATAGGAAATGTAGCTTAGGCAAAAGAAATGGCATGATTGAATCTACACACTTTGATATTGCAAGTGGGAGATGCATTTTTTTTGTTCAGAGTTCAAATATGAAGTTAAGAAGTTCAATATTCAATGGATAGGACCATTCATGATTGGTTTAAAAGCTAGTCCTCCAACTTTTTTGATTGTGCACACTAATGTGGCTCACTGTAATGGCATCGGTTGATGGGAAAATTTGCATCCATTATATCTATGATGTGACACTCATACCATTAGTAGCTTATGCTTTTTTATAATTTTTTTGTCCTACCCCACTCTTGTTCTTTACCTTTTTTTTTCCATCTATCCATCCATCCATCCATCCATCCATCCATCCATCTATCTATCTATCTATCTATCTATCTATCTATCTATCTATCTATCTATCTATCTATCTATCTATCTATCTATCTATCTATCTATCTATCTATCTATCTATCTATCTATCTATCTATCCAAGATGCATAAATAGCCCATTAAGGAGGTTGAAGTGAGAAGAGTGGTGTTTGAGAATACTAGTCCTCCAGTTAGCATGCATAAAAATGTTGCACATAGGGATGTTCAAGAGAATGTCCAATCATATCAGTCTGCAAATGTTCTTGTTCAGCAACCATAGAGATGCTCTACACGTGTCTCACATCCACCTGATAAATATGTTCCAGGTTTAGATTTTGTTATGCTAACATATGCCAGTGAGCCTTCTTGCTACAAAGAGGCTATGCACACAGAGGATCATGTCAAGTGGCAGTGTACCATGAAGAGTGAGTTGGATTCTATTCACAAGATTGGTACTTGGGATTTAGTACCTTTGCCAAAGGGCACGAAAGCTTTACCATGTAAATGGGTATATAAGTTGAAATTCACATCATATGGTGCTTCTCCAAAGTATAAAGCACGAATTGTTGCAAAGGGTTTTTCCCTCTTCCAAAATGGGAATTTCTTAAATTCAGGTGCTGAATTTTTTCTCAAATTGTGATGGAAGGGGGTCTTGTGGAGCTTTAAACTCCCATCATACTGAGGTATATTTTGGATTTCTTGATTGTATATGGAAGTCAATACACCAGACTATAGGTGTGCATAATTTTTCCTACCAAACAAAGAAAAATCCCTCTTCATTTCCCTTCCCCGAAATAGCTACTAGTCTAAAATAGCTCTTGAAATTTATGTTAGAATCATGAAAAATGACTTTTCTATTAATGCCCTAAACTTATGTCTTTTTGTATCTTGAGGGAATCCTTGCCTCCACATGAAAGTATAGACTTCATACTCTCCATACATGTGATTTCCCTCCAAGATCTTGGCCGTCAAATCCTTTGTTATCCTTCTCAAAGAGTCAGACCCTCGTCTTTGTCTTTTAATTCCTAAAAATAACAAAAATGCTCATACCTATTCTTAACATGAAGCTCCATGCTCTTTCACTTTGGAACCATGGTACTGGGAAGCTCATGGAAGGGATGCTCTTCATTCACGTATTCTTCAAATGCAGTAGGTGCATCCGATTTGCATCTCTCTTGTATGTTCTCGCTCTTCATTTGAAGATGCCTTCCTAGAACATTCTTCATCTACTCCTCCATAGCTCCACATAGTCTCACAGACATCGAAGCTTGAGGATGGATACTTATCCCAAGAAGCCTTTTGCATGGTAGCAGAGTGTGGTTGGTAGCTTCGACACCCAAAGATCTTACGTATCATATTATAATACTATTGTAGAGGCATCGATGGAGCCTTGGGATGATGGGTAAGTCATTCACCTCCTTTGAACTAGATCACGGGTTCAAATCCTGAATGCGCCCGCGTATCCCACATGCCTGAATCGGCGCTCTGATACCACTATAACGTTGCGACATCCTTTTATTGTTGCCTACTCTTGATTCGACGCTCACATAGAGATATCTTTTCTGTTCATCCACCCGACTGCCGAGCTCACAAAGTCTCTTGAATACTCACTTGTGAGAGAGTTCGTACTCTATATTCTACCAAAAATATGTTATGATATCCATAATAGGCTATGTGACATGAACTATCTTGATGAGTATCATATCCCAATGAATGTCATATGACATCTCATGTATGCTATGGTAGCTATGAGACCAAATATTGCATTTGGAGTGGAAGCTGTGAGCAGATATATGTATAATCCTTGCAAGAAACATTGGGAAGCAGTCAAGATGATTTTGTAGACAATCGTAATTCAACATCAGGGTACATTTTTCATTTTGTTGGAGGTGCTATCTCTTGGAGATATCATCTTCAAGAATGTACAGTTGTTTCCACCACAGAAGCAGAGTATGTTGCAGCAAGTGAGGCATGTAAGGAAGCATTGTGGCTTTCTCTTCTTGCTTGTTATATAGGCCTACCTCAACATGCACCTCATTTTCTCAGCGATAGTCAGAGTGCCATTGCTTTGGCTAAGAATCCAATCTATCATGCAAAGACCAAGCACATTGAGGTGAGGTATCACTTCATTAGAGATTTCTTAGCCACTAAGCGCATTATTCGTGAGAAGGTTCATACTCGAAATAATGTTGCAAATGCTTTGACTGAAGCTCTACCACAAAATAGCTTTCGACAGTGTTGTCACTTGATGGGGGTTACTAGATTCATGATCTTACATAGTCACTTGTATACTATGTAACATACCATCAGGTGGGAGGTATAGTTTGTATACTTACACTCAAGTATTCTTTATCATTCTTCATTTTCCTCCCATAGTTACTTTGGCCATATTGGCCTTTAGTGGGAGATTCTTACCATTAGTGTCCATGTGAAAGGCCAAATGGACACCGGACACTTTTGTATATGTTCTTTAATGAAACATATAGTGGCATGGTCAGCCATAGACTATAAGTTTGACTACATTTGTAACATCCAAGAAGTCTCTGTGTTTGTGCTCCTTGGGTACTACATTTTTCTGTGTATTCTACAGCCTCTGTGCAGAGTACCGTGTGTGGTGCTTGGAGCTCAGTTTTCTACTCTAAGGATATCATCATGGAGCTCTCAAGAAGGAGAGTGCACTATGGTTCATTGCCATCAAAATACTTCACATGGAATGCTCTCACTTGACATGATTCTTTGTCTGCATGGTCTCTTTGTAGCAAGAAGGCTCACCAGCATTTGTTAGCATAACAAAATCCAAACCTCAAACATATCTATCAGGTGGATATGAGACACGTATAGAGCATCTCAATGGTTGTTGAACATGAACATTTGCAGACTCATCTGATCGGACGTTCTCTTGAACATCCCTATGTGCATCATTTTTATGCATGTTAACTGGAGGACTGGTGTCAAACACCACTCTTCTCACTTCAACCTCCTTAATGGGTTGTTCATGCATCTTAGACTCATTGAAAATGACATCACTACTTATCACTGACCATTTTTTAGGATCCCATAAGCGATTTCCAAATTTTCCTTCTCAACCATATCCAAGAAAAATGCATTTCTTTGACTTATGTTCTAGATTTTGTCTAAGATTCTTGGGTATATGAACATATGATTCACACCCAAAAACTCAAAGATGATCATACTATGGTGGCTTCCCTATCCATAACTCTTGTGTCACTTTCAGACAGTTGGTAGTACTATGTGAAAGGTTAATCACGTGAACTACAATCAATATTGCTTCTTCCCAAAAGCCTTGTGAAAGGTTTGCATGATGCAGCATATAAATTACTCTATCCTAAATAGTTATATTCATCCTTTCAACTACACCATTCTATATTAGGGTATAAGAAGTTGTAAACTCTCTACAAATTCCTCTAGATTGACAAAAAAGGTTGAATTCATAGGAGGTATACTCACCCCCATTATCTGAATGTAAAGCTTTGAGCTTAGTTCCTTTTTCAATCTCAACTCTAAAGTTAGGGAATACCTCATCCCTTGATTTGATAGGATATACCCAGACTTTCCTAGTAGCATCATCTATGAAAGTGACAAAGTAAAGAGAACCTCCGAATGACCTTGTGGACATAGGACCATAGGCATTTGTATGAATGAGATCTAAAGGCATAATTGAAGAGTGGATGTGTGTTTTATGCATATTCTTAGTTTGCTTTCCATATTGAAAATGCTCACAAAATAAAAAATCAGAGAAAGATAACACAGGTAAGTAACCAGAATGAGAAAGATTGTCCATTTCCACTATAAGATATGTGGCCCAAACATCCATGGCAAATACAGGCCATAGGCTATCCAGTAACAACTTACAAGTGTTCTTTCTATGATACTAATAAAGGATAAAGTGAGCCAAATTTTCTTCCTTTTACAATAACCATATTTCCCTTTAATATCCAAATGGATTGATTATAGAAAACCACCTTATAAATGTTGGAGATAGACGTTTGTGGAAGCATGCGAACAGCACAAGGAAGGAGAAAAAGCTTGGAGCACAACACACAATACTGAATGTATTACTAGAGAATGTACAAAGATAAGTAGCCCATTAGGGCAATAGGCATATATACAAGCCGGAGGAAAAAAACCTCCTAAAGAGGGAAAAAAGTGCCCCATAAGTCCTAGTGTGTTCATACACATCACTACCTAAATATATCAACAAATCCCCCCTCGCAATGATGCAGTGAACAAGGAGCAGGCACCCATGTATAAGAAAGTGCCAAGCTATGTGGAAATCACTCCACAAAAGGAAGTAAGCCCAAAGCTTTGCGGAAAGCTTCAAACTTCTCCCTAGGTAGAGCCTTCGTGAAAAGGTATGCAATGTTCTCCTGCGTGGGCACATATGCCAAGCTGATCTCCCCAGTAGAGAACCTCTCCCTGACATAATGATAATGCACCTCAATGTGCTTAGTGCGAGCATGGAACACAGGGTTCCTCGCAACTGGCAATGCGCTCTGACTCTCAGTGAAGATCGTGGTGGCAGAAGACTGACCAACACCCAAATCAACCATAAAACATCTGAGCCACACACACTCAACAGTCACTATGAAAGTTGCCCTATACTCAGCCTCACAACTGGAAGTGGCCACAGTAGGTTGCTTCTTGCTCAACCAAGATATACATGAGCTACCAAGCATGAAGCAAAAGCCACTAGTGGACACACAAGTGTCATAGCAACCAGCCTAGTCTGAGTCAGAAAAAGCATGCAAATCTTGCGGTAGTGATCCCCCCTTGGGATAAAACAACCCAAGCAGCCGAGTACCACTCAAGTAGCAAAAGATGCACTTAACTGCTTGCCAATGCTTGACTCTTGGGCAATGCATAAACCTGCTCATCTGTGAGACAGCAAACTGAATATCTGGCTGAGTAATGCATAATAATCAAGCATCCAACAGCCTGCTGATAGAGAATAGCATCAAATGCATCTCCAACATCATGAAGACTCAATCATAAACCTGTCTCCATAGGAGTGGCAATAGGCTTACAGTCTTCAAGGCCAAAACCCTGCAATAATGTGTCAATATATTTTGTTTGACACAAAGCCATTCCACCATCAACTTGCAAAAATTGAATGCCCAAATAGTGATGCAAATGCCCCGAATCAGACATCTCAAATGAGGCATGAAAATCAGCCTTAAAATCAGCAATATGCCTCTCATGAGGACCAGTGAGCAGCATGTCATCAACATAAACCACAATGATCAGAAGTACATCATTAGCACGCTTAACATATAAGGTGCTTTCAGTTGGACTGTTCTCAAAACCATGTGCAATCAGATAGGTGTGTATCTTCTCATACCAAGCACGTGGTGCTTGCTTTAAACCATTAATGCCTTTTTTAACCTGCACACCTGGTTTTCATGCCCTTTCTGCACAAAGCCATGAGGCTGAAAAACATACACTTCTTCATGCAAGTCACCATTCAAAAATGCAGTTTTAATGTCTAACTGATGTGCATTCCAACCATGATGAGTTGCAAGTGCATAGATGCTCCGAACAGTAGTCATACGGCATGTAGGTGCAAAGGTCTCATCAAAATCAATGCCTCTTTCCTGTGCATAACCGTTTGCAACAAGCCTAGCCTTATACCTGTCAACTGTACCATCCAATTTACGCTTCAACTTGTATACCCACTTAGTGCCAATGGCCTTCTTGCCAAGAGGCAAGTCACATAAAGACCAAGTACCATTCTTCATTATAGCATCATATTCAGATTGCATAGCAGCCATCCAATTTTCTAAATTTTGTGCTTCATTAAACGAAACAGGCTCATTCTCATCACAGAGACTAGATGCAGCCATAGCATAGCAATCTGATGCAAAAGAGGCACTATGAGAGCCTGAACGAGTACGGTATGACATAGCTGCATCTAATTTGTTGTCACGAAAAGTCTTCACCAGCCATTTTGGCATAGTTTTTGCCTGCTCAGTATCAGCTCTCTCATCAACTAGTGCATCATGTAAATCTGCATCAAAAATGGAATGATTTGCATCATCACATGAAACCTGCAAAGGCTGAGAAGTTGCCTCATTGGGACCAGCACTAGATTGTCCACCTGTAAAAAGAGGCAGCAAAGTATCATACATGTCTTTGGAGCTAACAGATGTCTCCTTCGTACAGGAAAGTAGTGGCTGAATAGCATCTTCCACAAAAACAACAGCACGGCTAACCAAAATGTGTTTAGTCTATGGATGATACAAACGATAGCCTTTACTTTCAGAACTATACCCAACAAAAATACATTTTATTGCTTTATCATCCAATTTTCTACGATGTTGTTCAAGCACTAATGCATATGCCAAACAGCCAAAAACACGCAGATGAGGAACAGATGGCTTGCGATCATCCCAAGCCTCATATAGAGTGATAGACTCCAGCCCTTTAGTGGGACACTTGTTAAGTACATATGTTGCACACATGACAGCCTCAAGCCAGAAACTATGTGGTAAAGCCTGACTCTTGACCATATACCTCGCCATCTCCATGAGTGACCTGTTCTTTCGTTCAGCAACTCCATTCTGTTGAGGTGTATATGGCACTGTACACTGGTGTTTTATCCCACGTTCAGCCAGAAATGCATTAAAATCAGAAGACATATATCCCCCCTCGATCTGAACGGAGGGTGCCCATTTTACATGCTGATAGATTTTTAGCCAAAACCAAAAACGGTTTGAAGCATATGAACATTTCAGACTTTGCCTTCAATGGATATACCCATGCATGCCGGAAAAATCATCAATGAAAGTCACGAAGTAAAGATAATTTCCAAAAGAAGATGTTTGCATAGGACCACAGACATCACTATGTACAAGCTGCAATTTTTTAGTAGCCCGAACAGAACCATCTTTTGGAAATGAGGAATGGTGCATTTTGCCCAAAATACAGCCTTCACAAACATGTTTTCCAAGTGCCTCAAGTTTGGGCAAAGAGGACACCATTTCAGATTTCTGTAGGCATCGCAAACTAGCAAAATTCAGATGACCAAAGCATGCATGCCAAAGCTTTGCATCTGACATAGCCTGAGAATCATGTACTGAACATGCCGAATCATTCATAGATCTTTCATAGTCTATGAGCTTATACAGCCCACGACATAAAATGCCAGAAGAAATAATCACATCACCATTTGACAGATCATGAACTATACACCTATCATCAACAAATTTCACAACCAAGCCAATCTTGGCTAATGCAGAAATCAATAACATGTTCTTCTTGATCCCTGGCACAAATAAAGCATCTAACAAAGTGAAAGAACTACCATCAATAGTAGTCAAAATGATCTTACCAACTCCCATAACAGGATAAGAGGAGTTGTTGGCGCATGTAACAGTATTCCCTGTAGGGGCAAGAAGAAACTGCACTGTGAGGTAATATGTTTGGTCACCCCATTGTCAAAATACCAAACATCTGAGTCTACTGCAGATATGCACTTCTCATGAGAAGATGGGTCAAAACTACGGACAATAGTAAACACCCATTCTTCTTCGTGCACAAGATTAGCAGACTCTGTTTTTGGTGTAGAGGCCTCTGCAACAACCATTCCGGCCTCTTTCTTCTTTGCCTCTTTAGCAGCCAGTTTTGGACAGTTCTTTATGATATGATCATTCCCTTTACATTACTTGCAAAACAATTTTTGCTTTTTTTATTTCTTCTCATCTTTATCTTCCTTCTTCCAATGTGCAACATTTGCAGATTTCTGCTTACTAGTTGAAGAGCTCCGTTTTCCTTTGCCCTTCTGATTAGCCAAGAAAGCTTGATCTGCAACACGCATAATGGACGTGTTCTGCCTGGACTGATCTTCCTGCAATAGAGCAGAGACTAACTCCTCGAATGACAAGGCATTTGTATTTCCTTTCATCATCAACCGAAGAGTAGGAGCAAAACTCTGATATGAATCGGGAAGACCATTTAGAACGGTCTGCACAAGTGAGCTATCTGGTATAACCTCATCGGTAGAAATCAATTGTTCCTGAGTCTTTAATCTTTGTTAGAAAATTGTCCATAGAATCACCTTCATTCATGTGCTCACTCTCCAACTGTTTTCGGAGGTAAGCAACACGAGCCTCATTCCTAGCTTGGTACAATGTGGTAAGTGTATCCCAAGCATCCTTAGTTGTTCTGCAAAAGCGAATGTGAGGAATAATGGCACGTTTGACAAACAAAGCTATCAATGCATGTGCCTGGGCATCTGCCATCCCAATGAATTTGCTTTGTAGTAGGTGCAGCAGAAACCCTAGCACGAACAGGAATATGCAGAATATCATTGTCTTCGACACCTTCTGCCTCAACTTTTGTACCTGTAGTTGTAATAGTTGTAGGTGTGATAGGACTTTTTTCAACACCCTGCACAATGTTCCATAGTCCTTTTGCAACCAATACATGTCGCATCATATAAGCCCATAACGGGTAGTTGGTACCATCCAACTTATCCTCAACAGCCAACATACAGAATACATCACTGCTTTCAGCCATGGCCGATGACTAAAATACCTTGATGCAAAAAATCATAAAGAGGGAAAAAAGTGCCCCGGTGGTCCTAGTGTGTTCACACACATCACTACCTAAATATATAAACAGTAACCAAGGTCATCAAGTCAACCAACTGACATCAAACTACATGATAACTGAGGTACATGACCTACATTATGTGTAGTAAATTTTGATCCATCAATGAAATCCACAAACACATCTCCAATCCGAACAACGTCACACTAGTAAGAGTCACCAAGTCTCATAGTACCAAGAGACTTTTCTCCATAAGCAGAGAACCATTCTCTATGTGGTGTCACATGGAAAGAAGTACCAGAATCTAGCAGCCACATGTGGAAAAGAGAATGAACCATAAGGACTTTGGTAGGCACATTACTGTTAAGTTTCAACACATCCGCGTGATGAGAAATAGCATTGATTTCTTCAATCTTCATGGTTGAGGTAGATGGTGCAGGTAATTGTTTAACCTGCCCATCAACATTATGCCCTTTACCTTTAGCATTCTTTAACGCATAGTAGTCTTTCTTTATGTTATCTTTCTTATGAAAATAATGGCATTCGATATCCTTCTTCCTTGATTTATTTCTTCTCTTATTCTATCGAATATTCTTTCCCTTGTTATTGCTCCTTCCACGTTGTTGGTTCTTTCCTTGGTAAGAATCAAAACATTATACGCATCTCCACTCTGAGTGCCAACCATACATTTTCTACAAATCTCCCCACTCAAGAGGGCTCCACATATGTCATCATAGATCAATTTACTATCAGGTGCACTAATGCTAATAGCTGTGCAAAATGTATCCCATGATGATGGCAAGGTGCATAACAACAAGACTGCTTTCATTTCATTATCCATGTACATTTTCTGAGCTTGTAACTGGGAGAATATAGCATCAAACTCATTCAGATGAGCAGCAACACTATTTGTGTCCTTCATGTGAAGGCCATATAAATTTCTCATAAGGTACACTTTATTTGATGCCATCTTTTTCATATGTATTTCATAACTTCTTCCAAAGCTCTTCTACATTTTCACAGCCCAATATTGTAAAGTAAACATTATCTTCTAGGTGCAATCGAATGGTAAACTTGGTCGTTTCATCCAACTCATCCCAATCATTTTCGTTGATGTCAGTGAGCTTTTTTGAGATTCCATTTACTGGCTTCCATTGCCTCCTCTGAATCAGCACATCTTTAATCTAATTCTTCTATAGAGCAAAGTTTGTGCCATCAAATTTTTGGATCTCAAAATGTTTTTGCCCTGTAAGTTATAGCTCCTCCTCGGAACACTAGCAAGAGACCCTTATGCACTAGATGTGCATGAGACCTCTGATGCCATGATGATAGAGAACTCAATAGAATGATAATGGAGCTCGAAGATTCCAAACACCACTAAGGCTCAAAAACTGACCAAGTGTCAAATTTTGGGAAAAAATCAACAGCTTTCCCAAAAAAATGAATTAATGAATAGTAATGACCAACCAAAAGGATTATGTGAGAATCAATATGCTCACACCAATAAGTGTATCAAGGAGTAAATCAACCACTCTATACTTGAAAAAATAAAAAAAAATGGAAAATCTTTTTCAAAGTATCCTTTGCAAAATGAGCATACTAGTGTCAAAATCTTATAAAACTACAAGTACTGACATGTTAACCTGCATAGTGAATCACTGACTCCACTGCATATAATCAGTTACCTGAAAGAAGCCAACTAGGCTTATCCAGCACCTATGAACAACTAGCATACATCTACTATGGTGAGGCTAGGTAAACCTTCCACTTGCATCACTAAAGAGACCCCAAAATTTGGGTATCTCTGAGTTAAGAAAAACCTTTCCATGACACTCTTTATCAAACGTAAAAGCCTTTATGCAAAAAATGTTACCGCTATTTCAATGACCACATGGATGAACATAAGCAGTATCCACAAAAGTATTCGTAGTGTTTATGTGCTCAATATATGCAATAAAATGGCACTAAAAAAGTTGAATTCATAGCCCAGATATTACCCAACAGCACCTGTAAGTGTGTGTCAACTATGTTCTTTAGGCTCAAAAAACCTTCATAGCCTTGTGTGTCAACTATGTTCTTTAGGCTCAAAAGACCTTTCAAGAAACCTATAGATTTATTAGTGTGGCTCAAAACATAGCCCCAAAGATTAATATTTGTTGTCGGGGAAGTACAAAGAGCACTCCTCTTGGTGTTCTTGAACCTGTATAAAGAAAATTATGCATGAAAGTACTACAAAATGACGATAAGAATTGCCCCAAAAATGCTTCAAAATAGGCTTTGAAAGCCAAGAATGAAGTTTTGAGCAACCAAACATGTTCAAAATAATGTTAACCTTAGTCTTTCCCCTTCTTCAAACACCTCAACAATGTAGCTTAGTGGCAAGAGATTGCCGGTGAAACGAGCTCCGAGGTGAAGAGTACTGGGATGGATGACCTCCCGAGAAGTATCGGGAAGCTCTATCTTCCTTGATCATTATGGTCCTCCTTCACATGTAGCTAATCATGCCGGCAGTGACTTTGGTGACTCGGATAACAAGGTATGCCAAGGTCTATGCCTTGGTAGCCACCTTAGTCGCTCCCTTGGAGAAAGCCTTGGGTGGGCGAGCATGATACCCGTGAAGTATTTTGATAGACATGCACCTCAATGGACTCTACTTCTTGAGAGCTCCACATTGATACCCTCTACGTAGAAAATCTAGATCCATATGCTACACACAGTACTCCGCATAGAGCTTGTAGAATGCACAGAAAACACAGTACATAGAGAGCACGAACACAGATTTTTTGGGTGTTACAAATGCGGTTGAACTTATAATCTGTAGCTGACCAAGCCATTATATGTTTTATTAAAGAGTCTTTTACATGGACACTAATCATAGTAGATAGATAGATAGATAGATAGATAGATAGATAGATAGATAGATAGATAGATAGATAGTGTCATGGACACAAAGAAAATCATCTTAAACCTTAGATTCCATGTGAATTTCTTATATCTCATGTTTGGTTGAGATTTTGGAGAAACTAATGCTAACATTGCGTTTGGAATGTGCCAAAAACCCAAGATCAACGGTCTATTTGTTGAATTCGAATGCCCGAAGATCTTGTTTCTGATTGATGATATCATCAATGAAATCATCAACTCGTAACCGCCCTTGAACCACCCTTGGGAAACCTATATAAAGAGGGCTTGGTCACATTCATTCTCAGTCTTTCCAATACCCGTCTTGGGAGCTCAAGGAGTCGTTACCACCAAGTAAGTACTCTCCAAGTTCCAATTCTAGTTCTTGTCTTGTTCCTTGTTCCAATCTTGTCTACTCTTGTATCTTGGACATCTCGTCTTGTCCTCTTATAATCTCATAGTACGAGATCTTGTCTAGTTACTTCTTGTATCTAATTCATCTCCCTGAAGGGAATTCTTGTAATCAAGATATCTTGTTTCATACCTACGGTCTCGGGTTGTGGGATCTCCTGTATCATCTTGAGTCCAATTTTCCATACCTAAGGGTCCCGAGTTGTGGGACGTCTTGTATCAGTTATATATTCTTGTAGTGTTCTCTCTACGTGGGTGTTCTTGTAATCAAAAGTATAATTCCGAATTCTTGTCTAGTCTAGTTAGAGAGCATAATCTTGTGCTCCCTTGACATTTTGGCAAGACTATCCACATCACATCCTTGTCAAGAATGATGGACTCTATATCCATACTCAAAAATATTGAGTTTACTTTGAATTATATATATCAAAAACTCGAAGATCTTAAAAGAAGGTTATGACAAGGTGACCTCTCAGTTGCAAAATTTGTATCAGACTTTAGAAATGTATTTCAAGGATCCATATATCAAGAAGATTATGTAGTTAATCAATTTCAGAGTGATCTCAAATATGAAATAAAGGATCATTTGCTTTATACATCTGAAATAAATACTTTAGATGAGGCTATCAGTCAAGCAGTTTGGTGTAAGGATCAATTGTCCAAAGAAATCAAAGTCCAAGAACTAGAAGTGTTGAGTAATCAAGGTAGTGTGCTATGAGAATCTGAATCAAGAATCTTTGAATCCCAAGTACTCATTAAAAATGGTATGGAGTATATATATTCTGAAGATAACAAGAAGGTGAAGGATAAGGAGGAGTTCATGTTCAATCAAGGAGGCGTGCTTACTCAAGGCTCTCCATCAAGGATCTTGGAAACACCACAACATTCCACTAGAAGCTCGAAGGATCTATCACATGAAGAACCCAAGGAAGCTCAAGAGATACCCACTCCTTCACCACCTATCAAGATTGAGGATCATGAAGAATTCAAGGTCGTGCATGTATTAGATTCAAGGATCTCTCAAGGAAGATTGGAATGCCTTATTCATTGGAAAGCGTATAATATCAGTGATCGTACCTTTTTTTTTTAATCTTCAGAGAAAAAATCAAGGTTCATGAATTCCATAAGAAGAATCCAATGAAATCCAAGCTAGAGAACATAGCCACTCATCATGAAACTCGTCGCTTGAGAGGGAGATGATGTCATAGACAAAGAAAATCATCTTAAACCTTAGATTCCATGTGAATTTCCTATATCTCATGTTTGGTTGAGATTTTGGAGAAACTAATGCTACCATTGCATCCAGAATGTGCCAAAAACCTAAGATCAACTGTCTATTTGCTGAATTCTAACACCCAAAGGTCTTGTTTTCAATTGATGATATCATCGATGACATCATTAACTCGTAACCGCTCTTGAACTACCCTTGGGAAACCTATATAAAGAGGGCTTGGCCACATTCATTCTCAGTCTTGCCAATACTAGTCTTGGGAGCTCAAGGAGTCATAACCACCAAGTAAGTACTCTCCAAGTTCCACTCCCAGTTCTTGTCTTGTTCCTTGTTCAAGTCTTGTATGTTGAACATCTCGTCTTGTCCCCTTGTAACCTCGTAGTACGAGATCTTGTCTAGTTACTTCTTGTATCTAGTTCATCTCCCTGAAATGAATTCTTGTAATCGAGATATCTTGTTTCATAACTACACTCCCACGTTGTGGGATCTCCTTTATCATCTCGAGTCCAATTTTCCATACCCAACAGTCCCATCTTGTGGGACGTCTTGTATGAGTTATATATTCTTCTATTGTTCTCTCTACATGGGTGTTCTTGTAATCAAAAGTATAATTCCGATTTCTTGTCTATTCCAATCAGAGAACACAATCTAGTGCTTCCCTAATAGATAGATAGATAGATAAATAGAAAGAAAGAAAGAAAGAAAGAAAGAAAGAAAGAAACAACGATAGATAGATCGACAGATAGATAGATAGATAGATAGATAGATAGATAGATAGATAGATAGATAGATAGATAGATAGATAGATAGATAGATAGATAGATAGATAGATAGATAGATAGATAGATAGATAGATAGATAGATAGATAGATAAATAGATAGATAGATAGATAGATAGATAGATAGATAGATAGATAGATAGATAGATAGATAGATAGATAGATAGATAGATAGATAGATAGATAGATAGATAGGTAGGTAGATAGATATGTTGAAGAATCACTCACTAATTAGACATAAAAGGCATGAACATATATGAAGAATGAAGGAAGACAAAAAGAAGCAGAAACAAAGCATTGAGAAAATTAAACCTTAGTGAAGGGATAAATTCACGACTGTAATATAGTTCATAGAAACTTCCAGAATTACGAACTTGCAGGTATCAAAAGAGAAATAATGATTATCTCAAAAGAGAAATAACTTGCAGGTATACACCGCAACAAAATGCAGTAGCAGAAAGGAGAAACCGAACTCTCGTTGAGTTTGCCAGAGCAATGCTAAAGGAGAAGAATTGTCTAAACTATCTTTGGGCTGATGTTGTAAATACAGCCACATATCTTGTAAACAGATTACCGTTTGTAGCTTTAAATGGAATGACCCCTTATGAAGATTGGTGGGGTAAGAAACCAACACTTGATCATTGCAAAGTGTTTGGATCAGTTTCTTATGCTTATGTACCATCACAACTTAGACATAAGCTTGAACCAAAAGCTGAAAAATATGTGTTCATTGGATACGATGAAAAGCAAATGGGTTATAGGTTATGGAGTCCTTTAACCAAACAGTTTATTGTTTCCAGAGATGTGACATTTGATGAAGAAAAGAGTTGGTATGCACATAAAGAGCATAATGATGAAACATTTAAAGAGGAGGTAAGAAGAAATGAAAAAGGTAAATCACATATGTAGGTAAATGGAGATGAAGATCATATGCAGGCAAGTACATCCAGATATGGATCAGTTATGAGAAATGAAGATGCACTGAGATTTGATGAAGAATTGTATTCAGATACACATGAAGAGTATGAACCAAGAAGGTCAAATAGATTAAGGAAACAACCGACAAGGTATTCCTATGATACTTCTTATTTGACTCAGAAAAACTATGCTTACTTAGTAAAGGAAGATGAAGAGCCTCAGAATTATAGTGAAGCAAAAGGTAAGGAAAAATGGGAAGGATGGGTTTACAAAGTTAAGAAGCTTGCAGATGGAAGAATAGCTAGATACAAAGATAGACTGATAGTCAAAGGTTATGCTTAGACGCATGGCATAGATTATGATGAGACATTCAGTCCAATGGCAAAGATGTCCTAAGGACAGTGATTCCTATAACAGCATCAAAAGGATGGAAGCTAAGTCAGTTGGATATAAAGAATGCATTTTTAAATGGATATATATCAGATGAGGTCTACATGGAACAACTTGAAGGGTTTGTAAGTTCCACTTACCCAAATCATGTTTGCAGATTAAGAAGAGCACTCTATGGATTGAAGCAAGCTCCAAGAGCTTGGAGTTACAGACTTGTAAAGTATCTCAATGATCTTGGATACCAAAGTTCAAAGGCAGATGCAAGTCTCATTAAGAGAACAGATGAAGGTATGATCTACATTTGTATTTATGTAGATGACATTATAATCACAGGTACCTGAGATGAAGGAATCAAAGAGGTAAAGAGAATGCTTGAAAAAGAGTTCAAGATCAGTGATCTAGGAAAGTTATCATACTTTCTTGGAATGGAAGTTACATATACATATCATGGTGTATATGTTTCGCAAGAAAGGTATCTTCTCAACTTACTGAAGAAGCTTAACATGGAGAATTGCAAAGAAGCCTCAACACCACTTGAGGTAAAGTGAATTTTTCGGAGTTCACTAAATATAGTTATAAAGTTTTCAGTTTTTCAGAAGGTTGCTAAGCTATTGATGATTATAGAGGTGTTCTAACATCACTGTAGCTTAGTTCTTGTGGTGTGGCGAATTCCGTAGCTAAGTTCAGCTTTCGTCGCATAAACAAGTGGTATCAGAGCAGAAAGGTCCTCAAGAGTAAACAAAAGTGAAGATATAAAGGAAATTGAAGAATTCTCATAAGAAAGGTGAAAGCTGAGGTGATCAACAACAAACAGCATCAGAAAAATCATTCTGAAGTCATTCTCAAGGGTAAAGGTTTATGAAAGGTAAAATCTTTTAACAGTATACTCATCGACAGGAACAGAAACAAGAAGATCATGGTAGATCACATTTCTATTGACAAATTAGACAGAGATAATTATCCCGCATGGGTAATGTGAATGGAAGCCTTACTTATGAGTAAGGACTTAATGATATATGTGACAAGAGAAGAAAAGAAGCCTACTTTTGGAGACGACAGTCAACCAAAGAAAGAAGAGTTAGAAGCCTTGAAGCTATGGCAGAAGGAAGATGCAATGGCAAGAGCTTATATCTACAATACCATTACAGATCTCTACTACCACACATATGGAGTGCATTGGAAGATCATTTCCAATACACTACCAAAGCTAGGAAGGCTAGCTTATGTTCAGAGTTTACAACGTTCAAGAAAAAGCAAAGTCAAAGCATTAGTAATTATGTTACTAAGATGAAGGACTTGGCAGACAGTCTTGGATCTATTGATGAGGATATTGAAGACCATAGGTTAATAGCGCAAGTGCTTGCAGGATTGAGAGGAGATGAAAAGTGGAAACCTTTCGTACTCTCAATCGAACTTTCATTAAATCATTTTGTACCAGATTTAAATCAGTTGCTTGGACTAATGCTAACATTTGAGCAAGATTTGAAGACAGATGGAGATAAAGGACATAGTTCTGCTATGTATGCAAAGAATAAGAAGAAAGGTGATAAAGGAAAAGAAAAAGATGAAGAAGAGATGACTACTCAAGCAAATTATGCAAGAGGAAGAGGTAATGTCAGAAGTAAAAGTAGAGATAATACAAAAGGAAGAGGTAATCAGAATAACAACAAGAAGAATTGTTGGATCTGTGAATTAAGCAATCATTTGGCTCATGATTGCTAGCATAATTCTCAAGGATCAAGTCAGAAATAGAATAACAATAGTAGAGGCAGAAGCGGAAGATATCAAAGAAGTAGAAAAAGCCAAAGAGGCGGATATGGTAGAGGTGGAACAAGAAGTTGGGGACAGACTCAGTCTCACAACACTACCTACTACAACTATGCAAATGATACACAGAATGACAATCATACAACATTGATGATGAATTCGATAAGTGTGGTAGAAAATGAAAACCTCAAGGTATTCTATATTGACTCTGGTTGTTCAAATCATTTGTCAAGAAATAGATAATTGTTATCAGAACTGGAAGGAGGTATTTCGAATCATACAGTACAAACAGGTGATAACACAAAACATAATGTGCGGTCAATTGGAAAAGTAAAGTGTAAGAATGGAGCTAACCTGCTAACAAATGTTTTGTATGTTCCAACAATCCCAAAGAATCTAATCAGCATGGGACAGATAGTAGAAAAAGGTTTTCAAGTCAGGTTTACAAATGAAGGAGTATTTGTTGAAGATCCAGAGAATGGATACAATCAAATTGTCTATGGTAAAAAGCAAGGTAGACTTTTTACTCTTAAAGTGCAAGGGAATGTTGTTCAAGCCTTGATCACACATGGTGATGAAGTATTTACAGAATTAGACCTCTGGCATAAGAGGTTAGGACACTTTAATGCAAAAGGAATAAAAAATATGGTGGAAAAACAATCCATAAGAGGATTACCAAATATGAAAAATCAACATATGATTCATAAATGTGAAGCCTATCAGATGGGAAAAGCACAAAGGTTACCATTTCAGAAGAAGGATTACAAACATGATGGTTTGCTAGAACTCATACATACAGATGTATGGGGACCGACAAAAGAAGGATCTATCAGTGGCTCAAGATATTATGTTCTTTTTATTGATGATGCAACAAGATGGATAACTCTATATGTTTTGAAAGAGAAGTCAAAAGTGTTTGGAGCTTTCAAGCATTTTCATGCATATGCTGAAAGACTTACAGGACAAAAACTCAAAAGACTAAGGTCTGATGGAGGAGGAGAATATTTTTCTCAAAAATTCGATGATTATCTGTGGAATGCAGGTATCAAAAGAGAAATAACTTGCAAGTATACACCGCAACAAAATGGAGTAGCAGAAAGGAGAAATCGAACTCTAGTTGAGTTTGCTAGAGCAATGTTAAAGGAGAAGAATTGTCCAAACTATCTTTGGGCTGATGTTGTAAATACAGCCATATATCTTGTAAACAAATTATCATGTGCAGCTTTAAATGGAATGACCCCTTATGAAGCTTGGTGGGGTAAGAAACCAACACTTGATCATTGCAAAGTGTTTGGATCAGTTTCTTATGCTTATGTACCATCACAACTTAGACATAAGCTTGAACCAAAAGCTGAAAAATATGTGTTCATTGGATACGATGAAAAGCAAATGGGTTATAGGTTATGGAGTCCTTTAACCAAACAGTTTATTGTTTCCAGAGATGTGACATTTGATGAATAAAAGAGTTGGTATGCAGATAAAGAGCATAATGATGACACATTTAAAGAGGAGGTAAGAAGAAATGAAAAAGGTAAATCACATATGCAGGTAAATGGAGATGAAGATCATATGCAGGCAAGTACATCCAGATATGGATCAATTATGAGAAATGAAGATGCACCAAGATTTGATGAAGAAGTGTATTCAGATACACATGAAGAGTATGAACCAAGAAGGTCAAATAGATTAAGGAAACAACCGACAAGGTATTCCTATGATACTTCTTATTTGACTCAGAAAAACTATGCTTACTTAGTAACAGAAGATGAAGAGCCTCATAATTATAGTGAAGCAAAAGGTAAGGAAAAATGGGAAGAAGCAATGAAGGAGAAGTTCAGTGCACTTGAGGAGAACAAGACTTGGGAACTTGTTCCAAAACCAAATGGTAAAAAAGTGATTGGAAATAAATGGGTTTACAAGGTTAAGAAGCTTGCATATGGAAGAATAGCCAGATACAAAGCTATACTGGTAGTCAAAGGTTATGCTCAGACGCATGGCATAGATTATGATGAGACATTCAGTCTAGTGGCAAAGATGTCAACTATAAGGACAGTGATTCCTATAGCAGCATCAAAAGGATGGAAGCTAAGTCAATTGGATATAAAGAATGCATTTCTAAATGGATATATATCAGATGAGGTCTACATGGAACAACCTGAAGGGTTTGTAAGTTCGAGTTACCCAAATCATGTTTGCAGATTAAGAAGAGCACTCTATGGATTGAAGCAAGCTCCAATCTACATTTGTATGATCTACATTTGTATTTATGTAGATGACATTATAATCACAGGTACCTCATATGAAGGAATCAAGGAGGTAAAGAGAATGCTTGAAAAGGAGTTCAAAATCAGTGATCTAGGAAAGTTATCATACTTTCTTGGAATGGAAGTTACATATACAAATCATGGTGTATATGTTTCGCAAGAAAGGTATCTTCTCAACTTACTGAAGAAGTTTAACATGGAGAATTGCAGAGAAGTCTCAACACCACTTAAGGTAAATCATAAACTCGGCAAATATGATGGTGCAGAGTTTAAAGATATGAGGAAGTATCAATCTTTAGTGGGAAGCTTGATTTATGCTACTCTAACAAGACCAGATCTTAGTTATGCAGTAGGAGTTCTCACAGTTTATGCATTGTCCGAAGGATCAACATTAGATTGCAAGACAAAGAGTTCTTAGATATATCAAAAGAACTATAAAGGAAGGATTATATTATCCTTTTACATCAGATATAAGGTTAAGAGCATACAATCATTCAGATTGTGCAAGAAGTCAAGATGACAGAAGGTCAACACATGGGTATATGATATACCTAGGAGATAAGCTTTTCAGTTGGTGTTCAAAAAGCAGCATACAGTGGCTTTATCGTCAACTGA
>CM035428.1:115531702-115719202 GCA_020310875.1 Ceratopteris richardii
AGAGAGAGAGAGAGAGAGAGGCGTACTCATTCCTGCGTATCAAGCTTGTGTTTTTTTCTTGGGGGAGGAGGGGGGGAAGGGGGGATGTGTGGTGATGTGTGTGAGAGAGGGGAGAAGAGAGATCTAGAGAGAGAGATCGAGAGAGAGAGAGAGAGGCGTACTCATTCCTGCGTATCGAGAGAGAGAGAGAGAGAGAGAGAGAGAGAGAGAGAGAGGCGTACTCATTTTCCTTTTTGAAATATCAAAAAGGAAAATGAATATCACTCTGCTTAAGGTTGTAGAAAGTCAAATAAATCGTGACTCACAATCTAAGTATGCATTAACTGACAGATTGAGTATAGAGTAACCATAAATATTGAGTATAGAGTATAGAAAAAAGATCATGGATCAATCGACAACATTAAGAGCATCGACAAGATGTTGGGTTGATAACATTAAAATAATGTTGGCATGTAAAGACAATCATCATCGTTATTGTAGAAACAATCACGGATAACATAAGTTATGTTGCAAGTGACAGCCAAATTCATGAGATATGAGGACGCCATCTGCACAACCTCAAAATCAACCACCACAGCAAGATCCACAGGCTGGCAGCGAATCTGCAAAGCACACCTCTCTCTCTCTCTCTCTCTCTCTCTCTCTCTCTCTCTCTCTCTCTCTCTCTCTCTCTCTCTCTCTCTCTCTCTCTCTCTCTCTCTCTCTCTCTCTCTCTCTCTCTCTCTCTCTCTCTCTCTCTCTCTATATATATATATATATATATATATATATATATATATATATATATATATATATATATATATATATATATATATATATATATATATATATATATATATATCTCTCTCTATCTCTATCTCTATCTCTATCTATCTATCTATCTATCTGTATCTATATATATATATATATATATATATATATATATATATATATATATATATATATATATATATATATATATATATATATATATATATCTGCAAAGCACACCTCTCTCTCTCTCTCTCTCTCTCTCTCTCTCTCTCTCTCTCTCTCTCTCTCTCTCTCTCTCTCTCTCTCTCTCTCTCTCTCTCTCTCTCTCTCTCTCTCTATCTATCTATCTATCTATCTATCTATATATATATATATATATATATATATATATATATATATATATATATATATATATATATATGTATATATATATATATACACCAGTACACATTCTATTATACACTGATGATTTTGTATTGATTTCAGAGTCCACGGAGGGGCTACAGCGCCATCTGGATGACTTGGATGAGTTTTTTACACAGAAGGGGTTGACAGTAAACCCTGGTAAGACCAAAGTCATGATCTTCTGCACCTCTCCTATGGTGAGGAATGCAGCAGGCTTTACGTCAGCCACGGGACAGATACAGGTGGTCACTTCATGTGTACTTAGGAGTCACATTCACGAGTCTACCTGGTCCCTTCAGTATGAGATAGGCTGCCACAGATAGGCTCACTCGAGGATATGCACCTTTGGCCTTGTTAGAGTGGAGATGTCATCAGGCACACTTTGAGCCCTGTACGAAGAGGTGGTTATTTGACACACTAGTCACACCAGCTGTGATGTATGCAGCGACTGTTTGAGCTCCAGGTCTCTCAGTCACCCAGTGCAGTGCGATTGAGAGGCCATAGCCACGCATGATTTCACGACAGGGAAACAGTCACTGCTTGGTATTCTCAGGTTCAGGCATGGTTTGATGGCTATGGATAGGATACCAACCTTCCAGTATGACCCAGATTCTCCCCACGTTCACCTCTCAAATAGTGAGTGGAACACTATGCTCAGAGAGGATCTCTCGTAGCTCTACACTAGTCAGACCTGGTTCACTTCCAGTTTAGGATCCAGATTGTCACACTACCGAGACAAGTTCTTGGACTTTCTAGCTGACAGTTTCATGCAAAGACCACGCTACATGGACACATACATGCCTCATAGCTCGAGGGTAGTGATTGGTCAGCTAAGCCCAAGGGTTTCATCACACCGATTAGAGATTAACACTGGCATAGCAGCAGTGTAATAAAGTAAGTCCATGATCTAAGGGTCTGGCCGGTTCAAACAGATCTGAAATCAGACACCGTTTGGTTACCCGTGCATATGACCAAAGATCTCGAGACTAGACTTACTAGAGGTCATGTGCTCTTGTAACAAGTAATCCACTATAGCTTAGTGGTTAAGTCTCAAGGGTGTGGAGGAGGCCTTGGGTTCAACCTCCATGGGATACATGGGAAGAGTATTTTGCCCAAGAGATCTAGAACCTTCTAGAAGCATCCACTTGAATTAACTGGAGTTAACTGGGACACTTGGCACACATGCAGTTACATGGCCGACACATGGATGGTTAGAATCCACCTTCCCAAGAAGGCAATCCCCTGGAGAGAGCTATATATAGAGGCATATGGTTAGGAGAAGAGTCATCTCTCTAGCATGTGGTGGTCGAAATCATGCATAGGTATCAGAGCTAGAGCTTTCATGGAGACCTTGTGAGGAACTATCATCTTCCTCAAGCTTTTATGGAGATACATGTCCTTTATCACATGAGATCCTTCATTCTTCTCAAAGATGAGTTCGTAATCAACAGCGTTCCTCCTTACGAGTGCAGTAATTGAGCTCCCTGAATTGATGTATCTAGCAATCGACTCCTCGCAAGTTTACGTATCTTTAAAGTTGAACGTTGTATAGAGTTTTAGTTCTTTATTTCCGCTTTCCGAATCTTTTGGATTTGACTCAGATATGGTATCTGATTCTTTATCAGAGAAGTCAAGGGTTAGCCAGTTGGAACAAGATAACTAAATTAAACATCCCGGATAGATGTTCTGTACAAAAACCCTTTCAATCTTCAAAAGATGCTAAGTCTAAGTTGACTTATTTATTTGAGTTTGCTTCCAGTTCTCTAGTTTAGCTAACTTTAATGACTTTCTAGAGTCCAGTACACTCTAGAATAGAGAAGTTAAGAATTGCTCATAAGAGTGTCCCACGAACTTAGAACCAAAAATTTTTGAGAAAAGCGTCCTAAGTTGGATCATTTTCATTTTGGATTTGAGTGGTCAAGTTATAGTTCAATCGACCCAAAGTAAATGTAAAACTTTCTCCTACCGTTTACATAGGATTTTCAAGTCCATTAGGACAAAGTAGTCCTCCAGGTCAAAAAATCCAATGAATGTTGGTTGAGAGTAAACCATTGTACAGACATCCAAGTTAAATGTTCAAGTCAACCAAACTTCAAGTTTTCCAAATCAAATTCAAGTGAATCAAGAGTTCTCAAAGTCTTGATTGGGATAAGAATTCCACCTTAGTTACTAAGTCCATGCACCAATCATGCCCAAAAATGGACTAGTATAGATGTTTGAGTCAATTAAACTTCAAGTTTTCCAAATCAAATTCAAGTGAATCAAGAGTTCTCAAAGTCTTGATTGGGATAAGAATTCCACCTTAGTTACTAAGTCCATGCACCAATCATGCCCAAAAATAGACTAGTAATTTGAACACACCCAGTTCACATGTTCGTGCCCAGATCACACCTAGTAAAACAGTAAATTGGGTAAGGATGTTATTAGATCCACCCTTACAATGGTTTCACACCGCCCGGCGGCACAATGAGCACTTCCATATGGCGCAATCTGATTTGCTTTCAAAAAAGAAAAGAATTCCGGGCTTACCATTTCTTAAGCCAACCTCCCCCCCTCGGAACAAATATGTGCTGCTCTGACAATAGCTTTTGATTGGTTCTTTAAGTTGTTCAACCAATAAAATAACTTGAAAATTTTGAAATCCAGAGTCTACCGCCGCTCTGTGTGAACTGGACCTGACGGCACATGCCGTGACTCAGTAAACTTGCTGCCTTGTCTGAACCCGCCCTTATTATTCATTCACTACTTCGTACTTTGAACAGTTCATCAAAGTGCAAAGCCAGACGATGTTTTGAAACATTTGGGCAACGATACCACCACATAGATAAGACATGTTCTTCCAATTTTAGAACATGAGGCTCGGGGGTTTCCTATAGTATTTGTATAGCTCTATTTTCGAGGACGAAAATATTTTTCCAAAGCGAGAAGAATGTAATAAAGTAAGTCTATAACGTAAGGGTCCGATTGGTTCAGACAAATCTGAAATCGGACACCATTTGGTCACCGAACCAAAGATATCGAGACTAGACTTATTAAGAGATCATGTGCTCTTGTAAACAAGTGATCCACTTAGCTAAGTGGTTAAGTCTCAAGGGTGTGAAGGAGGAGGCCTTGGGTTCAACCCCCATGCGGTACATGGGGAGTATTTTGCCCAAAAAGATCTCGAGCTTTCTAGAAGCATCCACTTGAGTTTAACTCGAGTTAATTGGGACACTTGGTGCACATGCAGTTACATGGATGATTAGAATCCACCTTCCCAAGAAGGCAATCCCCTGAAGAACGCTATATATAGAGGCATATGGTTGGGAGAAGAGTCATCTCTCTAGCACGTGGCGGTCGTAATCTTGCAAGTAGACACTCCCAGAGAGGAGAGGGTTTGTCAAATATGCGGGGTAGAGATAGAGGATGAGGAGCATTTTGTATGTAGGTGCAAGGCACAAGATGATATTAGGAGCAAAAATGAGGCTTTATTTACAAGAAAGCCTATCCTTCGTGAGATTATGGCCTCCAAAGATCAATGTCAGTTAGGATGATTCTTACTAGAGATACACAACCACAAAGATTCCCTGCTCCATCCCACCACGGAAGCTCAGACTAGAGGGAGACAGACAAAGCTCACTAACTTCTTCACCCCACGACATGCACCAGCCCCCCCCCCCACCAACTGTCACACAGGGAGGGTTGACTCTTCAGCAAGTTGAGACATCTCGTGTTAGGAGACGCCCTTGCATCATAGGCTATGGGCTCAGATTTCATAGACACCAAATTGCAGATATCAAAGCTCATTACCATCGAGTCATTTAGGAGAGAGAGAGAAAGAGAGCCCATATGATGGCCGATCCCGTTGCAGTCATATGTGCAGCCCTGACACACCTCCACCTATGTACCACATACCACACCCACACGAGTGCTGCATTGAGACCACCTCCACCTATGTACCACATACTACACCCACACGAGCACTGAATGGAGATGGTCAGTCATTTCGATGCATTCTCATATTTGTACTACCCTCTTGCATATAGGCTACCATAGGGATAGCACTCAATTTATCCCCCCTCTCTCATGGATTCTCCACACATGCATGTTATGGAGACTCTAATTTTCCTTGTATTAGCATCAGTTTTTATTTTCAGCGTACTTTGTCTTTTGGATTGACCCGAGACATAGCCTATGTACATTGGTTTTGTCTCACAGGTCGAGTTCGGCCTTCTAATAGGTGTTCTCTCTCTCTCTCTCTCTCTCTCTCTCTCTCTCTCTCTCTCTCTCTCTCTCTCTCTCTCTCTCTCTCTCTCTCTCTCTCTCTCTCTCTCTCTCTCTCTCTCTCTCTCTCTCTCTCTCTCTCTCTCTCTCTCTCTCTCTCTCTCTCTCTCCCCCCAAAAAAAAAGATTTTATGCTACAGGAGCAGCTTGGACAAATGCAAATGCATAAACAAGAGGGGGAATCTCCCTTATTGAGGATATTTAAGAAGAGCTTCAGAAGGTCTAAGTTAAAGCCAAAGAATAATGTGAAGGTCAAAACCAGGTGGGCAGAAATTGCTTTTATTTCTTCTTCTTTTTTTCCCCTTTTTTTTTTTAACATCAAGAATGAAATCAATAAGGACCATATCGTACATCCAATCCTTGAGAAGATGCAGCATGGTAAGTATCTACATGAACAAGTAAACAGGTCATAGGACTCAAAGGAAGTCAGATCTCCAAAAAAGGATGCATGATTGTTAGGTTGGATGCTTGGTTCTAAAAACTCAGAACCCATCTCCAAGGCTTGGAGAGCAAATCAAGATCCCTCTATGAAAAGAGCATTGATCATGCAGCTCAGAGATTTGTTGTCAAATTGAACGTAGCTGTAAAAAGCTGGAGCAAGCACTGAAACAACACACAACAGCAGTAAAACAGAATTCAGCAGGATCCAAATCTCTGAGCTGCAGGAGGAATAAAAGAGGGGGAGAGAACATTGAGAAGCCAGACAAAGAATTAAAATGCACTGACTCACCGATCTCCAACTCTGCAATATGATACTTTGGAGCTTACCTTATTTACACATGAACACATGCAGAAGTCAACAATAATTGTGCCTCTATTTTCACAATAATAATAATAAGACAATTATGTAGAGCTGTTATACTGCAAGATCTCAGCAATCTTTTTGGGATGTCATAGCCAAGTTCTGAGCAGAAACGTAATCGAAGATGACAAAGTGAAGAAATAGTGTCACACGGAGCCATACTAACCTCCCGGCCACGTGCTGCCATTCATATACATATCAATCTCTCTCTTTCCATATATACAAATGTATTTGGCCTTCCCAAGTGTCTCCTCATAAGGATTATAGGTGGGGTTATCTCCCTCTTTATCATATGACTCATATAGCATTTCCTTCCCCTTTAGTCCATTTTTATCCTCAACAATGGCGATGAGAGGCCCTAGTGAAAAAGTGCGAGGATATGATCAGCACTCCCACTAAACCCCATGTACCCTGTACATAGTCATCTCCATGCGGTGTTCCCCCATATCCTCCACCTTGAGAAGCCTCATAAAAACATCTCAAGGTGGAAAATTGTCTTTAGGTTGTCTATTATCTCCCATATACACCTAACTTTCAAACTAGCACTCCCATAACATCTAACATCATAAAAGTGAACTAGATCTAAGTACCTCTCACTAGGTCCTCACATATATTGGATACCCCAATTATTTCTTTCTTAGGGATCCATGCTCCAAATCATAGACCTAGTACCAAGATTATGGCCTTCCTAACTATCACTTGAATCTCATAAGCACTTGTCGGTGCTCTCTCATGAAACTTGTCTTCATGGTCCCCTTTAATTGGCTTCCTTAGTAGATTAGCAATAAACACTTCACTATTTAACTCAATATGATGCCCTAGAGTGAGGTTGCTCACTCTTTCGGCATACATCAAGATGCCCCATGGTTTCGTTTCTAAGGTCTAAATACCTCTTTTCTTGGAAACACTTTGTTTATTTTCTTATTTATATCAAAGTAAAGATCTTGAAATGAAGTCCTAGTGGTTTGAGTTAAGCCTCAAGCCCATATTCTTCATGCTTACAAGCATTCTTAAAACCTTATGATGTTTGCAATAAACATCATAGTACAAGTGCATGTTACCATGGCATTATGTTCTAGGTATCATATGTTATATGTATGCATGTTTTAATGAGCATGCATTGCTTTTGCTACTTTTACTCAATCATGCTTAACTTATCACGCACAGAGTCTCCTTTAATTATTCATGGAACATATATAATGCCACAAAAGTAGAAAAATTTCAATCGTGCTAACTTTAGCTATCATGCACACAGTCTACTTTAATTATTCATGGCATCTATATAATGCCAAAAATTTCCAAGGCCAAAAAATCTTTTTTTTTTTTTAAATGAGCATAACATGAGAAAAAAAGGCATTTCAAGCCTATGGCGCATAGGCCATCAACAATATCTTAGGGCTCTGTTGGCTTGTGGCATGCAAGCCATAAATTATGCTTTCGTACTCCATAACCTACAAAAAACAATATTATTGCAACAATATCTTTGTTGGATTTCCTTTTGATTACTAATAATAAAAAAAATATTGCAAACATCAAGTATATATATTATATTTACTTGCATAATGATCCATAATCCTCTTAAGATCAAGATAGTAATTACCATGCATTTATGCATCTATATGCTAACATTTCCAAACATAAACCATAATACTTGAAAATGTAAGCAATATCCCCAATGTGGCTTGGCGTCCAGATTGAATGCATCCAACAAGCCTTGGCACCTCTACGCTTTTTCTCATTAGGCCTAGAATGAGAATTACAAATGTCCAATTAGCACCGAAGCACTTGCAAAACATTAGACATGCTCAAATTGTTAGAAAAATTGGGAAGTGAAATCACTTCGAACGCCTTCACAATTTGCAAGATATCTCTTCTAGATTGTAGTTGTCGAAAACCACCAAAAATGTAGACATGCACCATAAGCTGAAAAAATAGAAATTTCCAAATATTCTTTGGAAAATAAAAAAGTAGATCTTGCATTCTTCGAAAGACTGCCATGGTACACTCAATTTGGAGTTGTGTGAGCCAAGATATGGCCCAAGAAATTGTGACATAAATAATTAGTCCCTCAAGTGGAGAGGGATGGAAAAAGAGAGTAAGGTTGATTTTAAAACACTTAAAACCATATGACATTAGAAAATTCTTCTCTATATCATAAGGGTGATAAGTGTGACGATCATAATTCATCCATTTCCTCCTTCAAAAGCTTCTTAATCACCTTATAATCCTCGCCAAACAAAGAAATGTGCAAAAATGCAAACCTGAAATACTAAAGAAGTTTGGGAAAAGAGGTCTTGGGCAAACTTCAAATCTCTATTTACCCATATATTTCTTTGAACTTCTTGCACCATATGATAGTACATACTCTATACTTCATGTCCGTGCACTTTTCCCTCCAAACCCTCAATTCTCCTTTCCTCCAAAAGGGAATTTTCATGGCCAGAGGGTTTTGGAGGTGGAAAAACCTCCTCCAACTTTCTCCTCAAGGAAGTCCATACTTTGTTCTCCTTGGATATAAAACTTCATTGCCTATTTTTATATATAACCCTTGTCTAACTCCCCCGAAGCTGGGGTTTTGAAAAACTTCATGCCTAAAATACTCACATAAAATGGTGGAGAGACGGTTTTGTGGAGCCTCAAAGTCCACTCCTATTGTATATTAGCTTAAGTTTATTGATTCCCTTTAACACTTCATACATCTCAGTCCATGGATATGTATTTAATATCTCCCCGTTATCTATTGTACCCTTCTAATACATCCCCTCAAAATTGAAGTTTGCAAAAACTTTTGCTTATGTTCTATGATAAGAATTGCCGAAGGGGGTCTTTGAAGATGTTGTATTCCCTTGTTATTCTACAATTTCTTAGAAATTATAATTCTTGATGGTGGTCCATGCTCTTTCTCCAAGAATACTTCTTTTCCTCCTTCAAATCATCTTACATGATCCCTACTGCAAACCTCAAAATCAAAGATTTTCAAGCCAAAAAGATCAAATATAATACATGTACATTGGCCATAAGGAGGGTTTTAGCTCCCTCTTCTTCTCACGTGTCAATCATAGAGGTACTCATATGATATGATGGGATCTTTGAATATGCTATCATGGTAATTTTATAAACTTCCAAAGCAAAATTTGAAGTTTGAAACAATATGCCTCGTGATAGAAAGAAGATCATCAAATTTGAATAGTGATCATTTGTTTTTAGCATAAAATTCTTGTTAGAATGCTCAGCTTGAACCTTTTGCACTGCTGATGTCCGTGATCAATAGAACTGCTAACCCTGCACTTCTATCTCATCTAAATTTCATGAGTAATCGCAATGTTTGTCCAAGCGAAACATATTAAATATGTTTGGGTTGCAAGGTTCCTCATCACAGCACCGAAATTCCATAAATTGCATATGATATAATTAATGTCTCACAAGATGTAAAACAAGAAACATGAAATAAAATTTTGCATGTTTAGAAATATCTTAACAAAAGTCAACCATGATTTCTTAACCCTTGCATGCCTCTTGTACTCTGCAATGCTCTTATTTCCAATAACTATTTCGAGAATGCAACTCAATTAGAGCTTTCTTTTTTCTTGGGGGGCTCGGTCATGAGATGAATATACTTACTGTGATCAACGCCTCGAATGTCTGACAAACCCTTGGGACCTCGATTTGGTCCAGGGCCACGCCCTGGACCTCCATAGGGTCCCCCACCACCAGGGCCTCCACCCCAACCTCCAAATCTAGACGCTCTATCGTCAGAACGCTTCTTTCCATAACCATTTGATGCATCCAACTGCAAGCATGGCAACGTTTTAATCTTTGAAAACAGCACTTGATGTTTGGAAATCAATCAGCCTCTCAGGCTTGTGCAAATTCACATAGTACGCATCCAGCACCCACGCCCTATAAATCAATACGAACAGGACAATATACATACGGAGAACATAGTAGCGAAGAACACGCTGATGAAATTGATGATGCCCCAGAAAAGATCCGAGAATATGCTCAGCCTCATTAAAGAACGCTTCGATATGACGTTTCCTGCACAAGAAACGTGTAAAAGGGAAATTGAAGGTTTCCGACGAGAGACTGAAATACAAAATATCCGCTCTGCGTGACAGCCAACGAAGAGCTCACCTCCTTCGATGTACGCCATCGCTTCTGGCAGACAAAGTCTATGTCGAGATCAAACGCTGAATAGTTTTATTGTTGAACACCGCGTCCGACAACGCTGTTTTATAGCTTTAGTCTAAACGCGTACTCAAACTCCAAGATGGCTCCACATTGCGTTTTGAGTTTTTTTCCTCGTCGCTCGGTCGGGCTCTCATTCGTTTTAGGTCGCGACTCGCGAGATAACATACAATATATAGGAAGAATGCTTACAAGCATCAAATGTGAAGATCAAATTAAGCCTCAAAGCATCTAATTTGAAGATAAGTTTTAGATATGGATAATTAGATTATATAAGATATAGACAATTCGAATATCATTGTATATGCACTTAAGTTTTTTCTTTTTTGTGAGAGTACAATGAATTGGAAACACACTCACACACCAAACCTCGTAAGGTGAAGGCACTATCTTTGAGGAACTCAGAGATATGTCCGGCCAAGATTTGAACTTAGGACTTCCTCTCAGGGATTCAAGGCATCAAACCATTAGGCTATGTGGGCTTGCACTTAAGTTTATTGTCATCAATCTAGAGCTCAAAGGCTCTTTTATGAGATATCAAGAAGTCCAAAAAAAAAGTGTGCGATTTCAATTATCAATTTGTTTTCCTTGTAAATATCATTTGAAGATATGGATAATTTAAAAATAAATTGGTCTTTTATGCGAAGACTCATTGATTTCAATAGTGTGGCCATAAGAAGGTCTCATGTATGGCTCGATAGATTTTGAACCACACACTACTCTACATTCACATCCTAGAACTCAAAAGTTGCCACATTCAAACCAGAATGACAAGTGAATGACTATTGAACTCATGACCTTTTCTCCATGATTTTGGTGTGTTGACACTAACCACACTTGTTGGACTTTTCATGCCACATTTCTCATGCTCACATTCATCACATTTAGGGCAAGTCCAAGGAATACATATTCCTAGTTAGATGGATCATATAGGATCCTATGACTATTTTGACAAGATCCAATGAGATATTTTCTAACCAAGTAGCTTTGTGGTGGAAACTTTCTTCGTTGTTTAAAAGAAACATCTTGTAATGTCTTCTTGACATGTGGATGTCTTGCACAAGGGACATCATGATTTTCATGTTGACCTCTTTATCTTTTTCTCTCCTTAATCTTCTTCTTTCTCTTCCTCTACATAATTATCTTTATGTCTTTGTCTTTTTTTCTTCTTGTCTCTTTCTCACTTTCCCTCTAAATCCTTATGTCACTATTTCCTTTCTTGTAGTTGGTTGTGAGGAGATATAGGCAAAAACAAATGAAGGAAGGAGGCATATAGGTAGTGCTATATAGCCCTTTCTCCCACATAGGTAGAGAATCTCCTTGATTTTAAACGATATAAGGTGCAAAAGGATCATAAGGAAGAGAGGAAGAGGAAGATTTTTCTTCCCACTTGGGTGCTCATGGGCACACTTTCTAGGTGTAGATCATGAGCTCCTATTATGAACATGAGAGTTACATGTCTAGGGGTTGATCCATATGAGAAGAGATTCATTGAGGTCAATGAACATGAGAACTTATTTTTGCAAATCAAAATTGATAAGATCCATCCTTGCACACATGTCAGTCAAAGAATCTAAAGTCACCATTCTATATCCACAAAGATGTGCACCCAATCTCTCATGCAAGTCATCTCCACATGCCCCTCACATTCCCTTGGCTCCCAATCACCTATATTCCACTCTCCTTCCAACCATGATTGGCCCTTGCACTCTAGTAACTTCCCTAGGGCTTCATACACCTTCCATATGGTAACTGTAAAAGGATGAAATAACATCATGACTCTTTGTTAGGGCCTTGGCTCTCCTGAGCATTCAAACTTGACCCACTAGTGTCCTCTTCATTTGTAGAAATTCTAATGTATGCTATATTAACCTAAATAAAAGGGAATACAACATATTGGATGAATTTGTAGGGCTAAAATTTCCATGTGATCTTCTAGCCCATGGGTTTGAACAAGAATCATTACTAAAGTCACATCTACTCCAAACAAAAGCACAAATTTTGTACTTGTATTTTTTTACATTGTCCTTTTCACTCACATCAATGGCAATGCCATCTTTTACATTTGTATACCAACTTTCTATTTCATCAAGCACCACATTGATGATTATACTAACATGACATATGATTGGTTTGTGGTATTTTTCTACCTTTTTCTCAAAGAAATATCCAATTTAAATACAAGTTTCTACTTTTGGTTCAAGCTTTTTCATCAACTCGTCTACAAAGAGATTTTGAAAAAGCAAGAAATAGAAGTTGCAAGAATGAGTTTTTTGGTGAATTTTGTGGTGATGCAGATGTCAGAATCAGCAACTCCTTACAAAATGTTGGTCAATAGGCCTTGGTTCAAGATGGCTAAAGTTAAGCAAGATTGGGGTTTGAATGTGGTAGTGCTAACCAAAGGTCGAAGGAAGGTCACAATACCAATGCATGCAAGAAGGAATGTTTCACTTAAAGATGAGGAAGTTGACGAAGTTGAGGATGATGAAGAAGAGGATTTTTTGAAAGCTAATCGAATAATTGTTCCAATATTTGAGGTAGATGTGGAAAATATACTATAGCACGAGAAAGTGTTGATGAAAGAGACTTCTGAGATATTACTAGGTCGAAAAATGGAGGGTACATAATTCAAATAGATATTGGAGGAGAAATTAGAGATTGCTAATAAGGAAAGAATGGAGCAAGAGGAAAGAGATGCTAAACATATGGTGGAAAATATTTATGACAAGAAGTATGCAATGTCTAATAGGGTAAAGGAGGATGATCTAAAGAAACTCGATCTGGGTACGGAGGCTGATCCAAAGATGGTAAATGTAAGCATGCATGTGGAAGGATACTTTTTGGAGGATCTGCTTTGGTTATTAAAAGAGTATATTGATGTCTTTGTCTGGGAATATTCTCAAGTGAAGGGTATAGATCCGGAATTACATCAATATCATATCAATTTCAAAAAATTATTGCAATTCCAATAGTGGAGCAAAGATATAGGATGAATCCAAATTTTTCAAAGCAAATGAAGGACAAATTAGATAAATTATTGGTAGTAGGATTTATTAAATATGTGAGTCAAGTAACATGGTTGTCACCAATAATTGTAGTAGCTAAAAAGAATGGCAAGTTGAGAGTATGTGTGGACTACATGAAAATTAATGCACAAATGATAGAAGATCCTTTTCCTAGCCATTTTGTAATGCAATACTTCATGCGATAGCTCATCATGAAATTTATAATTTTCTTGTTGGTTTTTTGAGGTTCAATCAAATTAGTGTTTTTGAGGAGGATCAGCACAAAACTACTTTTATCATAGAGTTTGGTGCATATGTTTTCATAGTGATGAGTTTCGAGGTGAAGAATTGAACACCGTTCTTTAATTATGTGGCACATAAGGTGTTTGAGCCTTATTTACAAGATTTTATGAGAGTTTTTGTTGATGATTTTTTCATTTTTGGTAAGAAGTGTTGGGAGTTCCATGCTTAACCCTTTTGTCCAAAGCTAGAATCATTCTCATGCTAGCACAATTATCCCACATGCAAGGGGATTTGCCCTCAACTCCATATAATGAGGGCCTCACTTCACTCCCCATAAGCCATTCACTCAAGCCCTTGTCAAGAGTGCCCTCGCTCTCCTCATGGCGTCCTCATGCTCAGAGAGCATTGTATGTAAGTCATTTCCATTTTAATTCATTCATCATGTTTTGTTATCTTTTGGTCCTTCCTACTTAGCCTTTTAGATGTGTGCAAATGAGTATAGTAGGAGTAGTCCTTTTTTATTTTGACACGGTATTAGAGCATAGGTAATTTGTTTTAGCATTTTCTTCTATTTATCTTCATTAAGCATGTATTGCACTCTTGTTCCTACCCTCCCTCCCACATTTGTAATAAGAGTGCTTTCTAGCACTACACCCATTTTTTTCATAACTCATGCTCATCTTCGTTTTGTGTTTTGTTCATCTTCTCATATTTTCTTCTTCCTCAAGCTGATACAATAGTGTGTTAGTTTGCACTGCTATTTAAAATAAAGTGACCTTAGCACATATGGAATAAACAAGGCTTTTGAGCACTTGCATTCTATTAAATAAGCAGTGGAGGAAAGGAAGCACATTTGCCATCATAGGCTTCCAAGGAGAAATATTGTGATTGATCTGTGGTGTTGCTCTTAAATGTGTTTGCATTGTATCTATTCAAGAATAAAGATTGAGATCAAAGATTAACAAGGCGAACTTGGACAAACTTGAACATGCTACCATGCATCCACTTCAATCGGTTGTTCACCTACCTGGTGCTTATGAGGAGTATGTGAACCTTGCCCAAACCATTGACATGACAACGCAAACCTATGGAGTTGTGTTTGTCATCACCATAAGATTTTCTCTTGATGTCCCCAAGATGTTATAGCTTTGTTGGTGTGTGAAGGCTCCTCTAAGCTTGTCAAGGTGCTACCACAAGCATCAAAAGGTTCGGCTCCAGCTATTAATCAACCCATAGAGAAAGTCACATATATAGCTCTTGAGGTAGTGATAACACTAGGAGGTCTAGCAAGAAGACAATTTGGATGGTCGATTTGTATTCATCAACCTAAGACCTTTCACCATAAGGATGCCACTACGATTGTCATTGCACTCCTCTACTCTCATTTGTCTATCACAACTAAAGAGAAAGTGGGATGGATAAATTCGGCTCCAAATCGGCTCGTTTTAGTAGATCACACAAGCCATGATGTCATATCTTTTTCCTTTTTTTTTTTTTTACTAGCCAACTCATAATTTTGATAGTTTTCATATGTCATATGTGCACACATTATGGATGGAGGACAAGTTGTCACGTAAGTTTCAAATTGTGCTCATAATGGTAAGGTTCATTGAATCTCATTTGGGCTCCATTTCGAAGATATGATATTCTCCTTTTTTGTTATCTCATGCGAAACCTCATGTGCATGCATACTTTTTTTTTTCACAACTTGTCTTATGTAATGGAAAATTAAAACTACACTCTTATATGAGTGCATTCTCAAAAGATTAAAGCCTTGTTGTATACACATGTTTTTTTTTGTGATCACACACACACACACACACATATATATATATATATATATATATATATATATATATATATATATATATATATATATATATATATATATATATATATATATATATATATATATATATATATATATATATATATATATATATATATATATATATATATATGGCAACATGTGAGGGACTAGACTCCACATTGAGTAGTACTCAAATGTAGGACCTTCTCGAAGCCATCAAGTCTTGAAACCAGGTATACCTCTAAAGTGAAAATGTACTAGCTCTCCAAAGAGTTAATCTTAGTGAGCTTCAAATCAATTCAAGCCCCATGTAAAGGAATAGACAGTGCTCTTTAAAAGATTAAGACCTTCCCTATGGCTTGAATGCATGATACTCTCAAGCAATCGGCACCCAAAGGACCCTACAAGGCCAAACAAAGGAGATGCCACTAAAGTGAAGTTGGAATCAAGTATTATCTACAACAAACAAGGACCAAGGGAGCAAAATATATCATCAATGGAGCCCATGAAGACTACAAGAACAAAAAATTCATCAAACCAAGACCAAAGGAGGCAAATGGATCAACAAAAGGCACCACCTACCCCATGATGTAAACCCTTTATATGTCTAGGGATCCCATATGTCACCACTTGGATCCCAAATGTCAAAGTATATGTCTTGGGATCCCATATGTCCCAAGATCCCAGGGATCCCATATGTCCCACCACCATGGATCCCATATGTCCCTCTGCCATGGATCCAAAGTTATTCCTAAGGATCCCATATGCCCTTAGATCTAAAAAACTAATGGACTATGTGATGCCATATGTCAATATTCCCCCACATTACAAATAAAAGGGTCATCACATGGAGGGGGGTGTTGAGAGTTCCATGCTCCACCGTTTTGTCCAAAGATAGAATCATTCTCATGCTAGCACAATTATCCCACATGCAAGGAAATTTTCCCTCAACTCCATTTAAGGAGGACCTCAATTTACTCCCCATAAGCCATTCACTCAAGCTCTTGGAAAGAGTGCCCTCGCTCTCCTCATGGAGTCTTCATGCTCATAGAGCATTGTATGTAAGTCATTTCCATCTTAATTCATTAATCATGTTTTGTTATCTTTTGTTCCTTCCTCCCTAGCTTGTTAGATGTGTGCATGTGAGTAGAGTAGGAGTAGTTCTTTTTCATTTTGACAAGAAGGACCTTCACTTGCTATATCTGAAGTTAGTCTTGAAAGATGCAAACAATATATATTTGTGTTGAATCCTTATAAGAGTGAATTGCTATCAATAGTGGAATTTCATTAGGTCGTACATATCTAGTCAAGGGATGGAAATAGATGTGAAGAAGGTTGAGGCTATTCACACAAAAAAATCTCCAAGTAACTTAAAAGAAGTAATGATGTTCATGGGATAGATTAAATGGCATGCTAGATATCTCCAATTTTTAGCCAATATTTTTGTGCCGTTTGTTGGAGTTGAGGTCTGTGAAAGCATGCAAACAGCACAAGGAAGAAGAAGAATCTTGGAGCACAATAGACAATATTGAATGTATTACCAAGAGAATGTGCACATATAAGCTATCCATTAGGGTTATAGGCATATATACAAGACGAGGGGGGGAAAAACCTCCTAAAGAGGGAAAGAAGTGCCCTAGTGGTCCTAGTGTGTTCATACACATCACTACCTAAATATATCAACAAATCCCCCTTGGGAGTGATGTGGTAAATAAGGAGCTAGCACTCATGTATAAGGGATTGCCAAGTTATGTGGAATCAATCCACAAAATGAAGTAAGCCCAAAGCTTCATAGAAAGCTTCAAACTTCTCCCTACGTAGAGCCTTTGTGAAAAGGTCTGCAATGTTCTCCTGTGTGGGCACATATGCCAAATTGAACTCTTCAGTAGAGAACCTCTCCTTGACATAATGAGAGTGCACATGATAAGAGGAGTTGTTGGCACATGTGATAGTATTCCCTGAAGGGACAGGCTCAAGTGAAGTGAAGAAACTATGATGTGAGGTAATATGTTTGGTCGCCCCACTATCAAAGTATTAAACATTTGAGTCTACTACAGACATACACTATTCATGTGAAGATGTGTCGTAACTGTAAGTAGTAGTAAATGCCCATTCTTCATTCTGCACAAGATTAGCAGACTCTGTTTTGGGTGTAGAGACATCTGCAACAACCATTCTAGCCTCTTTCTTCTCTGCCACTTTTGTAGCCAATTTTGGACAACTCTTTATGACATGATCATTTCCTTTACATTATTTGCAAAACAATTTCTGCTTTTCTATTTTATTCATGTCTGTATCATCTTTCTTTGATTGTGTAAAATTATCAGATTTCTGCTTACTAGTAGAAGAGCTCCATTTACCTTTGCCCTTCTAACTAGCCAGGAAAGCTTGATCTGCAACATGAATAATGGATATGTTCTGTCTAGACAGATCTTCTTGCAACAAAACATAGACTAACTCCTCAAATGTTAAGGCATTTGGATTTCCTTTCATCATCAATCGAAGAGCAGAAGCAAAACTATGATATGAATCTGGAAGATTGTGTTGAATCCTTATAAGAGTGAATTGCTATCAATAGTGGAATTTCATTAGGTAGTACATATCTAGTCAAGGGATGGAAATAGATGTGAAGAAGGTTGAGGCTATTCACACAAAAAAAACTCCAAGTAACTTAAAAGAAGTAATGAGGTTCATGGGATAGATTAAATGGCATGCTAGATATCTCCAATTTTTAGCCAATATTTTTTGTGCCATTTGTTGGAGTTGAGGTCTGTGAAAGCATGCAAACAGCACAAGGAAGAAGAAGAATCTTGGAGCACAATAGACAATATTGAATGTATTACCAAGAGAATGTGCACAGATAAGCTATCCATTAGGGTTATAGGCATATATACAAGATGAGGGGGGGAAAACCTCCTAAAGAGGGAAAGAAGTGCCCTAGTGGTCCTAGTGTGTTCATACACATCACTACCTAAATATATCAACAAATCCCCCTTGGGAGTGATGTGGTAAATAAGGAGCTAGCACTCATGTATAAGGAATTGCCAAGTTATGTGGAATCAATCCACAAAATGAAGTAAGCCCAAAGCTTCGCAGAAAGCTTCAAACTTCTCCCTAGGTAGAGCCTTTGTGAAAAGGTCTGCAATGTTCTCCTGTGTGGGCACATATGCCAAATTGAACTCTTCAGTAGAGAACCTCTCCTTGACATAATGAGAGTGCACAGGATAAGAGGAGTTGTTGGCACATGTGATAGTATTCCCTGAAGGGACACGCTCAAGTGAAGTGAAGAAACTATGATGTGAGGTAATATGTTTGGTCGCCCCACTATCAAAGTATTAAACATTTGAGTCTACTACAGACATACACTATTCATGTGAAGATGTGTCGTAACTGTAAGTAGTAGTAAATGCCCATTCTTCATTCTGCACAAGATTAGCAGACTCTGTTTTGGGTGTAGAGACATCTGCAACAACCATTCTAGCCTCTTTCTTCTCTGCCTCTTTTGTAGCCAATTTTGGACAACTCTTTATGACATGATCATTTCCTTTACATTATTTGCAAAACAATTTTTGCTTTTCTATTTTATTCATGTTTGTATCATCTTTCTTTGATTGTGTAAAATTATCATATTTCTGCTTACTAGTAGAAGAGCTCCATTTACCTTTGCCCTTCTAACTAGCCAGGAAAGCTTGATCTGCAACACGCATAATGGATATGTTCTGTCTAGACTGATCTTCTTGCAACAAAACATAGACTAACTCCTCAAATGTTAAGGCATTTGGATTTCCTTTCATCATCAATCGAAGAGCAGAAGCAAAACTATGATATGAATCTGGAAGATTGTGTTGAATCCTTATAAGAGTGAATTGCTATCAATAGTGGAATTTCATTAGGTCGTACATATCTAGTCAAGGGATGGAAATAGATGTGAAGAAGGTTGAGGCTATTCACACAAAAAAATCTCCAAGTAGCTTAAAAGAAGTAATGAGGTTCATGGGATAGATTAAATGGCATGCTAGATATCTCCAATTTTTAGCCAATATTTTTGTGCCATTTGTTGGAGTTGAGGTCTGTGAAAGCATGCAAACAGCACAAGGAAGAAGAAGAATCTTGGAGCACAATAGACAATATTGAATGTATTACCAAGAGAATGTGCACAGATAAGCTATCCATTAGGGTTCTAGGCATATATACAAGACGAGGGGGGGAAAAACCTCCTAAAGAGGGAAAGAAGTTCCCTAGTGGTCCTAGTGTGTTCATACACATCACTACCTAAATATATCAACAAATCCCCCTTGGGAGTGATGTGGTAAATAAGGAGCTAGCACTCATGTATAAGGAATTGCCAAGTTATGTGGAATCAATCCACAAAATGAAGTAAGCCCAAAGCTTCGTAGAAAGCTTCAAACTTCTCCCTAGGTAGAGCCTTTGTGAAAAGGTCTGCAATGTTCTCCTGTGTGGGCACATATGCCAAATTGAACTCTCCAGTAGAGAACCTCTCCTTGACATAATGAGAGTGCACATGATAAGAGGAGTTGTTGGCACATGTGATAGTATTCCCTGAAGGGACACGCTCAAGTGAAGTGAAGAAACTATGATGTGAGGTAATATGTTTGGTCGCCCCACTATCAAAGTATTAAACATTTGAGTCTACTACAGACATACACTATTCATGTGAAGATGTGTCGTAACTGTAAGTAGTAGTAAATGCCCATTCTTCATTCTGCACAAGATTAGCAGACTCTGTTTTGGGTGTAGAGACATCTGCAACAACCATTCTAGCCTCTTTCTTCTCTGCCTCTTTTGTAGCCAATTTTGGACAACTCTTTATGACATGATCATTTCCTTTACATTATTTGCAAAACAATTTCTGCTTTTCTATTTTATTCATGTCTGTATCATCTTTCTTTGATTGTGTAAAATTATCAGATTTCTGCTTACTAGTAGAAGAGCTCCATTTACCTTTGCCCTTCTAACTAGCCAGGAAAGCTTGATCTGCAACACGCATAATGGATATGTTCTGTCTAGACTGATCTTCTTGCAACAAAACATAGACTAACTCCTCAAATGTTAAGGCATTTGGATTTCCTTTCATCATCAATCGAAGAGCAGAAGCAAAACTATGATATGAATCTGGAAGACCATTCAAAATATTCTACAAAAGTGAACTATCAGGCAAGACTTCATGAGGAGAAATCAACTGCTCCTTCAAATCTTTGATCTTTGTCAAAAAATTCTCCATGGAATCTCCTTCATTCATGTGCTCAATCTCCAACTATTTTCAGAGGTAAGCAACACAAGCCTCATTCCTTGCCTAGTATAAAGTTGTAAGCGTATCCCAAGCATCCTTTGTTGTTCTGCAAGTGAAAATGTGGGGAAGAATGGCATGTTTGACAAACAAGGCTATCAATGCATGCTCATACAGGCTATCAATGCATGTACCTTAGCATCTCTGCCATCCCAACAAATTTTCTCTGCAGTAGATGTAGCAAGAACCACAACATGAACAAGAATATGAAGAATATCACCATCTTCAATGTCTCTGCATCACCTTCAGTAATTGTATTTGTAGGTGTAATAGAACATTTTTCAACACCTTGCACAATATTCCATAGTCCTTTTGCAACCAATACATGATGCATCATATAAGCCCATAATGGGTAATTGGTACCATCCAACTTATCCTCAATATCCAACATACGGGATACATCACTGCTTTCAGCCATGGCCACTGACTAAAATACATTTATGCAGAAAAATGATTGTATCTCAAAAAGCTGAATAGACCTACCCTACTGTTGAACCAAAACTTGTATATATCTTTGGAATAAAAAGACAAAATTACCTGCACAAGCACTGTGATAGTGCATTCAAAGGTCAAAACAAGCTTAGATCGCGATTTTGAACAACATAACAAAGCTGTTTTGAAATCCTAATCGCCCTGAGTATGCTCAACAAGTTTCGTGCAATTCTGAGACTGTGACCAGAGGGGTATCAACAATGCCCTAGATGAAATGGTGACCTTGTCTGATACCAATTGTTGGAGTTTGAGGTCTGCAGAAGCACGCAAACAACACAAGGAAGAAGAAGAAGCTTGGAGCACAACACACAATATTGAATGTATTACCAAGAGAATGTACAAAGATAAGTTACCCATTAGGAATATATGCATATATACAAGCTGGGGGGGAAAAACCTCCTAAAGAGGGAAAAAAGTGCCTCGACAATCCTAGTGTGTTCACACACATCACTACCTAAATATATCAACACTGTTGACATATTTAACCAAGAAGGATGTCCCTTTTTGTGTGGTTAGATACTCAAGAGAAAGCATTTCAATTGCTAAAAAAGATGGTAACTATTGCACCAGTTTTACAACCACTAGTTTGGTCACTACCTTTCCACATTTTTGTTGATGCCTCATATGTGGGAGCAGGGGAAATTCTAATGCAAGAAAAAGTGAAAGGGTGGTATAATCCAATATATTATGCAAGTAGAGTATTGCCTTTAGCAGAGAGAAATTATACCATTATGGAAAGAGAAGATTTAGGGATGTGTATGCTCTGAAAAAGTTTAGGAACTACTTATTGGGAAATAAGGTCATTTTTCATGTGGATTGCCAAGCATTGGTATATCTTATTAAGAAGCCTTTGTTAACAGGCACGCTTGCAAGATGGATGCTTTTGCTTCAAGAATTTGACTTCGTTATTGTCCATACTTCAGGGAAGGAGCATACTATGGCTTATCATTTTAGTAGATTAAAAATATGTGAAGCACCAATTGGAGTGGATGATGAATTACCTGGTGCTCCATTATTCAATGTGCAGGTTACTAAATCAGATTCTTGGTATGATCAGTTGTTAGCATTGGGATTATGCGAGAAAATTTTAGTTCACACCAAAGGAGGAAATTTGTCTTGAATAGTAAAGCATATTTAATAATTGTTGGGACACTATATAAGAAAGGCATTGATCAGGTAATCAGATGGTGTACTTGATTTTGAATAGAAGGTAATATTATAAGAAGCTCATTCTAGCTTAGTATGAGGACATTTTTTAGGATATATAATAGGGAAAAAGATTTTGCAAACAGGATTGGGGTGTCCAACAATGTTGAAGGATGCTCATGAGTTTATAAAAAGATGTGGTATTTGTCAAAAGCTTGGTCAATCAAAAAATGCATATAGAGTTTTTCATCATCCTATTTTACCTTTAAAACCTTTTCAAAATGGGGAATGGATTTTGTGTGACCCATCAAGCTAACAACTCAAAGATGTAATAGTGTATTTTGGTGGCTACTAATTATTGTACAAAATGGGTTGAAGGAGTATCTCTCAAAGATAATAAGGTAGCCAGTATAGCTAGGTTCTTATATCATAACATAATGACGAGATTTGGTTGTCCAGTGGAATTAGTAAGTGATAAGGGAACTCATTTCTTGAATGAGGTAATTTTTGAGTTAACAAGAACTCATATGATTATGCAAAAAAAATCTACAACTTATCATCCTCAGGCTAATGGACAAGTATAAAGTACTAACAAGACATTGATAAGAATTCTTAAGAAGATTATGTACGAAAATTAGAAAGATTGGGATGTGAAGTTGGATTCTACACTGTGGGCTTTCAGAACAACTTTCAAAGTTACAATAGGAATGAAACCATTTAGGTTGGTGTATGGGCTAGAAGTGGTTGTACCAATGGAATTTGTGGTCCCAAGTCTAATAATAACGACTGAGAAGATTTCTTCAAGTCTATCACTATAGCAATGCTAAATCCAAGGATTTTGGCAAGTTCACAAGCAAGAGGTCATGAGGAATAGGACAAAACCATGAATAATAGATTGTGTGGGAAGACATGGGCAATAAGGGATGAAAATACCATCATGGAAGAAGAAGATATTGGGGGTGATGAAGTGATGAAAGTGCAAACATTGTTAATCACAAGGAAATTGATACAGTTGTTGATGGAGCCATATGCAGATTTCAAGAAACTTGACATGCAAGCTCCATTGAATATAAATTGGTTACAGTAGGTAGGACTATATGGATTTGCTTTATTACCTTGGCATAAATAAAAAACAACTACTATGCTAAGTCACATGTAGATATTGTAAGAAAAAATAAGGGATGCATATCGGAGAAAGTGCAATTCACACATGAAATGGTGGTGCAACTATTCAAGCTATCTTATGTGGTAGGTTTGGCTATACCTAAATGCCCAAAGGATGCATTAAGAAAAGAACTTGGGCCTAGAGAAGGAGGATGGTAGAAACAAGAAATATACAATATTCTTCGTAAGGCAGGTTATACCCTAAGAGAAGCATGCTCAATTATCAGCAAAACTAAGGAAACACATGCAAGAGCAACCAGGATTAGAGGAAGTAGGATCAATGACACCAATAAGGCTAGGGAAGAGCTTTAAACTATCTAAAAAGAGGAAGATACAGGGAGAGGCAAAAAAATTAGAAGGAAAGCTAGTATCTCACACAGTGGGTGAGCAATTTGAAAACGTGGTAAAAGATATAGAGAAGGTTCATCAATATTTGTAGGGGATACAACAAAATGTATAAATCAATAGCAATAGCAATTATAGGAACAGAAGCTATCAAATGAAATTTTAAACTCAAATGAATATCAACTAAAAAATACAAAGCTAAGAGAACTACAATAAGAATTGAAGATATGTAAGGAATAGTGCATGGAGGATATGGCGAATCAATTAAAGTATCATGCAAAGGAGCTGGTAAAGGTGAAAATGTCATTCGAAGTGTTTAAGGAATGGACACAAAAGTTGGAAGAAAGAGTGGCAATTGAATTAAAAATTTTAAAGGAAATTAACACATGATTGCAGGTGGATAATGAGATTATGAAGGTTAGCCTAACACCATTGTAGGTATTAGAGAAGCAAGTACTGCAGCAAGAGGAATTGGATCTAGATGCGGTTTTGATGGTTGAAGGAGATCTCATTGTGTTGAAGAAGTAGATACAGGACAAGGTGTAGAGAATGTGGGGAATTCTCAAGGAGAGATTATTTAGATATATATGGCAATGTACATTGATGTACAATACATGTTTTGCAAAGGAAAGCATTAAATTCATGTGACATGTATTCATCATCATGAATCATGTGAGGAGTCAAAAGCTTATTGCCATAAAAATCTCAACCATAGTTAAAAATATTTTAAAGTAAGAGAATACCTCATTCTTTATTTTCATAGGATACACCCAATATGGCATGTTGCATCATCAATGAAGGTAACAAATTATACATGTTTTCCAAAAGGTGAAGTCTTGATCAGACCAGCTACATTACTATGAACAAGTTGCAATTTTTGTGTAGCATGTGTAGCGCCATCTTTAGGAAAAGAAGCATGATGCATTTTTCCAAGTATAGAACCTTCACAAGCATGTTTTTCAGTGGATTCAAGTGTTGGAAAACTAATAAGTATATCCTACTTTTGCAAGTACAACAAACTATTTAAGTTCAAAGGACCAAAACAAGCATGCCAATACTCCATTTCATCCATAGAAGAAGTATGAGTAAGCAACGCATTCGAGGCAACTCTCTTATATGTATCCAAGTGATACAAACCATTACGTAATGTCCCCAACATCACAATAACATCATCATTGCTGAAATCATGAACCATACATTTGTTATCAATAAAATGCACATGGTCCCACACTAGCAATACTAGGAACTAAAATCAAGTTTTTTTTATGTTGGATATATACAATGCATACTCAAGTTTTTTTTATACTAGGTATATACAATGCATAATCAAGTTTTTCTTGATACTAGGTATATACAATGCACATCGTCCCATAATAGCAATAATAGGAATTAAAATTAAGTTTTTCTTGACATTGGGTATATACAATACCTCCATTTGTAGTCATAAAATAAATTTCTCTAACTTCAATAATATGATAAGAAGCATTGTTTGCACATATAGGTCTTCCCTTGGACGCATCTTTCAAATATGCAAAAAATCTTTTGCATGAAGGGATATGCTTTGAAGCCCCACTATTAGAAAATTAAACTGAATCATCCTCATTCACAATCATACATATAGAATGTGATGATGAATCATATGACATGTAATAACACATGCCCAAACATCTTGAGCATCATAAGCTTCATCATTCTTTGCATTGGATGAATTCTCAACAATAGGCATGCTAGATTCTTTCTTCTTCTCATTACACTTGGCAAGCTTTATACATCCATCAATGGTATGTTCAACCTTTGGACAATACTTGCATCCCTTCTTCTTGTGCATATCATCATCATGATGAGAGGAAGAAGCGGAAGAGGAAGGTTGAGGCTTTTTCCCCTTTGTGTAATAGCAAGTGTGTGCGCTCTCTCAAGAAAACCACTTTTATTCACTCTTGATTGCTCCTTTTGCAAAAGAAGAGACACAAACTCATCAAAATTATACATATTTGGATTTCTTTTTGCAATCAAATCAAGTGCAGTGGCAAAGTTTTGAGTTTGAAAAGAACATGACAATCCTTTGATTAATGTAGAAATGTGTGATGCATTTGGATTCTTTCATCAATGTTTACCAATTTCTCTTTTAAATCGTTGGTGCACAATCCTAGGGTTAAGCTAGAGGAAGCAGACATAGAAGGTGTGGAAGCATGTGAATCAAGACAAGCAAGACATGTGTGGAGATAAGTGGCATTGATTCATATTTTTCAAATATCAATAATTGTTCAAACATTCAAACTATGATTTTTATCACTACTTTTGTAATATAAACACCCAATTTTGTAATCGAACGCTCCATTTTGTGCAACTCAGGGAGTCCTCAAGCTTGAGGACTTAGAAAGAACCCATGTAAAAATTTTCATAATTTTTGGAGCTCATTAGATACCTCAAATTAGCTTTAGAAACTAATTTTTAACTATGTTTTTCAATATGTTTGAAACCAACCAAAATCTAGCAAAAAACTATAAATAGAGCTTGAGAGCTAATTTCTGAGGTTGGATTTTTGGAGAAAGAGATCTTGCATTATAATCAAGAGCTTTTTTAATAGAAGTACTTCCTTCCATTGTCCATCTTCTTGTCTCTACCTTGTGTGTGTGTGTGTGTGTGTATTTGTGTACATCTTGTGTGTTTCTCACATCCACCTTCACACACATCATTTGTTCACAATTGTGATATCATCCTCTCATCTCTATGAGTTGACAATTAGGAGGTGAAGCTCCTTGACATGGTACTCATCTTTGTCTCTTTTTATCTTCATCTCCATCTCCATCTCCACCAGCTTCTTCCATCACAATCATCCACTTCCATCTTCACCTAAAATTTTCAATTTTGAGCATATCTACCCCTTGCCCTTCATTTCCCTCATTTGCATTCATGAGAGAGCGAGGGAAAGAGAGAGAGATGTGCACGTGAAGTGATTTTTCTTGTTTTAGTGATTTCTTGTAGGTACAATTTCATCTTCAGCTTGAAGCACTTGCACAGGTACAAAATCATCATTCTTGGTATTTCCACTAACTGCCTCGATCTATCACAAAAGAGAGGCAAAATCCACATTTTGAGAATGCACCTATGTCATAGCAAAGAGCTCGCTAGCGCTATGCTAGCACCATAGATGCATAAGAAATCATACAAGCTTTTGGCTCTATCGCAATAGGCCAAAAATGCGACATGTGACAGATCTTGCTTTATTGCAACACACTGCTCTATCACAATAAATTAACTGTTTGTCATGGAAAAATGACCCCCAACGAACACTGTCTATTGTGACAAACCATGTTTGTTGCAACAGATCCCCCATCTATCACGAGAGACCAAAGACCTTGACAAACCCTCTCTATCGCAATAGGCCCTATCTATCACGACAAAACCCCTCTATCATGATAGAGCCCCCTCTATTGTAATATACTAATTTAATGACATACCAAATTTACAATAGAAACCCATCTATTGTGATAGATCCTCCTCTAACATGACAGACCGGTCTATCCCAATAGACCACCCCCACGATAGACCATCCTTTATCATGACAAGGCCCCGTCTATCATGACAGACCCCCCCTCTATCATGATAGACCCCCATGATAGACCCTCACTATCATGATAGACCGGCTTATCGCATCATACCTCCTATTTGGGAAAAAATAGGGTTTTAATTTTGGCAAAATTTTTCATGGTCTTTTGGTAATATTTTCAAATGTTACAAAGCAAGAGCGAGTGTGTTCATGACTCTCACAAGGGGTCCATTTGGAAAGGCAAAGGCTTGGGAGATCCTCCTAGGAAAGAAAGAGCATCAAAAGCGACTTGAGCTTGGAAAACTATAAACCTCCTTGGTCAATTATAACCCAATCTAAGACACAAAGTTCTAGAAGTAGGACTTCAGGCTACGACAAGAATCCTCCAAGTTCAAGATACTTTAAAGGATCAGGTTCATGATTGCTAAATAATTAAAACTATAGCATGGAGGAACCTACTCCTAGCACTACCTAGAGATGCCAAAAGAGCCCTATAAGATAGAATTGGAATACACTCGAACCAATTGATCAGGTACTTGCATCTATGAAGATGGTTTGAGAAGATCTGTAGCAAACTTGAGAAAACTAGAGCAACCCTATGGATTAGATCATCTGATAGTGAAATTTGAGAATGGTTCCTACATATATAATCAAGGAACTATGTGTGTTGTTACTAGTCACCCTGATAGAATGGATGACTTTGGGAATGTTTCCTCTGTTATGAAACTTCATCATCATCCCATCTTTATATCAATGTCTTGTTCTCATAAGTCTTGGATGTAACTAGTGGGAGATGATCTAGTTTATGCAAACTTACCAAGGTCAACTTATAAACTAAATACAAGATTGGATTACTCCCAATCTCACTTTGAAGGTATCATCACCTTCTAAATCAAATTCTACTCTAATTTCAACCTCAATTTTAGATGTATCAACTTCAACACTGTGCAACTTGCCATGCATTCATGTTTAGTCATTTCTCTTGGATGCATCCATGGATATGTGTATAAACAAGCAAACTAGTGCCTTTCATCCATGTAACTGCATGTGCATTCATGCCATAATTGATGCAAATATTTCGTTGCATGCCCTAAGAATGTTTGACATGCATGATCTGATACATTTATTTCCTTTCGTCTTATGCAAAAATGTGCTAAAACATATGTTTATGGTGCATTGAAAGCTTAAACTAATAATATTGAAAGGAAAGCTTTACTTGTGCAACAAGAATTCATTCTTTTATGCACATGCATTCTTTTGAAAACAAACTTTTGTTGTATGAAAGATAGTGCTTGAAATGATGATCTAGTTTTATAATCTTGAAATAAATTTAATCTTAATCTATTGAAGTCCTTCCTTTACTTAACTTTCCTATTAAGATTAAATGAAAGATAATAAAATAGGATAAAAAAGGAATTTCTACAAACATAAACTAAAATTACTTAGCCATACTATGAACTACATCTATCTACCTTGAAAAAACCATTCTTCTTTGATTTCTTCAAATGAAGCAAAGCTTGGCCTTCTTGTGTCTCCTTGGAATAACTCCATAGCTCCATGAGTCTCTTAGTGTATGCTTCTCCAAACAAGAAATAATTAATTGAAGCATTGAAAACATCCCCTTTTGAGTCATGTAGAATTTTGAGAAAGGGAAAACTTCAAACTTGAAAAGAGGCTAAAAAGAAAGGCTTTGGATCTTGAAGGAATCTCGGCTATGGAGTATAATGGAAGCTTGGCTTGATGGAGGCTTCAATATCTTTTTGGATCTTGCAAGAGAAGAGAGGCAAAAGAGTCCATAGAGTAGATACAAGAGAGAGTGAGCTCTCAAGTGTGCCACACTCTCAGGTGTGCAATCATACAAAGAAAGGAGGGGCCTCTTGTCTCAAGGAAGAGAGCGAGAAGGGAGGAAGTATGCGTGTGAACTAGAGGAGGAGAATGGGTTGGAAGATTATCCCGCATAGGCTATGCAAAGGCTCAGAAGCACCTATAAAATGCTTCAACTCCAAAAGAGGAGAGGAAAACCTCTTCAACTTCTATTAAGAAGGACCTTCATAGCTTGTGTGGATGAATGGAGGCACATGTCTATGTCTTAATGTGAAACAAACCCTTTGGGAGCACCATACTCATGAAGGGGGACTTCTCTTAGTGTCTTTAGGTTCTATCCTTCATGCAAGGACCATCCTCGGAGGGTTCCCACTCCCCTATGGGTTGAAGAACTACTATCATTTTGCTGCAAGTGGAAAAAATGCCAAAAATGATCGAGGACCTCCAAAACTTTTCCATGAGAGTGCCAAACCATCAAGGCTTTGATAACACTACTTTGAATTCTAAGATTATGAAAACCACATCACTCTTTGAGAGATAACTCTCCTCCCAACCAATGGCTCTAGATATACCTCTAGCCAAGGGGAGTCCAACTTGGCAAGTACACAAATGTTTGCCATGTATCCTAGATCTCTAGAGTACATTGGATATGTCATAAACACCACAACAAAATGGATTTGCTGAAATAAAAAACAAGTCTCTCATGGAGATGGCAAGATGCAAGGTCAAAAGTCAAACTTTACCACATAGCTTCTAGCTTGAGGTTGTTATATGTGCATCATATGTACTTAATAGGTGTCCCACCAAAGCACTATAATATATCACTCCATATGAGATTTGGAATCGTCATAAGCCATATAATGCTCATTTGTGTGTCTTTGGTTGTCTGGCATATGCACAACATAAGAAATTGGATGATGAAGTAGTGAAATGTATCTTTGTGTCTCTTTGGTTGTCTGGCATATGCACTAGTGTCTAAACAACAACATAAGAAATTGGATGATGAAGTAGTGATATGTATTTTTGAAAGTAGGCCATCACATAGAATAAACACATTTTGGTTAGCTATGCTGTTTTTTTTTTTTGGAAGATGCAATTTAGCCATTACTTTCATGTACCAAGGAGAATTCAATTAGCTTTGGAGATGTGTATGACACTTTGCTTCCTCTTTTTATAGGTGGACAGTCAAGTGCTACTCCAAATGAAGCAGTTTCTCAGCCTTTATAGGTTTCGAATGATGATGTAAATCTTTCCATTTTTTATGCAAATTTATATGATGCACATGTTGATAAGAGGCCTGATATAAAGGAGGCAAAAACTATGCCTAAATGTCTGGTGCAGACTTTGAGAGATAGAAAATTAGATGCACCTCTATCATATCATACTCGATCAAGCTCTCATAGTGCTTGCTTCACATCACATTACTATGCAGTGGTTGCCTTTAATCTTTGTGATGAGAATGAGCCTGTTTCTTTTGATGAAGCACAAATTTCAGAAAATTGGATGGATGCTATGCAATCAAGATATGATGCTATTTTGAAGAATGGCACCTAGTCTTTATGTGATTTGCCTCCAAGAAAAAAGGCCATTGGCACCTAATGGGTATACAAGCTAAAGCATAATCCTAATGGAACAATTGATATGTATAAGGCTAGGCTTGTTGCAAAAGGTTATGCTTGAGAGAGGCATTGATTTTGATGAGTCCTTTGCTCCCACATGCCAAATGACCACCGTTCGTAGCATTTGTGCACTTGAATCTCATCATAGTTGGAATGTACATCAATTGGACATTAAAACTACATTTCTAGATGGTGACATACATGAAGAAGTGTATGTATTTCAGCCCCATGGTTTTGTGCAGAAAGGGCACGAAAACCAAGTGTGCAAGATTAGAAAGGCATTATATGGTTTGATGCAAGCACCTCGTGCTTGGTATGAAAAGATACATGCCTACTTGATTGCACATGGTTTTGAGAATAGTCATACTGAGAGAACCCTATATGTTAAGCGTGCGGATGATGTAATTCTAATCATTGTAGTATACGTTGATGACATGTGGCTCACTGGTCCTAATGAGAAGCATATTTCTAAATTTAAGGCTGATTTGTATGCCTCTTTTGAGATGTTAGATTTGGGGTATTTGTATCATTATTTGGGCATTCAATTTATGTAAGTTGATGGTGGAATAGCTTTGTGTAAAACAAAATATATTGACACATTATTACAACATTTTGGCCTTGAAGATTGCAAATATATTCCCACTCCTATGGAAACGGGTTTACGATTGAGTCTTCATGATGCCGTTGGAGATGCGTTTGATGTTATTCTGTAACAACACATTGTTGGATGCTTGATTTACTTATGCATAAATTGACTTGATATTCAATTTGTTGTCTCTAAGATGACCAGGTTTATGCATTGCCCAGGTGTCAAGAATTGGAAGGCTGCAAGTGCATCTTTCGCTACTTGTGGTACCCAGCTACTTGGATTTTTTAATCCTAAGGGCGGATCATTATTACCAAAGTTACATGATTTTTTAAACTTTGATTGGACTAGTTTTTAAGAAACTCATGTGTCCACCAATGGTTTTTGCTTTATGCTTGGTAACTCATGCATATCTTGGTTGAGCAAGAAGCAGCCTATTGTGGCTATTTCTAGTTGTGAGGTTGAGCATAGGGAAGCTTTCATAGCAATTGTTGAGTGTGTGTAGTTTAGACGCCTTTTGGTCGACTTGGGTGTTGGTCAATCTTCTACCATCACCATCTTCATCGACAATCAAAGTGCATTGTCAATTGCGAGGAACCCTTTGTTCCATGCTCGCACAAATCACATTGAGGTGTACTATCATTATGTCAAGGAGAAGTTCTCTATTGGAGAGATCAATTTGGCATATGTGCACAAGCTTTGAAACTCCACACGTTGCTCCTTTGTTTAGTTTCTTCAAGAGGTTGAAGATGCATGTCAACTTTCTTTGATGAAGCTCAAAACCATCTTTGGGATGCCTCCTTGTAACCATACTTGTTTTTAAATAGTTTGAAAAGACATTGAAAGGATGACTAGATATATAGAATTTCAAGATCCAAAATATTGTTGAACAATTCCGTTGGAAGATGGCAAAGAAAACCTTTAAATCTTAGATTTTGGAGAGATCATAGTTGCAAAGAAGATGAAAAATAGAATCCATGTCAAATCACAGACTTGCAACATATGGATCACACAAGAGATTTTTTTTAGGATAGAGAGGAGATTCTAAGAGGCAAAGGAGATCATGTGCACTTCCACAAGTGAAAAAAGAGAGGAGAGGCACCTCAAGATAGCCTCCTCCTTCCACACCACTTGGGGATGCTCATTTGGGTGCACTAAGGCTCCTCCACTGCTCACAAGCATTGCTAGGGGGGTCCTTCTACTTGGATGGGCTAGTCCCTAAAGGGGACCTTCCTATGGAACAATCTCATGGATTAAAGGATTCAAAACCAATTTCTAAATGGCCTCACTTATGGTGTACCATTGATGGAAATGAAATTTTATGAATGGATTTATAATGATGAATTACAAAGAGTGAAATCAACAACTTCATCACTTAGAAGCCCAACTAGATGTATGTGATCAATGAAGACTACCTTCACTCAATCAAAAGCTTTAGCTTCAATGAAGACCCATGATTGACACAAGTTTCTTCAATTCATATTACCAATTGCTATCAAGGGATGCTTGACAACTAAAATACAGAATATTATATACATATCGGGTTATTTGATCAAATGGAATTGTTCTAAAGAGATAGATGAACGATCCATAACAAAATATTGCCTTAATTTGATTGAAATCATACATATTGCAAATAATATTTTACCCACCAATTTTTTTACCATTTGACTACACTTTCTTTTGCAAATAGTAGGTGAGGTTCGAGTAGCAAGAATTGTGCATACGAGATGATGTTCTTTTTATAATAATGTTTCATAAAGATGTTTAAATATTTGTGTGCCAAAAATTTAACAATAATGAAGTATGATATAAAGTTGTGTAAGCCGTTGGAATATTATTTCATATTATTTAGCCAAATCCTTATAATTAGAACAGTGGTGCACCAAAAGAGTGTAGCGAAACCGTGTATCGTTTCTTTCTAATACAAAGAATATGCGCGGAAGTGACGACAAAGAGTCGCCGGCCTGTTCGGTCCGGGTGATAATCTGAAGTTGATTCTGATTTGGAGTTATATTAATTGTAGACCTATCTGTATGAATTTGTAGTCGAAGTGAAACAATCAGGTATTATGTTACTGTTATTATATTGAAGTGAAGTGTGGCAGTATTGTAAAGAAGAAGTGAATGTGCTGCGTATAAAATTGCGATAATCATTAGAAACGTTATGCGCTGAAGTGCATCGGAACCTTCTGTAATTTTTGGAATCAATTTATGAAGTTGGTTGTCGAAAGTTAAGCAGTGAATTGGGAAAATATATATAGGGCCTCTGATTTATCAGACCCCTGACCATCCCAAGAACCCACGAGTAAGAATAACTGTAACTTTAACTCAGTATAAATTAACACTCGTGCCGGTCATGGGGCATGGAGTAGTCAGTTAGTGCATAGACTAAGAGTTGAGAAGAATCCGATGATATATGCCTGTAACACGTTCCAGAGAATCGTACCTGAAGTACAAAAGGGATCAGCATCCCTGGAAAATTCCTAGCGCATTGGGTACACCTCCGAGTAGTAGTGGTGACGGACAAACGTTGGAAGGAAAGCACAAAATTTGGGCCAGTGGAGTACCACCTCAGCATTTCCTTGTGCAAGGACTACAGAGTATACCAGAAGTGCAACCAACCCCATCTGCGGAAAGTAAGGTTGGAGAAGAAAGCACTGGTTCTGGTGACAGTGTGGAATTTTTCGGTAGCAGTTTATGGAATTCCGGTGGAACTTTGGATAACTTCGGGGCTGGTTTGCTAAAGTTTGGTGAAAGTTCCATTCTTGATTCTGATTGTGGGGAAACTAGTGTATTGGTGAATGAAAGTTCTAGTGAAAAGCTCATTACAGAAGTCCATTATGATGAAGGGCAATTGGCTGAAAGTGTGAGGGAACGACTTAACAATATCCAATTACCAGAGAGCGTGCCAGACGATGGGACAACACATCAGCAATTAGGTGTATCTGGTTCAAATCATTCGACAGTAACATTTCCTCTTGATTCGGACACCATGAGTGGTTCACAATAGCAACAACACCAACAACAACATCAACAACAACATCAACAACAACAGTAGCAGCAGAAGGCCATACAACCATGACCGGTACCCGTTGGAGTTACATATACAAAATTGGTGGATTTCTCAGTGATGATCCTGATGCACATGTAAGAACTTTTGAAATTAATTATGCAGTACTCAACTACCCAGCAGATCCGGCATATAAGGCTATAGTGTTCCAGTCCACATTGGTTAATGAGGTTGCTCAGTGGTTAACTGAATATGACATTAACCATTTTGGCAAGTACGATGATGTTAAGGATGCCTTTTTAAAACGATTCCAGTTGAAGAAAAACACGGTTGAGATCTTTGATTATCTACAAAAAAATAGACAAAAACCGCACCAGAATGTGCAGGAGTATGCCACTCTATTTCATACTCATTTACGACAACTGCCGCTGGCGCATGCCAATCTACCGGATGATGTGATTACCCAGTGGTTTATTAATGGGTTAAACCCTCAAGTCAAACAAGTCATGATCATATGATGTGTGGGTGGTATGACTCTGGATGCGGTCATAGCTATGGCATTACAATTGGAACATAAGGTGGGTGGATACGCTGAAGATTTGGACTGGTTGAAGGCAAGCAAGGGTATGAGTGAAGATTCATTGAAACAAGAGTATTGCAAAAAATGTAAGAACCCGGGACACACTGCTTTTGCATGTGCATTGAACCAAATGTACTGTGCTATCTATAATACGGTGAGTCACTCCACCAAAACATGTCCCTATAATGCCAAAGTACAGACCAGGCCAACCGTAAATGCTATAATACAAGAGCAAGGACAATCGACTGCTCATTATGTACCACCGCAGTTGAGGAATACTTCCTACCAAAGTTATAAATCCTATCGAGGAACACGAGCAAACAATTTGGGCCAGACTCGGTGGAATTCCGATCAATCAGGTGAAGGCACATCCCTGCCACCACCCCGATGCCATTTATGTGGTGAGATTGGGCATATCCAAAGATATTTTAAAGAGGCTACCGAGTATGATAAACGAAGAAAAGAGCGATAGAATCTGATGGCCAATATGGTATATATTTCAACAGTAGATACTCAAGTGACAATGATCCAAACCCGTTCTGGCAAACAATTACAATTGGCTACTGAGATTTTTGAGCCTAGCATTCGCAAACAACAGAGAGTTTTTACCAAAGCTAGTATGTGGGCCAATCAAGAACCAACAGTTTCTCCCAACCCAGTACCGATGGTTCAGTAGACAGTAACAAATTTACCACCGGAAGCACCGAGTCCAGTGAAAGCACCACGAGAGAGCCCACTGAATGCAGTAAGGAGTATATCGAATTTTGACTCTATGTGGAATATTCTTTCGCAGACCTCCATTACAATAGCGTTGGGGCAACTGTTAGCCTTGGTTCTGGGTGTACGACAACAATTTCAGCAACAAGTTTGTCCCGAATCTTTCTGTACACCGAGTACGGCTACTATTAGTCCAGAAACTGATTCTGCGGTTGACCATGTTATTCCTTTAATTACGGTATGGTATAAAAACCATAAAATCAACCAAGTATTGATTGATGGAGGCTCTGGTGTGAATATTGCGACGACTTCCCTTTGTAAACGGTTAGGATGGACTCAAACTGAACATGTTCAATTTTTTGTGAGGATGACGGATCAGTCCAGGGTCTACCCAGTGGGTCCAGTACGAAATATACCCATTACTCTTCAAGGAGCGGTGTTCAAAATGACTTTTATTGTTCTAGAATTACCTGATTCAACCCTAGACTACAACTTGCTGTTTGGAAGGCCCTGGCTGAAACAAGCCAAAGTATTGCAGGACTGGTCAGCACACGAGCTTATTTTCAAAAGTAACCACCGGAGGTATGTCGTTCCGTTAGATGAAATGAAACCATGTGATCTCCATGCTCGACCCTATATAGCCGAATGAGTGCATATGTTGGATGGACTTTCAGATGATGAAGAAGAAGCTTTTCTCAAGGCTAACCAGGATTTGATTACCTTGGGGTTAGTTGATTTACAAGCGATTGCAGATCATTGGAATCCGACCATTTGTTTGGTAGTTCCGATTCTAGAAGAAGCGGACCTAGATCTGGATCCAACTTTGAATGCCCAGAGTTTCCAACATTTATTCCCGTCACCGGAGGATATACCCATGCCACGACAGTTCTATGTACCAAAAGATCAACTTATCACCTGCGATTTGGGAAATGAGGAAACACCACGGTCGGTGAAGATTAAGGCAGGATTATCGGAAAATTTTCAAAATAGTCTACTACAGTTGCGAACAGAGTTCCAAGACGTATTTGCATGGGACTATCGAGATATGAAAGGGTTGGATCCTTGCGTTTATCAACACCGCGTGATGCTTAAGCCAAATGCACGCCCAATCAAGCAACCTAGTTACCACATGAACCCAAATTATGCTGCTCAAGTGAAAGCTGAGTTGGATCGCTTGCTGAAAGTCGGTTTCATCGTTCCCATCGAGCATGTAGAATGGATTTCACCTATTGTTATAGTCCCAAAGAAAAATAAGTAGCTATGTATCTGTGTGGATTACCGAAAACTAAATGCGATGACCGTACCAGATCCTTTTCCCCTTCCATTTTTGGATACAATGCTTGATGATGTTGCTGGACAAGAGATGTATTCCTTTTTGGATGGTTACAACGGGTACAATTAGGTGCGCATGGCTGAAATGGACATACCAAAGACTGCGTTCATTACCAATTGGGGTGTATATGTGTGTACGGTGATGTGGTTCGGTCTTCGCAATGCTCTGAGTACCTTCCAACGATGTATGCAAGAAATTTTCTCCCCCTATTTAACCACCTTCATGCACGTGTATCTGGATGATTTTTCGTTATCGAGTGATACATCGGCTCATCTTTACCACCTTCGGTGCTATTTCTCTAAGTGTCTTGGGATACACTTACCACATTGTACCAAGCTAGGAATGGGGCTCATGTTGCTTACCTCCAAAAATAGTTGGAGAGTGAGCACATGAATGAAGGTGATTCCATGGACAATTTTCTAACGAAGATCAAAGACTTGAAGGAACAATTGATTTCTACTGATGAGGTTATACCAGATAGCTCATTTGTGCAAACCGTTCGGAATGGTCTTCTTGATTCATATCAGAGTTTTGCTTCTACTCTTCGGTTGATGATGAAAGACAATCCAAATGCCTTGTCATTTGAGGAGTTAGTCTCAGTTCTGTTGCAGGAAGATCAATCCAGGCAGAACAGGTCCATTATGCATGTTGCAGATCAAGCTTTCTTGGCTAGTCAGAAGGGCAAAGGAAAATGGAGCTCTTCTAGTAGTAAGCAGAAATTTGCAAATGCTGCACATTCGAAGAACCAAGATAAAGATGAGAAAAAATCAGAAAAGCAGAAATTGTTTTGCAAGTACTGTAAAGGGAATGATCATATCATAAAGAACTGTCCAAAACTGGATGCTAAAGAGGCAAAGAAGAAAGAGGCTGGAATGGTTGTTGCAAAAGCCTCTACACCAAAAACGGAGTCTGCAATTTCGACCCATCTTCTCTTGAGCAGTGCATGTCTACAGTAGACTATTGGTACTTTGACAGTGGGGCGACCAAACATATTACCTCGTAGTGCAGTTTCTTCTTTTCACTCGAGCCTGCCCAGGGAATACTGTTACATGCACCAACAACTGCTCTTATCCTGTTATGGGAGTTGGTAAGATCATTTGGACTACTGATGATGATAGTTCTTTCACTTTGTCAGATGCTTTGTTTGTGCCAGGGATCAAGAAAAATATGTTATCAATTTTTGCATTAGCCAAGATTGGCTTGGTTATGAAATTTGTTGATGACAGATGTACAGTTCATGATCTGTCAAATGGCAATGTGATTATTGCTTTTGACATTCTATGTCATGGGCTGTATAAGCTCATAGACTATGAAAGATCTATAAATGATTTGGCATGTGCAGTATATGATTCTCAGGCTATGTCAGATGCAAAGCTTTGGCATGCACGCTTTGGTCATCTGATTTTTTCTAGTTTGCTAGGCCTGCAGAAATCTGAAATGGTGTCCTCTTTGCCCAAACTTGAGGCACCAAGAAAACATGTTTGTGAAAGTTGTATTTTGGGCAAAATGCAGCATTCCTCCTTTCCAAAAGATGGTTCAGTTTAGGATACTCAAAAATTGCAGTCTGTGGTCCTATGCAGACACCTTCTTTTGGAAATTATCTTTGCTTCGTGACTTTCATCGATGATTTTTCTAGGCATGCATGGGTATATCCATTGAAGGCAAAGTCCGAAGTGTTCATGTGCTTCAAACAGTTTTTGGTTTTGGCTGAAAATCTATCAGCATGTAAAATGGGCACCCTCCGTTCTGATCGAGAGGGAGAATATATGTCTTCTGATTTTAATGAATTTCTAGCTCAACGTGGGATAAAACACCAATGTAGAGTGCCGTAGACACCTCAATAGAATGGAGTTGCTGAACGAAAGAACAGGTCACTCATGGAGATGGCGAGGTGTATGGTCAAGAGTCAGGCTTTACCACATAGTTTCTGGCTTGAGGCTGTCATGTGTGCAACATATGTACTTAACAGGTGTCCCACTAAAGCGCTCCAATCTATCACTCCATATGAGGCTTGGCATGATCGCAAGCCATCTATTGCACATCTGCATGATTTTGGTTGTTTGGCATATGCATTAGTGCCTGAACAACATCGCATAAAATTGGATGATAAAGCAGTAAAATGTATTTTTGTTGTGTACAGTTCTGAGAGTAAAGGCTATCGTCTGTATCATCCACAAACTAAACGCATTCTGATTAGCCATGATGTTGTTTTTGTGGAAGATGCTATTCAACCATTGCTTTCATGTACTAAGGAGACATTTGTTAGCTCCAAAGACATGTATGATACTTTGCTACCTCTTTTTATAGGTGGAAAATCTAGTGTTGGTCCTAATGAGGCAACTTGTCAGCCTTTGCATGTTTCATGTGATGATGCAGATCATTCCATTTCTGATGCAGATTTACATGATGCACTTATTGATGAGAGAGCTGATATTGAGAAGGCAAGAACTATGCCAAAATGGCTGGTGCAGACCTTGCTTGACAACAAATTAGATGCACCTCTATCATATCATACTCGATTAGGCTCTCATAGTGCCTCTTTTGCATCAAATTGCTATGTGATGGCTGCATCTAGTCTCTGTGATGAGACTGAACGTGTTTCGTTTGGTGAAGCACAAAATTTAGAAAATTGGATGGGTGCTATGCAATCTGAATATAATGCAATACTGAAGAATGGTACCTTGTCTTTATGTGACTTGCCTCCTGGCAAGAAGGCCATTGGTACCAAGTGGGTTTACAAGCTGAAGCGTAAGCCTGATGAAACAATTGACAGGTATAAGGCTAGGCATGTTGTAAAGGGTTACGCACAGGAAAGAGCCATTGATTTTGATGAGACCTTTGCACCTACATGCCATATGACTACTGTTCAGAGCATCTGTGCACTTGCAGCCCATCATGGTTGGAATGTACATGAGTTGGACATTAAAATTGCATTTCTGAATGGTGAGTTGCATGAACAAGTGTATGTTTTTAAGCCCCATGGCTTTGTGCAGAAAGAGCATGAAAACCAGGTGTGCAAGTTAAAGAAGGCATTATATGGTTTAAAGCAAGCACCCCGTGCTTGGTATGAGAAGATACATGCCTATCTGATTGCACATGGTTTTGAGAATAGTCCGACTAAAAGCACCTTATATGTTAAGCGTGCTAATGATGTGCTTTTGATCATTGTTGTCTATGTTGATGACATGCTGCTCACTGGTCCGATTGAGAAGCATATTGCTGAAGGCTGATTCGCATGCCTCATTTGAGATGTCTGATTTGGGGCATTTGCTCTCTATTTGGGCATTCAGTTTATGCAAGTTGATGGTGGAATGGCTTTGTGTCAAACGAAATATATTGACACATTATTGCAGCATTTTGGCCTTGAAGACTATAAGCCTATTGCCACTCCTATGGAGACAGGTTTACGATTGAGTCTTCATGATGCTGGAGATGCATTTGATGTTGTCCTCTATCAGCAGGCTGTTGGATTCCTGATTTACTTATGCATTACTCGGCCAGATATTCAGTTTTCTATCTCACAGATGAGCAGGTTTATGCATTGCCCAGGTGTCAAGCATTGGCAGGCAATTAAGCGCATCTTTCGCTACTTGAGTGGTACTCGGCTACTTGGGTTGTTTTATCCCAAGGGGGGATCACTACCGCCAAATTTGCATGCTTTTTCTGACTCAGACTGGGCTGGTTGCTATGACACTCATGTGTCCACTAGTGGCTTTTGCTTCATGCTTGGTGGCTCATGTATATCTTGGTTGAGCAAGAAGCATCCTACTGTGGCCACTTCAAGTTGTGAAGCTGAGTATAGGGTAGCTTTCACAACTACTGTTGAGTGTGTGTTGCTCAGATGCCTTATGACTGATTTGGGTGTTGGTCAGTCTTCTGCCACCACCATCTTCACTAACAGTCAGAGCGCATTGGCAGTTGCGAGGAACCCTGTGTTACATGCTCGCACTAAGCACATTGAGGTGCATTGTCATTATGTCAGGGAGAGGTTCTCTGCTGGGGAGATCAGCTTGGCATATGTGCCCACACAGGAGAACATTGCAAACCTTTTCATGAAGGCTCTACTTAGGGAGAAGTTTGAAGCTTTCTGCAAATCTTTGGGCTTACTTCCTTTTGTGGAGTGATTTCCACATAGCTTGGCACTTCCTTATACATGAGTGCAAGCTACTTGTTCACCGCATCACTCCCAGGGGGGATTTGTTGATATATTTAGGTAGTGATGTGTGAGAACACTCTAGGACTGCCGGGGCACTTTTTTCCCTCCTTAGGAGGTTTTTTTCCCCGGCTTGTATATATGCCTATTGCCCTAATGGGCTACTTATCTTTGTACATTCTCTAGTAATACATTCAGTATTGTGCATTGTGCTCCAAGCCTCTTCTTCTTCTTTGTGTTGTTCGCATGCTTCCGTCGACGTCTAACTCCAACAATATAGAGTATGTCTTAATTTGGAGAAATGCGTTTCCATGGTGAGATAGGGAAAGATATTGGGACACATACTGTCCAAGAATGGAATCTGTACTAATGAAGATAAGATCAAGGCTATTCAGGAATTTTTGCCAAAACTTAAGAATGTGAAGGAAGTACAAGCATTTATGGGTCATTGTGGATGTTATTTCTAATTCATTCACATGTATGCCATAATTGCAAACCTTATATGGCTTGTTGACTCAATTTGCGTAGAAGAGTGTGAAAAGGTATTAAATGAATTAAAATGGAGATCGAGTTCAACACCAATATTGAAAGTGACCAACTAAAACAAACCATTCCATATACATGTGGATGCATCTAATTTAGCCATTGGATGCATCTTATGTTGGAGGAGATGGTGAATAATCACAAGAGATGAGTTGGTGTAGCTAAAACCTTCTTCACACCTACTATAAGTGATGGCTGGAAAGTGTTCTGGGCCTCCTTAGCTAGCTAATAAGCATAAATGATCATATATGTTGCTTGTAAGATGATACACAAATGATAGGATCAAAACAGATAGATAGGCATATGATCCAATGTACAAAACTTGTTATTTTGGTTGAGACACCTACTCAAAGTTTTACACAACTCTCTAAGTACAACAACAATTAATAAAATTCCTTTTGGGGAACTTCAATTAGCTTAAAAGGATACCAATCATGAGTGGGATAATCTAAAATGATAAACTGTATCCAGAGAAATATGTTTAGCGAGTTAAGCATCCATCTCGACTTTTACGGGCATTGACAGTCATAGACCAATAAGTAATGTTTGATCAATATCTGATGATCGAGTGAAGCTTTAGTAATGAAACTTTGTAGGACTAAATTAGATAGTATGTTGAAGATTTCATGCTTTAAATCATGCAAAATGATGTAGTATACAGTGAGAACTAGCTCAGACAAAATCATTGTTCTGATGGAGTGTGATAGAGATATGAGAGTAGGAAGTAATGACCATGTATGTATTGATTCAAGTAAAATTACAATGTCATTGGCAATAGAGCATTGCTAAATGAGTGAGCCATGAGTGAGCCATGGAATAAGCTCCTCTTCTCAATGAAAGTACACATATATGATATCTCAACCTCGAGATGCACGTGGGCTTTTCTTCTCATCTTTTATAACTTTTTGTTGGAGCCAAGGATTTGAACTCAAATTCAAATCTCTACCAATAAAGTGCATCCTAAAGTATAGGATTGATTCTCTCTTGACTCAACTACCAAAAGTTACAAGATTCTATGCTTCATAACTCCTCATGGGTTTACTTCACTTTTACAATGAGTAATTATAGCTCAAAGTTACAAGAGGTTGTACATATGAATCTTCCCAAGTGATATGTTAATACATCAATCTTATGTGAAGTGATTAAGTGTGTAGGCTTGAGCTTAATTTCACAAATAGCTTCCCCTCAAGCCTAACATGCTTGATCTTCATTGCTCCTTGATCTCTTGTAGTCCAATCATCGATTTGAACCTATTCATCTTTGTTCCATCCAATGCCTTGGTAAGTAAATCTGTACATTGCAAATGAGCTGATACATAGGATAATTGGATAGCCTTGCTAAGTAATTTCTCCCTAACATAATGATAGTGCACTTCAATGTGCTTAGTCCTGGAATGATACACATGATTAGCATCAAAATTAAGTGAACTAGTGTTATCTCCAAAGATAATTGGAGTGTAGGAATGTATCTCCAAATCTGCATACAAGTGCTTAAGCCACATAGCTTCCTGAGTTGCATTAGCCAAACCTCTATACTTTGCTTTTGTGGAAGCTAAGGCCATAGTTGGTTGCTTCTTGGATGACCATGATATGAGTTTTGAACTTGCAAAAGATAGGTACCCTGAAGTGCTCCTCCTATCATCCTTGGAGCCAGCCCAATCTGCATCAGAATATAACTTTATATCTATGTCAGAGGTGAAGGGATAGAATAACCCCTCATTCATTGTACTCTTGAGATACTTAAGCACCCTCTTTGCAGCTTCCATGTGTGGCTTCCTTGGTACATGCATGAATTGACTCAATGTACTCACAACATATGCAATATCCACTCTTGTCAAAGTAGCATAACTAAGACTACCCACAAGTTGTTGGTAACCTATAATATCTTCAAGTGGTTCACCTTCATGTGAACTTAACTTATGATTGATCTCCATAGGAATACCTGCAACTTTAGTGTTCTCCATCTTAAACTTTACCAACACATCATGTATGTACTTCCTTTGTGTGATGCCTAAATCTATATACACAAGTTCTAAGACAAGGAAATAGGTTAACAACCCTAGATCACTGATTTTGAATTGCTTCATTAATCGAGTCTTGAACTGCTTGATACCATTAGAATCATTACCTATAATAATGATATCATCTACATAGACACAGAAGTAGATGACCTCTGATTTATTCTTCTTCACAAATAAAGAGGAATTTGCCTTGCTTGCTACAAAGCCTTGATCCTGCAAATAGGTAAGAAGTATATGGTTCCATGCTCTAGGAGCTTGCTTGAGACCATAGAGTGCTTTTCTAAGCTTGCATACATACCTTGCTTTTTTGTCATCTTCAAAACCTGGTGGTTGTGCCATATATACCTCTTCTGATATCCAACCATTTAAAAATGCATTCTTGACATCTAGCTGATATAAATTCCAATTTTTGGAGGCAGCAAGACTTAACAATACCCTGATTGTTGGCATCTTTGCCACAGGTGAAAATGTTTCTTCATAATCTAGTCCATGTGTTTGGACAAATCCCTTTGCCACTAGTCTTGCCTTGTACCTGTTTATAAAACCATCAGAGTTATTTTTTACTTTATATATCCACCTTGAACCAATTACCTTCATATCTGGTTTCTTGGGAACTAGGTCCCAAGTGTGGTTTTCGTGCAATGCTTCCACTTTCTCCTGCATGGCTTCTCTCCACTCTTTCTTCTTCTTAGCCTCTTCAAATGAAGAAGGCTCCTCTGCCATTGAATCTTTAGTGATGTATACATATAGCTTTATGACTAAGGATGTATCATACCCATACTTTATGGGCTTCTTACTTTCTCTTTGTGATCTCCTTAAAGCTCGATTGGAAGACTCGGGTAGATCCTCTGATTGCTTGTATTTGAACTTGCCTCTTGACTACCAAGCTTTGAAGTCAATATGCTTCTCATCTTCTGAGTTGATGTCCTCTACTTGGCGTTGATCTTCTTGAGTCAGGGTTGGAAAATCATTTTCCAAATCATTTGGTAATTTGACTTTCTTGCAATAATCTTCAAACCATGAATTATTCTCATCAAATACTACATCCCTACTAACTATGAATGCCTTGTTAGTGGGATTGTATAGTCTATATTCCTTTTGATTCTGATCATACCCAATGAATATGCATTTCTTTGCCTTAGGGTCAAGTTTCCCTCTGATTTGTGATGGGATGTGTGCATAGGCAATGCACCCAAATATCTTGCAATGATCCAATGAGGGTCTCCCACCATTCCAAGCTTCATATGGTGTCATACCATCCAATGACTTGGATGGAAACCTGTTAACCAAATAGGTGGCTGTGGATACAACCTCTGCCCATAAATAATCAGGTAATTTCTTCTCATTTAACATAGATGTAGCTGCCTCAACAATTAAACCTGTTCCTTCTCTCTACCACTCCATTCAATTTAGGGGTATACCTAGTTGTTACTTCTATCTTTATGCCCCTGTCCTATAGAAATAGATCAAACTCATGTGAAAAGTACTCACCACCTCCATCAGACCTGATTCTCTTCAAGCTCCTTCCTGTTTGGTTTTCAACTAGTGCCAAATACTTCTTGAAACATGAATTGTCCATCTACTGTAATCATCAATAAAAGAGACATAGTACCTTGAACCTGAGATGGATGGATCTTTGTAGGGACCCCACACATCTGTTACCGTTAGTGTCCATGTGAAAGGCCAAATGGCCACCGAACACTTCTTTGTATATGTTATTTAATAAAACATATAGTGGCCTGGTCAGTCACAGACCAAGGCATACCTTGTCATCCGAGTCACCGAAGTCACTGTTGGCGCCGTTGGCTGCGCGCGAGGGAGGACCTCAACGATCAAGGAATATAGAGGTTCCCGGTACTTCCCGGGAGGTCACCCATCCCAGTACTGTTCCCCCCAGAGCTCGCTTAACTGTGGCAATCTCTTGCCACTAAGCTACACTCTTGTGGTGTTTGAAGAAGGGGAAAGACTAAGGTTGACATTACCTTGAACAAGTTTTGGTCCCTCAAAGCTTCATTTTTTGCTCTCAAAGCCTATTTCTGAAGCAATTTTGGGGTGTTTTTGGAGCCATTTCAGAGTACTTTCGCACATAGTTCTCTTCACATAGGTCCAAGAACATAAAAAAGAGTGTTCCTTGTACTTCTCAGACAATAAATATCAACCTTTGGGGCTGTATTTTCAGCCACACTCGTAAAACTACAAGTTTCTCGAGGGGTTTTCAGTTTTGGTGGGAGCAATCGCTGCAAATTTATGCAGGTTTTTTAAAGCCTAAAACATCAGAGTTGACAGACACTTGCAGGTGTTATTGGCTAGTTTTTGGGCTGTGTATTCAGCCTTTTAGTGTCATTTTACTGCATATATTGAGCACATACACATCATGTACGCTTCTGTGGATACCGCTTATGTACGTCCATGTGGTCATTGATATAGCGGTTACGTTCTTTGCATAAAGCCTTTTACATTTGATAAAGAGGGTCGTGGTGAGGTTTTCTTAACTGGGAGACACCCAGATGTCGGGGTCTCTTCGGTGATGCAGGTGGAAGACTTACCCAGCCTCGCCATAGGAGATGTATGATAGTTGTTCATAGGTGCTCGATAAACTTAGTTGGCTTCTATTGGGTAACTGATTATATGCAGTGGAGTCAGTGATTCACTATGCAGGTAGACATGTCAGTACTTGCAGTTTTATGATATTTTGACACTGGTCATATGCTAATTTTGCAGAGGATACTCTGGCAAAATGTTTCCAGATTTCTGGTTTAGTCAACTATATATTGGTCAATTTACTCCTTGATACACTTATTTCTTGGTGTTTGGACTCTTCTAGCTCCATTATCATTCTACTCAGTTCTCTACGATCATGGCATCCGAGGTCTCAGGCACATCCAGTGGATCAGGGTCTAGTGCTAGTGTTCCGAGGAGGAGCTATAACTTGCAGGGCAAAGACCATTTTGAGATCCGAAAATTTGATGGCACAAACTTTGCTCTATGGAAGAATCAGATTAAAGATGTGCTGATTCAAAGAAGGCAATGGAAGCCAGTAAATGGGATTTCAAAGAAGCCTGCTGACATGGATGAAGATGATTGGGATGAGTTAGATGAAATGGCCAGGTCTACCATTCGCTTGCACCTGGCAGATAATGTTTACTTTACATTATTAGACTGTGAAAGTGGAGAGGAGCTTTGGAAGAATTTATGCAATACATATGAAAAAGAAACGGCATCAAATAAAGTGTATCTGATGAGAAAATTATATGACCTTCGTATGAAGGACAGGGATAGTGTTGCTGCTCATCTAAATGAGTTTGATGCTATATTCTCCCAGTTATAGGCTCATAAAATGGATATGGATAATGAAATGAAAGCAATATTGCCGTTATGCACCCTGCCATCATCATGGGATACGTTTTGCACAGCTATTAGCAACAGTGCACCTGGTGGTAAACTCGTCTATGATGACATATGTGGAGCACTCTTGAGTGAGGAGATTCGTAGAAAATCTATGGTTGGCACTCAGACTTGAGATGCATATAATGTTCGTGATTCTTACCAAGGAAAGAATCAACAATGTGGCAGGAGCAAGAACAAGGAAAAGAATGGTCAACGGAATAAGAGTAGAAGTAAATCAAGGAAGATGGATATCGAATGCCATTATTGTCATAAGAAAGGACACATGAAGAAAGACTGTTATGCATTAAAGAATGCTAAAGGTAAAGGACAGAATGTTGATGGGCATGTTAAACAGTTACCTGCACCATCTACTTTGACTCTGAAGATTGAAGAAATTAATGCTATTTCTGACCTGCTGATGTGTTGACACTTGATAGTACTGTGCCATCTGAGGCACTTATGGCTGATTCTCTTTCCCACACTTGGCTGCTAGATTCTGGTGCTTCTTTCCATGTGACACCACATAGAGAATGGTTCTCTAATTATGCAGCAAAGTCTCTTGGTACCGTGAGACTTGGTGACTCTTACCAGTGTGATGTTGTGGGGATTGGAGATGTGGTTGTGCAGTTCATTGATGGTTCAAAATTTACTATGCATAATGTATGCCATGTACCTCAGTTATCACGCAGTTTGATGTCAGTTGGTCAACTTGATGACCTTGGTTACAAGATGGTCTTCTATGCTCAGTCCTTTCGTATATCAAAGGGCAATATGGTTATTGCAAAAGGAAGCAAAGTTGGCTCACTTTATCCTTTATTTGTATCACAGAAAGAACACTTGTTAGCTGTTACTGAACAGCCTATGGCTTGTATTTGGCATGGTCGTTTGGGCCATATATCTCGTAGTGGAATGGAAAATCTTTCTCGTTCTGACTAATTACCTGTGTTATCTTTCTCTGATTTTTCATTTTGTGAGCATTGTCAATATGGAAAGAAAACCAGAAATGTGCATAGAACGCACATTGATTCTTCAATTCAGCCTTTAGATCTCGTTCATACAGATGTGTGTGGTCCTATGCCCACTAGATCCTTAGGTGGTTCTCTTTACTTTGTCACTTTCATAGATGATGCTACTAGAAAAGTCTGGGTATATCCTATCAAGTCAAAGGATGATGTATTCCCTACTTTCAGAAAATGGCTTGCTTCAATTGAGACTGAAAAAGGAACTAAGCTTAAGGCTTTACGTTCAGATAATGGGGGTGAGTATACCTCACATGAATTCAACCTTTTTTGTCAGTCTAGAGGGATTCGTAGAGAGTTTACAGCTCCTTATACCCCAGTACAGAATGGTGTAGCTGAGAGGATGAATAGAACTATTCAAGATAGAGTAGTCTCTATGTTGCATCATGCAAACCTCTCACAAGGTTTTTGGGCAGAAGCAGTATTGACTGCAGTTCATGTCATTAATCTTTCACCTAGTACTGCCAAAGATCTGAAAGTGGCACAAGAGTTATGGACAGGGAAACCACCATATTATGATCATCTTCGAGTTTTTGGGTGTGAAGCATATATTCATATACCCAAGAATCTTAGACAAAAGTTGGACCATAAGTCAAAGAAATGCATTTTTCTTGGATATGGTCGAGAAGGACAATTTGGATATCGCTTATGGGATCCTGAAACACGGTCAGTGATCAGAAGTAGTGATGTCATTTTTAATGAGTCTAAGATGCATAAACAGCCCATTAAGGAGGTTGAAGTGAGAAGAGTGGTGTTTGAGGATACTAGTCCTCTGGTTAGCATGCATAAGAATGCTGCACATAGGGATGTTCAAGAGAATGTCCATTCAGATAAGTCTGCACATGTTCCTGTTCAGCAACCATTGAGACGTTCTGCACGTGTCTCATATCCACCTGATAGATATGTTCCAGGTTTAGATTTTGTTATGCTAACAGATGTCGGTGAGCCTTCTTGCTACAAAGAGGCTATGCAGACAGAGGATCATGTCAAGTGGGAGCGTGCCATGAAGAGTGAGTTGGATTCTATTCACAAGAATGGTACTTGGGACTTAGTACCTTTGCCAAAGGGCAGGAAAGCTTTACCATGTAAATGGGTATATAAGCTGAAATTCACATCAGATAGTGCTTCTCCAAAATATAAAGCACGACTTGTTGCAAAGGGTTTTAAGCAACAACATGGTGTTGATTTTGAGGAAATCTTCTCTCTAGTGGTCAAGATGACTACTTTGCGCATGTTTCTTGGATTCCTTGCAATGGAGGACTTAGAGCTAGTCCAAATGGATGTGAAAACAGCTTTCTTGCATGGAGATCTTACATATGAGATCTATATGGAACAACCAGAGGGTTATGTAGTTCTTGGCAAGGAAAGTCTAGTTTGTAAGCTCAAGAAGAGCTTGTATGGACTTAAACAGTCTCCTAGACAATGGTACCAAAAGTTTGATGCTTTTATGAAGTCCCAAGGCTATTCTCGGAGCAATGAGGATCATTGTCTCTACACAAAGAGATGTTCTGATGGCAGCTTGATATGCTTGATACTTTACATCGATGATATGTTGATTGCTGGGAAGTCCTCTTATGATTTGTCAATTCTCAAAAAGAAGTTGAGTCAGACATTTGATATGAAGGATTTGGGGGATGCCAAACACATTCTTGGCATGCACATTACTCGTGATAGGAGTAAAAGATGCATATAATTGTCTCAAAGTGAGTACATATCCAAAGTACTTCACCGATTCAATATGCAGGGTGGAAAGGCATTGAGTACACCTTTACCCACATATGTGAAATTGAGCAAGGATGACTGCCCCAAATCAGATGAGGAAAAGGAATTCATGAACAAAATTCCCTATCAGTCTGTTGTTGGTAGTCTCATGTATGCTATGGTAGCTACGAGACCAGACATTGCATTTGCAGTGGGAGTTGTGAGTAGATATATGTCTAATCCTGGCAAGAAACATTGGGAAGCGGTCAAAATGATTTTGAGATATCTGAGTGGCACTAAGGACAAGTGTCTATGCTTAGGTAGAGGAAAAGCATCCATTATTGGTTACACAGATTCTGACTATGCTGGTTGTGTAGACAATCGTAAGTCTACATCAGGGTACATTTTTCATTTTGCTGGAGGTGCTATCTGTTGGAGATCTCGTCTTCAAGAATGTACATCTGTTTCCACCACAGAAGCAGAGTATGTTGCAGCAAGTGAGGCATGTAAGGAAGCATTGTGGCTTTCAAGTCTTGCTTGTGATATGGGTTTACCTCAGCATGTACCTCACTTGCTCAGTGATAGTCAGAGTGCCATTGCTTTGGCTAAGAATCCGGTCTATCATGCAAAGACCAAGCACATTGAGGTGAGGTATCACTTCATTAGAGATTGCTTAGCCACTGAGAGCATTATTCTTGAGAAGGTTCACACTCGAGATAATGCTGCAGATGCTTTGACTAAAGCTCTACCACATGATAGCTTTCGACACTGTTGTCACTTGATGGGGGTTACTTGATTCTTGATCTTACGTAGTCACTTGTACACTGTGTAACATGCCCATCAGGTGGGAGGTATAGTTTGTATACTTCCACTCAGGTATTCTTTATCATTCTTTATTTTTCTCCCATAGTTACTCCATATTGGCCTTTAGTGGGAGATTGTTACCGTTAGTGTCCATGTGAAAGGCCAAATGGCCACCGGACACTTCTTTGTATATGTTCTTTAATAAAACATATAGTGGCCTGGTCAATCAGAGACTGTAAGTTTGACCGCATTTGTAAGACCTAAGAAGTCTGTCTTCGTGCCCCCTGTGTACTGTGTTTTCTGCGTATTCTACAGCCTCTGTGTGGAGTACTATGTGAGGCCTGAGGAGCTCGGTTTTCTACTCCCAGCATATCGTCGCGGAGCTCTCGAGAAGCAGAGCGCACTGTGGTGCATCGCCATCAAAACACTTCAACATCAGTGTGTACAAGCTCCAACTAATCTTGATGGATGTATCCTTTCCTGTTGAATGGTTGCCTATGAGCTTTGCCAAATTGGCAAGCTCCACATTTGTAAATCATGTGTTGCTTGGTCACATTGGGAATGCCAAGCACACTTTGATCCCTGCAAATTTTCGTCAGAGTTCTCTCTCCTATGTGCCCTAGCCTCTTGTGCCATATTTCTAACTCAGATAGGGTTTGGTCTCTATAACTGAATAGTGCTATGTTCCTTGTGTCTTTAGTTTCAAAAGTAAACAATCTACATGACATCTCACCTTTGGCAATCCTTTTGAATCCTTGTTGGGGGTCTTCCACATATGATCCATGCTTAGTGAACTTGACTTGTAGACCTTTCTCTACAATTTTCCCAACACTAATTAGGTTTTATTATAGTAGACACATACAGAACTTTGCTTAGTGAACTTGACTTGTAGACCTTTCTCTACAATTTTCCCAACACTAATTAGGTTTTTTGTTATAGTAGACACATACAAAAGGTTCATACTACCATCAGATGTCTTAACATTTCTAATTTGCTTGACTGAATGTTTAGTGTCATCACCTATTTGTACCTCATGCTTCCCCTTTGGTTCTTCAAGATTAGACAATAGTGCTACATTCCCTGCCACATGATTGGAACAACCTGAGTCAATGTAAAAAAGGTGCTCATCATCTTTACCTCACTTGGATGTCAGGTTCATAATGAGCAGAGAATCTTCTTGATCTTCAGTGTATTGTTGAAGTCCCTTCTTCCTCTAAAGCCTCCTTGATAGTTGTTGTTGTTGTTGTAGCCTTGATTGAAGTTGTGATTGTAGTTGCCTCCACCATTATTGTACCTGCCTCTAGTTTGTCTGTAGCTTCCTCTATGGAAGCCTCCTCCCCTTTCGTTCCTTGTATTTTTTTAGCATTCTGTGGAGATCCATTGCAATGGTGAAGGATTCCCACTTGTCATCACCTTTAATTCCATTGATGATCTGTCTCACTATGTGATCTTCCTCTATCTCTTCTCCAATGCTTGCAAGTTGGTCTGCAACATCCTTCAATTTCGTTACAGAGTTGGCCACTCCTTGCTTTGATTGCTTCTTGAGAGTTGTGAATTCAATCCACAACGGATTCTTCCTTGCTCTTGTGTTGGAGGGGAAGTATGATGAAAGCACTTCCCAAGTCTCTTGGGAGGTTTTACAGTTTCTAACATGTGGTAACAAGAAGCAAATTTTGAGACAAATTATTTATAATTTGACAATATTTTGTAGATATATTTATCCAAATGATGTAAAAATTGGGAAGAGTCTTCCTCATGTAAAGTTGGATCATATGTATTTTTCTTAGAATTTTTGGAAGCTCTTTGATAGCATATTTTTAGAATAGAATGCAAAGAGTATCAAATTTCAAGTGTGAAACGGGACACTTGAAAAAGTATAAAAGACAATTTCTTCTATTTTTAAGAGGTTAGTTGTATTATTTCCATGCTATCCAAGTAATGTGAAGAGCTTTCATGCAGAAAATCATGTTTCTCCTTCCACGATCTTTTTCTTGATTTGTTGAGTCTTCTCATTGTGTGTTCCATGGGATTTGTGAACTTTCCTTGTGTATTTTCTGAGTGAGATGAATGAAGATAGATGAATTTTAGTATACTGAGCAAGAAAGTGCAGAAGATCAATGCTGGAATTGAAATTCCTCAATTTTTACAGAATCATGATTGTCTCGTTTGTATGATACATGTACTGTTTTGGAAATTTGACTTCATATTTGTATTCTACTGAGAAAATGGCACACTTTAGACACAAAGAACATTGCAAATGCTGTTGTATAACTCAAGATAATCAAAACCCTAGTTATTTCCTTTTTTCTTCATAAATCTCTCAGAAAAACAGTCATGTCAACTCTTATTCTTGGATTCCATAAACTAGAAGGGGTTGTGGTCTTTGCATACTTCTCGGATTGACAATTTAAAGATGTGTAGTTGATCTTTTGTGCTATAATGATTGGAGAGGACAACTCCAAAGGTTAACAACAAACATTTTTTGGCGCTGTTGTTGGGGAACAAAGCAAAAGCTTCATTGAAGTTTGGACCTTGCTGGATCTTCCATTGTTGATGGTATTTGAACACATTGGAAAGGTTTTACTCTATAATCAAGTAAGAAAAATTGGAAAGGTAGGTTTTTTGGCTTGTCTTTTGGGAAAAGAAAGCATGAATTAACCTTTTGAGACAAAGAAGTATGTGAATTTATGCAAATTGATAGTTGCTCATACTCTTTAAGAGTAAAGTGCAGGTGTTGTGACAAGAAAAAAATGATGAAGAAAAGTGAAATGTGATTATCTTTGCGTAGGTAGATTTCTTTTTGACAAAGTACCAAGCAAATTTTGTCAATCTTGGAAAAGATGACATAATTACAATGAGGAAAGTCAAGTAAAGTAGCTATGTGCAAATGAGGACCAACAATTTGATGTACCTTCAAACTTCAAGACCTATGAAGTAGAAGACAGATTACTTTTAAAAATGAAACCAAAAAGGGATAAGAAAAAGGGGGAGGCATATGACAATGAAGAACAGACTAAGAAGTTGGCGATTACCCAAGAAGAGGGGGAAGATAGGCACATTGTCATTGCTGATGACATGACAAATCAGGAGGAGGAAGCATTGATGAAATTGGCTAAAACTTATAGGGATGTGTTTGCTTACAGTTATAAGGATTTGAAAGGAATTGATCCTAAAATTTGTGAACATAAGATTCCTATTACTCTTGATGCAAAACCTATCAAACAAAGACACTATACATTTAATGACAAATACTCTGCTAAAATAAAGGAGGAGATTGACAAATTAATGGCTGCTAAATTCATCTATGAAATTGAGTACACAAGTGGATATCTCCTATAGTTGTGGTACCTAAAAAGAATGGGAGACTCAGGGTATGCATTAATTTGAAAAAAGTTAATGCAGCAACTATAAGAGATAGCTATCGATTACCAATAACTGACCATCTCTTGGAAAGAGTTGCAGGCAAGGAAGTCTATAGTTTTTTGGATGGTTTTTCAGGATATAATCAAGTGCCTATAGCTTTGGCAGACCAACATAAAACTACCTTTTCCACAAAATGGGGAATTTATGCATTTAGGGTTATGCCTTTTGGTTTAACCAATGCTCCAGCAACCTTTCAAAGGTTGATGTGCCACATATTCAAAGAATTTCTTAGAAACATAATGGAAATTTATGTTGATGATCTCTGCACTTTTTTATTAAAAAGACAAGATCATTTGAAAGATCTGGAAAATATATTCAAGAAATGTAGAACATACAGAGTGTGTTTAAATCCTGAGAAATGTGTGTTCTTTGTGAGACAAGGAAGAATGTTGGGTCACATAGTTTCTAAAAATGGAATTGCAACTGATGAGAGGAAAATTAAGGCCATAGTGGATCTACCAAAACCGACAAATGTAAAAGAACTTCAAACTTTTATGGGACATTGTGGGTATTATAGAAAATTTGTACACAAGTTTGCAGATATTGCAAAACCCTTGTATGTATTAATTACAAAATTTAAATGGACCACAGAAATGTGACCAAGCCTTTGAGATTTTAAAAACCTGTCTTGTGACAGCACCTATTCTAAAAACTCCACAGTGGGTTTTTCATGAATGATGCTTCAAATTTTGCATTAGGATGTGTTTTGGCACAACCAATAGAAGGAAGCAAATTAGACTTTCCAATTGCTTATGCTAGTAGGCAATTGAATTTAGCTGAAAGAAACTATACAACCACTGAAAGGGAAGGATTGGGAATGATATTTGCTGTAAAGAAGTACAGACATTATCTTTTAGCCAACAAGTTTAAATTCTTTGTGGATCACCAAGCTCTACTTTACTTGGTAAACAAACCATGTCACACAAGAAGGATAGTCAAATGGTTCCTACTATTAATGGAATTTGAGTTTGAGGTGGTGGTCAGACAAGGGAAAACTCATTTAAGAGCAGATCATTTGTCCAGGATACAAACCAGAGAGCCAAACTAACCTTTAGATGATGAATTACCAGATGCATATCTGTTCAAAATAGAAAGTATTGATTGGGCAATGAATTTGGTGCCTTTGCTAACCATGGGATCTTGTAGAACACATGAAAACAACACACATTTGGTATTACAAAGTATGAGCTTTGTATTACTAGATGGGCACTTATATCATATAAATCATATTGGTATACTGGAATATTGTACTCCAGAAGATGAGCAGCAGGAATATCTAAGAAAAGCTCATTGTTGGAATCCATGTACTCATGCTTCCATGGTGGTTACTTTAAACAATCTCAATAGAATGGGTGTACATTGGCCTACAAAAATTCAAGATGTGGAGAAATATGTTTCTAATTGTTTTGAATGTCAATCTTTGCAAAATTCAGAAATTACAACTTTGTACTGGTTCCAGAAAAATCCAGATTGGAGTGCAAACATAGTTGAGGAGTTAAGAAGTAATAAACCATTAGATCCAGTTAAAGTTAGTGCAGACTCTAGGAATTTACAGACAATCTCTGAGGAGTATCAATTGATAGGAGACCAATTGTACAAGAAAGGAATGGATGGATATCTAAGATTATGTGTTCCTGAAGATAAGTATATGGAAATGTTAGAGATGGCACATTTTGGAGTAGTAGGAGGTCATTTTTCAAGTGAAAGGACTGCTAAACTCATTTTATATTCTGGTTTTTGGTGGCCAACTCTCTTTCCTAATGCAAGAACATATGTGAAAAGATGTGAAATTTGTCAAAGAGTTAAGCAACCAAGTAAAAGAGATGATATGCCATTAGTACCACTTATTTCAGCAAGAGCATTCAACAAATGGGGGTTGGATTTCATTGGACCTATCCATCATCCTGCAAAACAATCTCATGCTGAATATATACTTGTAGCTACAGATTACCTGACCAAATGGGCAGAGGCTAAGGCTACAAAAAGAAATTATGCTCAAACCACTGCATGATTTCTTTATGAAAATATTATCATCAAATTTGGATTACCAATTGAATTGGTAAGTGATAGGGGAACTCATTTTTTAAACCAAATAATTGAAAAAATAACTGAGTATTTCATGATTAATCATAGAAAGTCAGCCCCTTATCATCCACAAGCAAATGGATTAGCAGAAAGTACTAATAAAGTGCTTTGCACTATTTTGACAAAATTGGTAAACACAAATAGGAATGATTGGGATTTACAACTTAATCATGTCCTATGGGCTTATAGAGTGGCATACAAATCATCTATTGGTAAAACACCATTTAATTTGGTATATGGACAAAATGCAGTATTACCTTTGGAATTTCTCATACCACCATTGAAGGTGGGGAATCAATACAAGTGGACTGGACATGAATTATCTGAAAGGGTAGTGGAATTGGAAAAACTTGGAGCTTCCAGACTTCAAGCAATTATGAGCATATATGCAGATAAAAGGAGACAAAAAGCATATCATGATGTTCATATTAAAGAAAAAGATTTGCAAGTGGGGGATCTAGTTTTGGCATATACATTGAAAGAACATCAGAAAAAATTTCAGAAGAAGGGACATGGACCTTACATTATCAACCAAATCAGTAACAGTGGAGCTATCAAATTAGCTAATACAGATGGAGAAATCATGCCCAATTTCATAAGTGCTTATAGAATAAAAAGGTATGATCTTCCATTAACTATTCTTGAATGGAGAAGAATACATCAAGCTCAAAACAGTAAAAAAGAAGAGGAAAAAATCAGGAATGAAGCTCAACAAGAAGCAAAAGAAAGAATAAGAAAGGCTAAGGAGATAAGAGAAGTTTTCTTATGTGAAACACCTTCAAGGGTGGTGAGGGAGCATTTGCCTGTCATAACAATGAATTTTCATAATGAACAAATCAAGATTTTGATAGATTCAGGTGCACAAGTTAATTTGATAAGTTCAGGATTGTTGGATAAATTAAAATTCAAGAGGAATAAGAGCAAAACATTTATCAAAACACTAGATGGCCAGATAATACAAAGTTTGTCTTCACCATCTATTGAAGTTAAGTTCAATGAAGAAAATATGAAAATACACTGTGAAGAATGGCCTGATCATATGATGAGTGAGAAAATTATTTTAGGACAACCATGGCTGAGGCAAGGTAAAGTAATTTTGGATTTTGAAAATATGAAGCTTAAATTGACAGTAAATGACAAAAGGTTTTTAATATTTTTGTTGAGTAATGAAGAACAGGGAATTCAACAGGAACTATGACTTGGATTTGGAAAGATTTACCTTTCCAATAGAAGATACAAAAAGAATCACAAGAAGAACTTCTCCATGACCAAAGCCAATTCAGAGGAAAACAGAAGGAAATTAAACAAACCAAACTTGCTGAAAAAACAATTGAAAGGTGGAAAGTAAGAAATAATCAGAAAAATCTAGACATCAAGATGAAATGGATGTGGAAACCAAAGACATCCAAGTATTGTTCATCAAAAGAAGATTGTTCTACTTCAAAGGCAGAATCATCAGGAATCAAGTATTTCTGGGTAAAAAAATCAGATCTGTTTCAATGGACAGAAAATAAGGACAAATATACTAAAACAATTCAAAAGCAAGAAGAGCCACAAACAAAGGAAAAGGCAATACCGCTATCAGATATACACTTGAGATTTTTACTTAAGAACTCAGAATTTCATCAAGATGGATTCATGACATTCTTGAAATTATTTCCATGTATTTTATCTCATTCTTTTTCCAGGAAAAAGAATAGGAGGGGAAGAGACAAAAGCAAAAAAAAAATTATTATAGAAAAAGAGAAAAGGAAAAAATTATTATTATTAAAAAAAAGAGAAAAGGAAAAAATTATTATTGAAAAAAAAGGAGAAGAAAGAAAAGGAAAAAATGTATTATTATTAAAAAAAATTATATATATATATATATATATATATATATATATATCAATTATTCTTTTTTATATATATGAAAAAGATTTTTTCTTATATAATTTATAAAGCACCAGCAAGATATAGGTTACAATATGGGAAGAATTATGGAATTACTATTTAACTATTTTTCCTTTGACATTTTTTACTTCTCTTTTTTTATATGCTTGATTCTCGTAATTCCATTCATTATTTTCTTCTTTATTTAAGCATTAGATATCTTGCTACACATGTGATGATCACTTTAATTGAGTTACACCTGTGATGTAATAAGAAAAAGACTAAATATTTTTCAAATTTATTTTTCTCAAGAAAAATATTTTCATTTTTTATGTCCCCTGTAACTTATGTGGTGGGAGTTTTTGGTGTGATGTGTTATATTTCCTCTAGAATGGTGAATACCAAAGAACTACCTATTCATGACTTCAAAGATGGTTCTGTAACATTGTCAAGAGGACATTGGTTTTTAGACAGCGAAGCAGTGGTGGAAGATGTGGAGTTAGAGTCTGATGAAGAACAGGATATTCCAGAAGTTGGGCAGATAGCCAAAGAGCTGAGGGAAACAATCAATATCATTGGTCAGCATATCTTTACAGTGGGGATTGGAGGTTACAAATATACCATGCTATGCCAAGAATTCTATAAATTCCAAAAAGTGGCTGCTAATTACAAAGGATGGAAGGTAGTGGGGCTACATAGACTATTGGATGAACCTCTCTTCTTTATAGGCTTTGAGAGAGTATCACAAGTCATGTCTAGTCTGTTGGAATTGGGCAAAGGTAATGATGCATATTTCAGGTGTTCAGTTAAGGATAAGGAAAACAAAGAAGTACAGATAACCATTAAAGCAGAACACATCAAGACAGCTCTTCAATTCTATCCCATGGGAACCAAATTGGATGACAGCTTTGTCAAGAAGAATGCAACAACATATGCTAGATATTCAAAGTATGTGGACTTCAAGGGAAAAGAGAATGAAGAATTTGCCACTAGGATGTTTCTTTAGTACTTATGTTTTCCAAAATTGCCAAGATATACAATGCCGCATAAACTAGTTACATTGATTATGTTCAACAATAAAGACATGACTAAACCATTTGGAGTAATGGATGTAACTCCCTACATTCATGATCAACTAAAGGAAGCAGCAAAGCATTGGCAGCAGAGAAAGTTTATGAATGGAGCACAGTTCTTACCAAGAATCATATACCATATTTTAGATATGGAGGATCAGTTGAAGTTGGCTCTAGAAGCTCAGTATTTTAGAAGTTTGATGGCATGAATTAAAAGTCCTTCAAAATTGATGACAATAAGAGAAACAGAAGTCCAAACAAGCATGAGGGGATCAAGAAGGAAACGGAAAGTTGTATAAGAACAAGTAATCTCAGTTAAGAAGAGAAGACTGGATCCCAAGAATGTAGTCTTGGAACATGAAGAAGTGACAAAAGAGGAACATGAAGCTGCTCAGAAGGAAGTCCAAGCCTCAAAGGAACCCCATCTGCCTCAAACAAGCAAGGAACAACTTTATTCCTATTTGACTCAAGGTAATGATAAGAGGGCAATCTATGAAGCTCAATATAAAAAAATGTTGAAAAATTATTCATGTAAAGCAACTGATTAGATACAAGAGGAGGTGGAACATTATGAAGAATTACATGATCAGATGATGGATGCAGAAACTGAAGAAGTATTTGTCAGAAAAGAAGTGGAATTATTGGCTTATTTCAAGGAATTACAAGGACCTCCAGATACTAGAATTACTGTGGTGTTAAAAAAGAAAGTCCAGAAAAAGCCTGCTCAGAAAAAGAAGCCAACCAAGAAGAATAAGGAAAAGGCAATTGAGCATGAACAGGTGGAAGAGTCAGTAAAAATACCATGAGAAGAAAAGAATGAGAAAAAATCAATTAGAATAGAGGAACAAAGTGGGGATAGAAAAGGAGTATCTGCTTCCTCAAAAATCTCATTTGATTCAGAAAGTGATATTGAGAATTTCCTTTTGAAGAGTTTAAACCTCTTAGTACCTAGTACACCAATCAAAATAGTACAAGCTTCAAGAAAAAGTGAAACACCAGAAGAATTGAGACAAAGGTCAAAAGAGGTACAAATCTATGAAGATTCAACAGAACAAATTAGTCCTGGGGAAGAAAAAAGGAGACTGAAAGGTAAAGGAGCAATGTTGGAAGAATCAACAGAACAAATTAGTCCTGGGGAAGAAAAAAGGAGACTGAAAGGTAAAGAAGCAAGAAAAGAAATCAGTAGTGGACTGGTGGACACAGGATTCAAAGCTATATGGACAAAACCCTCACAACAACCTCATTATCAACCATATGAAGAAAAGCAAAAATTGGAAAGAACAACAAAGTTATGCAGCCAATTGCAAAATCAAGGGGATAAAGGCAAAGATGAAGAAAAAGTTGAAGGGCCAGAGAAGATGGATTTCAAGAAGTGCAAAGAAGGGAATACAAAAATAGAAGTAAATCAGAGAATAGAGGAAGTACTCTTTGATCTAGGTCACAATGAAGATACCACACATACAAGTAATCAAGAAAGGGAAGTAGAACCAGATTTTATGGACATGGATGAACAGGAGATGGAAGTAAAAGAGCAGCAACTAAATGATCAAATAAGGAATCCAATGGAGAATGACTCAACCTTAGTCCAGGAAGACAAAGTTCAGGAAGAGGAATTACAAGTTGTTCAAGAGAAACAAAGGGAAATTGATGTAAAAGAAGCAGGAATAATGGAAGAAGAAACAAACTATGACAAGGAAGAGAATCAGGTAATAGATAATGAGGAAGAGGATGTAGAAAAAGTTGAATTTAAGGATGAAAACCAAATAGAAGTAAAGCAAATAGAATTGGACGCTGTTCTTGAAAGGATACCTGAAGACATCAGATCTGCTTGTAAAATCATTATGAGCAACATAGAACAATTCAGACCTTCTAGCAAAAATATGATCATATCAGGGATGGTTGCTGAATCAGAATTTGTAAAAGGTAGCAGAATCATTACTGAGCAGAAAAAAGAAAAGGAGCAGCTAAAGGAGAAGATAAGATTTGTATAGGAAAAGAATGAAAGCCTAATCAAAAGACTAATTTCACTAGAGGAACAGGAGGTTCAAAGCCAAAACAAAATTCAATTTCTTGAGAGCAAATGTACTAAGCAATTGGAGCATAGCAATAAAGTAGAAATGGAATTGAAGAAATTGGAAGGAAGATTTAGAACACTCCAGAGTTCATATCAGATAATGGTCAAAGCTAATGAGGACATAAACAGATTATTGATGGAGGAAGGTCAACTGAAAGAAGAGAGTCAGATTGTACAAAGAACTCAGGATGAGAGAGAAAAGTTGAATAAGGAAATTCAAGGGTTACAAGAAGAATTGAAAGAAGTCAAGGAAATGGAGAAACAAGCTAGTGTGCATGCTGCTAATGCAATGAGAGGATATAATAAATTACATTTGGATATGGAAAAAGAAAGGAGTGAATGGAGAACAGAGAGAGAATTGATGGTATCTCAAAATCAAGAGTTAATGATGGTAGTCAAAAAGTTACAGAAAGATTTGGAATGTCAACAAGGGAAAGTTGAGGAACAAGTAGTTACCACACAAGTATAGGAACAGGAAGGAGGAGAAGATCACAGATTTCAAAATTTTATTGAGCAAGAAGACAAAACTGTTGAAGAATATTCAAATGAATTTGTTCAAATGCTTCTAACAAACAGGGAATCAAGAATGGAATTCATAAGGAAAATGTTGGAGTTAGACGTCTGCGGAAGCATGCCAATAGCACAAGGAAGAAGAAGAAGCTTGGAGCACAACACACAATATTGAATGTATTACTAGAGAATGTACAAAGATAAGTAGCCCATTAGGGTAGATAGGCGTATATACAAGCCGGGCGAAAAAAAACTCCTAAAGAGGGAAAAAAGTGCCACGGCGGTCCTAGTGTGTTCACGCACATCACTACCTAAATATATCAACAAATCCCCCCTGGGAGTGATGCGGTGAACAAGGAGCTGGCACTCATGTATAAGGAAGTGCCAAGCTATGTGGAAATCACTCCACAAAAGGAAGTAAGCCCAAAGCTTTACGAAAAGCTTCAAACTTCTCCCTAGGCAGAGCCTTCGTGAAAAGGTCTGCAATGTTCTCCTGCGTGGGCACATATGCCAAGCTGATCTCCCCAGCAGAGAACCTCTCCCTGATATAGTGATAATGCACCTCAATGTGCTTAGTGCGAGCATGGAACACAGGGTTCCTTGCAACTGCTAATGCGCACTGACTGTCAGTGAAGATGGTGGTGGTAGAAGTCTGACCAACACCCAAATCAGCCATAAGGCGTCTGAGCCACACACACTCAACAGTCGCTGTGAAAGCTGCCCTATACTCAGCCTCACAACTGGAAGTGGCCACAATAGGCTGCTTCTTGCTCAACCAAGATATACATGAGCTACCAAGCATGAAGCAAAAGCCACTAGTGGACACACGAGTGTCATAGCAACCAACCCAATCAGAGTCAGAAAAAGCATGCAAATCTGGCGGTAGTGATCCCCCAGTGGGATAAAACAACCCAAGTAGCCAAGTACCACTCAAATAGCGAAAGATGCGCTTAACTGCCTGCCAATGCTTGACTCCTGGGCAATGGATAAACCTGTTCATCTATGAGATAGCAAACTGAATATCTGGCCGAGTAATGCATAAGTAAATCAAGCATCCAACAACCTGCTGATAGAGAAAAGCATCAAATGCATCTCCAGCATCATGAAGACTCAATCGTAAACTTGTCTCCATAGGAGTGGCAATAGGCTTACAGTCTTCAAGGCCAAAACACTACAATAATGTGTCAATATATTTCGTTTGACACAAAGGCATTCCACCATCAACTTGCATAAACTGAATGCCCAAATAGTGATGCAAATGCCCCAAATCAGACATCTCAAATGAGGCATGCAAATCAGCCTTAAAATTAGCAATATGCCTCTCATGAGGACCAGTGAGCAGCATGTCATCAACATAAACCACAATGATCAGAAGTACATCATTAGCATGCTTAACATATAAGGTGCTTTCAGTTGGACTGTTGTCAAAACCATGTGCAATCAGATAGGTGTGTATCTTCTCATACCAAGCACGTGGTGCTTGCTTTAAACCATATAATGCCTTCTTTAACCTGCACCCCTGGTTTTCATGCCCTTTCTGCACAAAGCCACGAGACTGAAAAACATACACTTCTTCATGCAAGTCACCATTCAGAAATGTAGTTTTAATGTCTAACTGATGTGCATTCCAACCATGATGAGCTGCACGTGCACAGATGCTCTGAACAGTAGTCATGCGGCATGTAGGTGCAAAGGTCTCATAAAAATCAATGCCTCTTTCTTGTGCATAACCCTTTGCAACAAGCCTAGCCTTATACCTGTCAACTGTACCATCCGGTTTACACTTCAGCTTGTATACCCACTTAGTGCCAATGGCCTTCTTGCCAGGAGGCAAGTCACATAAAGACCAAGTACCATTCTTCATTATAGCATCATATGCAGATTGCATAGCAGCCATCCAATTTTCTGAATTTTGTGCTTCATCAAATGAAATAGGCTCATTCTCATCACAGAGACTAGATGCAGCCATAACATAGCAATATGATGCAAAAGAGGCACTATGAGAGCTTGAACGAGTATGATATGACAAAGGTGCATCTAATTTGTTGTCATGCAAGGTCTGCACGAGCCATTTTGGCATAGTTCTTGCCTGCTCAATATCAGCTCTCTCATCAATAAGTGCATCATGTACATCTATATAAAAAATGGAGTTATCTGCATCATCACATGAAACCTGTAAAGGCTGAGAAGTTGCCTCATTAGGACCAACACTAGACTCTCCACCTGTAAAAAGAGGCAGCAAAGTATCATACATGTCTTTGGAGCTAATAGATGTCTCCTTAGTACATGAAAGCAATGGCTGAATAGCATCTTCCACAAAAACAACATCATGGCTAACCAGAATGCGTTTAGTCTGTAGATGATACAGATGATAGCCTTTACTTTCAGAACTATACCCAACAAAAATACATTTTACTGCTTTATCATCCAATTTTCTGTGATGTTGTTCAGGCACTAATGCATATGCCAAACAACCAAAAACACGCAGATGAGCAACAGATGTCTTGCGGTCATGCCAAGCCTCATATGGAGTGATAGACTGTAGCGCTTTAGTGGGACACCTATTCAGTACATATGCTGCACACATGATAGCCTCAAGCCAGAAACTATGTGGTAAAGCCTGACTCTTGACCATACACCTCGCCATCTCCATGAGTGACCTGTTTTTTCGTTCAACAACTCCATTCTATTGAGGTGTATACGACACTGTACACTGGTGTTTTATCCCACGTTGAACCAGAAATGCATTAAAATCAGAAGACATATATTCCCCCCCTCGATCAGAAAGGAGGGTGCCCATTTTACATGCTGACAGATTTTCAGACAAAACCAAAAACTATTTGAAGCACATGAACACTTCGGACTTTGCCTTCAATGGATATACCCATGCATGCCTGGAAAAATCATCCATGAAAGTCATGAAGTAAAGATAATTCCCAAAAGAAGGTGTCTGCACAGGACCACATACATCACTATGTACAAGCTGCAATTTCTGAGTAGCCCAAACTGAACCATCTTTTGGAAAGGATGAACGCTGCATTTTGCCAAATACAGCCTTCACAAACATGTTTTCCAGGTGCCTCAAGTTTGGGCAAAGAGGACACCATTTCATATTTCTGTAGGCTTAGCAAACTAGCAAAATTCAGATGACCAAAGCGTGCATGCCAAAGCTTTGCATCTGACATAGCCTGAGAATCATTTACTGCACATGCCAAATCATTGACAGATCTTTCATAGTCTATGAGACTAACTCCTCAAATGATAAGGCATCTGGATTGCCTTTCATCATCAACTGAAGAGTAGAAGCAAAACTCTGATATGAATCAGGAAGACCATTCAAAACGGTCTGCACAAGTGAGCTATTTGGTATAACCTCATCAGCGGAAATCAATTGTTCCTTCAAGTCTTTGATGTTTGTTAGGAAATTGTCCATAGAATCACTTTCATTCATGTGCTCACTCTCCAACTGTTTTCGGATGTAAGCAACACGAGCCTCATTCCTAGCTTGGTACAATGTGGTAAGTGTATCCCAAGCATCCTTAGTTGTTCTGCAAGAGCAAATGTGAGGAATAATGGCATGTTTAATAGACAAGCTATCAATGCATGTGCCTGGGCATCTCTGCCCTCCCAGTGAATCTGCTTTGTAGTAGGTGCAAGAGAAACCGCAACACGAACAGGAATATGCATAATATCATCATCTTCGACACCTTCTACATCAGCTTCAGTACCTGCAGGTGTAACAGTTGCAGGTGTGATAGGACGTTTTTCAACACCCTGCACAATGTTCCACAGTCCTTTTGCAACCAACACATGTCGCATCATATAAGCCCATAACGGGTAGTTGGCACCATCCAACTTATCCTCAACAACCAACATACGGAATACATCACTGCCTTCAGCCATGGCTAGTGACTAAAATACCTTGATGTAGAAAATTGACTGTATCTCAAAAAGTTGAACAGAACTCCCCAGTAGAATTCTACTAGACCTATAGCAGACTTCGAGATGCTTATACTGGCGAATAGAAACTGGTATATACCTTTGGCACAAAAGGACGAAATAGCCTACACAAGCACTGCGATAGTGCATTCGGAGGCCGAAACGAGCTAAGATCACGATTTCGACACCACAGAGCAAAGATGTTTTGATCTCGAAAACACGCTCGATATGCTCACCAAAATTCATGCGATTCTGAGACTACAACCAAAGGAGTGTCGATGGCGCCCTAGATGAAGCGATGACCTGCTCTGATACCAAATGTTGGAGTTAGACGTCTGTGGAAGCACGTGAACAACACAAGGAAGAAGAAGAAGCTTGGAGCACAACACACAATACTGAATGTATTACTAGAGAATGTACAAAGATAAGTAGCCCATTAGGGCAGATAGGCGTATATACAAGCTGGCAGAAAAAAACCTCCTAAAGAGGGAAAAAAGTGCCCCAGCGGTCCTAGTGTGTTCACACACATAACTACCTAAATATATCAACAGAAAATGCATGATGAGTATGAAGAACAGATTGTAAATTTTGCTTTAAATAAGGGAGTAAATCCAGATGAGCATCATTGGGCAGCTGATGGTTTAGGAATACCATTCTGTATGATTTTGGAAAGTGTCAGGAATTATCAGATTGCAAGAGTGGGACTACCACCAAATAAATATTTGGAGTATGAAGAAGATATTAATGTCACTAAGGAGTTATTTGAAAAAGCTAACCGTAAATGGAGGAATAGATGGTTGGATGCTAATAAGGAATGCAAAAAGATCTGGAAAGAGGCACCTTTGTAATTAAAGATAAATCCAGCCTATTGTCCAATAGCTAGAAGAAAAGAATGATCAGTATTTTGGGAAAGAAGAAATGCAGGGCAACTTCCAGCAAAATGGTTGAATTTTCCAAAGATAGTAGGACCAAAAGCAGGATCTTGGCCAACCAAGAAGTACATGATTGATATAGCAGAAGCTGTCATATCTACATACAAAGATGTAAATGATCCAGCTTGTATTTTACTAGTGAGAATAATGCGACTTGTGGTGGCATGCATAGAGACATTCACAGATACAGAAGTATGGACTCTTAATTACATTGGATTCAATTCACCTACAGATGCTCTACTTTTTGATCTAAGTGAAACTCCAGATAGAATTCGTTTAATGGCTTACTACAGCAGAATTGTATTTCATGATGTTTAGGTCCAAATAAAAAGAGAAGATGTCTTTGTTCTCCTTTGTTAGGATACCTTCAAATCTTTGAAGATGCTTTTGACTATAGATTTTTTGAAAGGAAATCTAAAATTTTTGGAAATCTATCAGTAGTCACTTAATCAAGACTTACTGCATATGAAGCTGCTTATACATAATATTTGAAGAAAGATGTGATAGACAGACCAGAGGTAGCAATTCAATGAAGAAAAGCATTGTTTGAAATGGTGAATAACTTGAATATTACAGAGAGAAAGAGCCATGATTTGTTATCTCAGGTTTATCAAAGGAAGAAGAAATAAATGAAGCTCATTACTCTTCTGTCAGAATATTTTTTGTCAGGAGCCAAAAAGTCTAGGAGGGGAAGAATGTTAGAGGAAGCATATTTTGAGAGAAATTATTTATAATTTGACAATCTTTTGTAGATATATTTATCCAAATGATGTAAAAATTGGGAAGAGTCTTCCTCATGTAAAGTAGGATCATATGTATTTTTCTTAGAATTTTTGGAAGCTCTTTGATAACATATTTTTAGAATAGAAGGCAAAGAGGATCAAATTTCAAGTGTGAAAAGGGACACTTGAAAAAGTATAAAAGATCATTTCTTCTATTTTGAAGAGGTTGGTTGTATTATTTCCATGCTATCCAAGTAATATGAAGAGCTTTCCTACAGAAAATCGTGTTTCTCCTTCCATGATCTTTTTCTTGATTTGTTGAGTCTTCTCATTGTGTGATCCATGGAATTTGTGAACTTTCCTTGTGTATTTCTGAGTGAGATGAATGAAGATATATGAATTTTAGTATATTGAGCAAGAAAGTGCAGAAGATCAATGCTGGAATTGAAATTCTTGAGTTTTTATAGAATCATGATTGTCTCGTCTGTATGATATAGGTACTGTTTTGGAAATTTGACTTCATATTTCTATTCTACTAAGAAAATGGCACACTTTAGGCACAAAGAACATTGAAAATGCTGTTGTATAACTCAAGATAATCAAAACCCTAGTTATTTCCTTTCTTCTTCATAAATCTCTCAGAAAAACAGTCATGTCAACTCTTATTCTTGGATTCCATTAACTAGAAGGGGCTGTGGTCTTTGCATACTTCCTAGATTGACAATTTAAAGATGTGTAGTTGATTTTTTGTGCTATAATGATTGGAGAGGACAACTTCAAAGGTTAACAACAGACAACCCTATCACCCACAAACTAATGGACAAGCAAAGAGTTCAAATAAAGTGTTATGCACGGTTCTTACCAAGATAGTAAATAATGGAAGATTTGATTGAGACAAACAATTGTATCATGCAATTTGGGCATTCCGAGTTGCATATAAGACAACTATATGAATGATGCCTTTTAATATAGTTGATGGTCAAACTGCAATTTTACCAATTGAATTCTTGATTCTTACTCTTCGAGTAGCTGAGAAATATGAATGGATAGGACATGAGTTGTCCAAGCAATTAGAACAAATATAGAAGTTACATGAAACTAGATTACAAGCATTAACAGGCATTTACGTTGCTAAGAAGAGACAAAAAGCTTATTATGATGTGCACATTAAAGACAAAGGCCTTAGAGATCTTGTATTAGTATACACTTTGAAGCAACATGCAAAGAAACTACAACAAAGAGGATATGGTCCTTTGATCATAGATCTTATCTCCTCAGGTGGAGCCATAAAGTTAGCTACTCTTGATGGAGATATACTTCTAAACTATATAAGTGGTTGCAGAGTGAAAAAATATATGGAACCCTTGATTGAACAAATGTTGAATACACTCTTAGGAGCCCAAAACAAGAAAAAAGAAGAAGAGAGAATAAGAGAAGAAGCAAGACTAGAAACCCTAGAGAGAATAAGAAAATGTAAGGAATGGATCAGAGAACGTGATCAGAGATACATACAAGGTGAAGAACCCATTTCCATTGCGAATTATCACACCACCAACATCAAAACCCTAGAAAACATACTAAAACAACCTTATGTAAACCTAGGGATTGGAAAGGAAGAATATCATTTGGTTGACTCTTTAATTGATATAGGAGTTATTTTGAGTAGTGCATGTGCTTATTTAATTGAAAAATTAAAGATGCCAATCACCCCTACAAAAGCCCATATGAAAGGGATTGGAGGTAAACTCATCAAATGCTTAGGAGAAGTAACCCTATCATTACATTTAGGAAACAACATCATGCAACAAGATTCTTGGTCTATAAAGACTGATATTCTAGAAGACTTGGTACCAGGACAAGATTGGATATATGAGTTTGAGGTTACAATACATCTAGCCTAGGGATACATATCAACCAAGGTAGGACATAGGGAAGTCTTTAGTCTTCTAGATGAAAAACCACTAAAGGTGATGGACATGAAGAAAACTAATGCACCAAATCAAGGTACACATGGGTTAGAATCTCAACCAAAGTCCATGTCTCAAGGCTTCATGCTTCAATCCACCATGTGTCAATGAAGTTTCTTGTTCCACTACATGTGATCAACCAAATCCTCCTTCTTAAGAGATTATATCAGTGAGCTTTAGTGAGGTCATTCATTATCGAGAGAAAAGGGAAGAATGTTCAACAAGGCCACCAAAATGAAGAAATAAACAACAAAAGAACTAGAAAACCAAGTAGATATGGATTCACAAAGATCAACTTCAAGAGCGCCAATACAAGGAGGCACAAGCACAATCAACAAACCCTAGAAGAAGAAGACATTCCAAACAAGGAAGAGCACAACAAGTCAACACAAGGGTACTTCAAGTATGGCTACCTAAATGATTCATGGGAGCTTTTAGAGACAACAAAAACAAGTATGGAACCCAAATAAGACATTGAAGAAAGCCAAGGAAGAAATTGAAGTATTGGCCCAAATGATTAACATCCAGACATATACTATTAGAGCTTCAAAATCAAATAAAAGACAAAGAAGACAAAAGAAACCAAGAGAACTCTAGAGGTGAATCACACACATATGGAAAATTAAGACAAAGGAAGTAATACCCGAATTGACTCAAACAACCCTAACAAAGGCTTGACATCAAGCGACAAAGACACATCAAATATGGAGACTAAAGAGTGTACTAGAAAAACAAATTCAAGAGAAGCAATGCACGAATTGCACTCATAATGAGGTGAATGCACCTAGAGTATGCACAATAGGTCTACACTACAAGGCTTCACATTTAGCACAAAACTTCTTTAAACCATTTAGTGGTGCACATTTCCTTCAATGGAAATAGGACTTCACTTGTATTATAGTAATGTAGGATTTTTACTAGCTATCACTAACAATTGCTTTGGCTATGACTAACCATTTCTTATATATTTTTAGAAAAAAGAATATATATATATATATATATATATATATATATATATATATATATATATATATATATATATATATATATATATATATATATATATATATATATATATATACCTTCAAGTATCATGACTCACTCACCTATGTGAGGGGGGACATGTTTAAAAGGTGAACAAAGAATGCTTGATCACTATGGAAAAAGGAGAAGCTTTCCTAATTTCTCATATTAATCACATATTGCAATTCAAGTGCAGATGGCTTCTGAGTATTCTGAAGCAACCCAAAAAATAAAGGTAAAAGTTTTCTCCTTGGAGTGTACAATCAAGGCAAAAGGTCACTAGTTATAGGATGACTAGCCAACGGGTGACCATCTCTCCTTAATCACCATTAGAATTATGGATCACGACTATCAATTCCCTGTCATGAGTCAAGAATGCAAAGGTCTTCATGAATTTCCTTGAGTAATGGACACATGAACCGCTATCATCAAAGCTTATTTGAAGTTTCCCATCTATAAGCCAGACTTTGAAAGATGCACTCAAGTCATGAATACCCTACATCTTGCAGTCGACAAACCCTCAGTACTAGAGGCTAGAGTCATGGATTTACAAGGAAAGTGGCAAACCATCTGCTTCATGCATGATCTCACTAAAGAAGAATTTGGATGGATTAAAACTGGTTTTATTGATCTCAAGGATGAGAGTCATGAAGCAGAAAGGCGAGCTTTTTTGGATATTAATCGAACGGACATTGAGGAAGAAGTGCACTTGGTGCATCAACATTTTTGTTTTTTGAACATGCATACCTGTACCACACCACAAAAAATAATGGTCCAACTATTATCACATGCCATAAAATAGATTGGCAACCAAATCAACCTGACACCATATATATAGGAGAGGCTTTTTGAAGCCAAGAAACAATGGATCGTCAAAAAATTTATGAATGGTAGTACAACATTTACCATTTTAATCTACCATGCACTAAACATTCACCATTATCTAAAGGAAATGCATCTACATTGGAAATGACAAGGTATGTTAAGTCTACCACTGTCCCAAAAAAGAATCGTGGTGTAGTGATTGTTGATGAAGCTGGCACTAGTGCCCAACCGACTATGAGAGACTTGAAGAGAATGAGAGATCTTGAAGATGTGGCCACAAATCCATCAGCTAAATGAGCCCATATGATTCCAAAGTCCACTTTGGTTCAACCGCCTTCGATCATAGAAGTTGACTTGGAAGAAACTCTTCAAGAAACTCATGCGTATATGGAAGGGCAAATAAACCTTACTGTTCAGGGACATCATTATCGGCAATTGAGTGAGGACAAAAAATAAAGAAACGGGTAAGAAATTATCCAAAATCAATCATTTTAAGGAGTTGGGCCTAGAGAACTCAAGTTCATGCTTGGGATCAAATGGAAAGGATGATCAATCAACCTTGAATGCCAATCTAAATATTGAGGTTAATGATGATGGACATTGAGATGAGCTGGATAAAATGGTGGATCAACAAGAAGTGGTTAGTGCGCCAAACGACATGGGAGAGAGTGCAGTGGAAGAGGTTGCCACAAAGAATTGAGTTTCTTCACTGATCATTGTCAAGCTCTCCATGATGGAGGAAAGTCAGCATAGTGGAAGGAATTCATGGTCAAAGAAGCAAATGAGATCAATAAAAAAGAACAACAAATATACCATACCTACTCACGTCACTAGCAAAAGCCTCTTAGGCATGAAAAAGTTCTGGAGGAGGGATGTGGTGGAGGGAGAATCCAGTCGAAAAAGAACAAGAAGAAAATCAAAGAAAAAGATAATTCATTGAACTATTACTCTCTGCCTAGAGCCTCGTAGGGGCATGAATGAGGCTAAAAATGAGACATAGGCTGAAAGAGGCATGAGGTCCCAAAGGGTGTAAACAAATAATTACAACAAGAATTTTGAAGCACCACCCTTAGAGCTAAAATTCAGAAAGAGGTATATGGTAACAAACAACCTTGCCTCACTACGGAAGATGCCATTATTACCGATAGATGCATGCATGGAAACCAGAGTTGATGCAACAACCGTAGTGCATGAATATAAGGAATATCAAGGGAAAAATGTAAGAATTAGAATGACACTTAGATAAGATAACGAATTTCCTCTAAGTCTTGAAGCCTTCCTCGACCGTTGGTTGTGTGCAGTTAAAAGAAATATACACAAGGAAATTATAGCATCAGGTTGGAGAGAAACAAGTTGGCAAGAGGCGACTAAGGATAGCAAGCCTAAATTGCCAAATGTATCCTAGGCTCTACCACTTGTTGCGTGTCAAGAAAACCTGAAAAAGCATTTCAAGGGACAACAGAGACTAAGAGGGAGAGAGTTTTGCAAAGGGTTGAAGACAAGAGGGAGCAAAAAGCAAAAGAAGAAGTGATGAAAAGTAGACCCCAAAAATTTTCAATAAAATGGCCCATTTTCTTTTCCTAAAATCCCTTGTAAAATCTCAAGAAGCTCTCTGATTGCTCTAGAGGAGTCCTCCAGATGCATGATCTCTGAAGAATGTAAAATTACCCTTGTACATTAGTAGGAACTTAGTGATTTATAGACTTATGTGAAAGGACCAAACTTAGGGCACATGTATATAAGTCACTTGTGATTCTTTTGTAAAGACTTTTGCCATTGTGAGAATTCTGGATGTATCTTTTGCTTTTTGAGCTTGCATGTGTTTTTGAGGTGTGGAATGTTGTCTAGAGGTGTTTTCTACCACTTCCCCATCTCTTTTCGCTGTTTTTTTTTGTGTGTGAAGTATAGGAAGCATAGAAACTAGATTTGGTGTTTCCTTCCACTCTGTTTTTTGGTTGTAGCATGAAGCACAGAGGTCCAATCGAGTTGAATGTACTAGCTGCATTGGATGTGTATCTTTGAGAGCTTTGAACTCAACCGGCTATTGAGTATATTCGAGTATTGGAGCTGAGTGAAATCATTCGATTAGTGTGTGCTATTGCACCAAGTATTGCGATACATGCCAATGTGTAAGAGATGTTGTGTGATGTAGATTTAGCCTAATTTGCATGCATTACTTGTCCCTTACCTACATTAACTATCAGGTGTGCACACGTCTTCATACACTTGATGGGGTTAAACTCACACATTGATAATTTAATGAGTGTATGAATGCCACCACTATATGCACTTGCTTGATGATAGAGATTTAGTCTCCTTCATTGGAAGTCCTTAAGACATTGTGAGCTTAGGTACACATGGTCTCACAATCCAAATATTTACTTCGCAAGTTGAATTCTCATCTTATATCCTCTAGTTTTGAGCTTTAGGTATGATATATTATTTGATACACTACAACAGATTGGTCGTATACCGAGGCTTTTACCGAGGAAATTGAATGGGCGCATGTAGCTCAAGCGTAAGCACCACTTCCTTTACTTGTCAATCCGCAGAGACGTGAGGACCGGTATGAAGACCACGAGCAAGTGAAGGCACAAGTGAGTGAGTGAAAGCACGCAAACATGCACACACATACACACACACACGCGCACAAGGTAAGATCAAAGAGAGGAACAATGGAAAGCTTCGATTGCAAAAGAGTTCTCTTACAAAAGCTCTATTCTCTAACAAGCTAACCTAAAAAATGAGCTCTCTAGCTCTTTTTATAGTTTTTTGACTAGTTTTGGCCCTGTCCAGACCTAGTGTCCGGCCTAGTTAAAAATTAGGTTCTAGGGCTTATTTGAGGGCTCAAACGGAGTCTAAAAATTATGAAAATTGGTAGGATGATGGTTCTAATACTCCTCAAGCTCGAGGACTCCTCGGCTTGAACAAAATGGAGTTACAAGAATAGAAAATGGTATTTACAATGGTTTTTAGTGATGAAAATCACTATTTTTGTAGGGGATTCTTGCGAAAATTTGACATACACTTCTTGGAGCTCCCTACTTGCTCCCTTTTCTTGTGTGTCCACTTCTTTGGTGTGCTTCCATGCTTTGTCCTTGACCTTGAGCTTCAACTCTCCCCCCCCTCTCGAGTCCTGTCGTCCCTGACAGACCCTTGTTGTAATGGTTATTCTAGGTTGCTTTGAGAGGAAGTGTCCATTCGGATGAACCAGAGCCGTCTCTCTTCCAAATGTGGCGAGGTTGGTTGTCCGGTTCTTCATTTGTCATTGCAATCCTTTGCAAGTTGTAGTCTCTTGGTAGGTGCTTCTGCCTTGGATTCCAACATGACTGTGTCGTTGTGAGTCTCCATTGATGACCTCAGATCGTCCGAAGATGATGTTCATAGTAGTCATGCCAAGTACTCATAACCCATAATGGATGATGGGTAAGTGTGTTCGTGCATGGGTTAAGGAAAATATGTGCCTTGTGCACGGCCTTGTAATGTAGCCCTATGCATGCTTACTTGGAAAATGCATTGGAAGAATTATGGTGTAAAAATTGGGGGTCTTGAGCTAAGTGCTCAAGGATATGCTGACGAAGAGGTTGCCTAATCTATCATGTCTATGGTGTTGCCAAAGTAAAGATACTTACCATGGTGAAGGTTCGATCGATGTTTGTCTCTTTGTGTTGTACACCCAGCATTTGTGATGGAACATTGTCGATGAATGTCCGTGTTGATGGTCCTTTGATGAAAATTTTATGAGTGCCTTGTCCTGTCTCCTCTTTTCAAAGCAACATTTGCCAAATACTGAGAATTGAATTTCTTTATATTCCTTGGAAAACAACATTGGGTAACTATACCAAGCTTAGTTTCACATATTCTCGTTAGCTCACCATACGCAAGAGTCTTTTCATCCAGTATACATACAAAGATTTGCAGGTTACCAGAACTACCCCTTGCAGATATCTCCCTGGATGCTCTCTTACATGCAGTAGTTAAGCATCACTTCAAGTTGCAGACCTTCAAGCTCTGCACTCCTACCATAGTAAGAGGAAACCATAGTTGTGGATGCCATGTTCATGCCAAGTTCTTGACATCTACGAGATAAGGCAGCAATTATATCATCTGCTAGCCGAGACACACTTCTATCCAAACTGATAAATGCCCAGTAATCAACAGTTCCACCTTTAACCAAGCATGACTCATTCATGTTTCATGAGCCAAACCTGGGAACAAGTGCTGCCTCTCCCTTTTTTTTTTTTTGGAGGAACAATGTCACCAAACAAGAAGACAGATGTTAGTATCAGAAAAAATAGTTGACATATGTCAATGTGCTCTTGTGCATGGGACTCTCCAATGTGTTTATGCACGGCCCTGTAATGTGGCCCTATATTAATGCATACTTTGGAAATGCATAACCTGAATGGTGCAAAAGACTGGGTTGTGCAAGGAGCACATGGTTGTCGCTCGTCGAGGCTTTTCGATGTTATTTGCGGATGTTGATGCCATCTATCGTGGAGGTATCCATTGGATTTTGAGATGACAACTGATCCTTCCTCCTTACAGGGATCCATTTGAGAATGATCTGCAACTGTGTAGTGAGCCTCTTTGGCCTATTCATCCTTGGCTGGTTTCTTGACTGTTGTGTCCCTTGTGGTTGGCGCGTTGTTCTTGTAGGGGCCGCTGATGCTTTTGTCTTCCAAACCCATATCCTTGATGATTGTCTTCTGACTCTTGTTGAAGAGGTGAGTTGGTTTAATGTTGGTCTTGGTGTTGGGTTCAGACCCTTGGCTCCCTTTGGCTTCTTTGTTGAGACTTTTCTCATGTGGGAGAGCATAGGTTGTGTATATAGTAGCTTCTTGGGTACCCATATTTGTAATTGTCCGTGTTGAGCTTCAGCTAATTTCTTAGGCATCCAAACTTGTCGGATACCTGGTGGTTGAGCTTGTCCGAGCTCCTTCCTTCGTCTTCTGGCCTGGTTGGCTTGCCTGGATGGGATTTGTGGGGGCAAGGTTGGTGGTTGCTCTCCTTTGCGTACCCAGATCTGCTTCATGCTCGGAACTTCCTTCTTGGTGAATGGTGTCTTTCTATTTGATGTAGCAGTTGTCGTGAATGGTTGTGTTTGCCTGTGTGGTGGAACTACTGTGGCTACTTGATTCGTTAGAGAAGAAGAAAGATCCACCCGCCTTCGAACCTGTTCTTCCACGATTGACTCCTTCTGCATTATAGAGCTTTTGACACATACAACATCTTCTTCCATATGATTAGTCTTAGAAGAACTAAGAGAGTGTGTGGTGCCATGATCTGGGAGCATGCAGTTCTCTAATTCTACGGTAATGCATTGTTCATGTACCCAAACTTGAAGAATTTGACTTCTTAGGTTTAAGTTAACTGCATGGTCATAGATCCAATCTTGACCCAAGACAAGTGGTTCTGTAAGGTTCTCATCTTGACACACTAATGCTTTGACTTTCATTGGAACATCTTGAAGGTAGATGGGAAGTTCCACCTCGCCCAAACAAGGCGTTTCCACACCTCCCAATCCTATGAGATAAGCTTCTATGGGATTGATGTTCAACTGCAAGTCTTGGCAGTAGGATAGTCTAACTGCACTACTTACTGCACCTGAGTCAATCAATGCTTTCACCGTCCTTGCACCCTTTCCTTGTCCTATTTCTATGGTCACAAAGGGACGTCGGTCAATGACTTGAGAAGTAATTATGCTTGATTTTTGGCACATATCCATGTGATATTTTGGGGCTTTTGAGCTTACATCCAGGCCTAGTCGCCTTAACTTATTTCGCCTAATACGCTCTTTGGCCTTTGCCTGTGCTTCTTCCCTCACCCTTAACTCCTCTTCTTTTCGCTTCTTAGCAGTGTTGAGTCTCGTAAGCATATCCTCCGTAAGAGGTTCTTGGTATAGCTTGACTCTACATCCACTAATATAGTTTGGCAAGATATCTCCTTCTAGAGTGGCCAACTTAACTGTGCCACTAGTTGAAATTCTATTAATGATCATGGGTCCATATCCTCTTTTTTCTAACTTACAGGCATGTTGTTTTAGTGTGTAAACCAACACTAGATCTCCCTCTTTCAATCCTTTATCTTTGATATGTGCATCAAAGTATGCCTTTTGTCTTTTCTTTGCAGCATAGATGCCTGCCGCTACTCATAGCCTCGTCTCACCTAAGCGTTCTAGATCAAAGATCCTAGAGGACAACTCGTGTCCATTCCACTCATGCTCTTATGCTACCTTTAAAGCTGGAATTAAGAAATCCAATGGTAGCACAACATTCTATCCGAAGACCATATGAAATGGGGTGGCGTTGAGTATCGTTTTGTAGGCAACTCGATAAGCCCAAACAACATGATGAAGTTGTTTGTCCCAATCAGAGTGTGTATTATTTACCAGTTTTGTCAATACGTTACAGAGGATCTTATTGGTGCTCTCGGCTTGTCCGTTAGCTTGTGGGTGATAGGGGGCAGACTTCTTATGTATCACCAAGAATTCTTGGAGAAGATTTTCAATGACTTCATTCAAGAAGTGTGTGCCTCTATCGCTCACTAACTCTATTGGTAGTCCATATCTCGTGAACACATTCTCGAATAAGAACTTAGCCGTAGTCTGAGCATCATTCTTTGTTGTGGCTTTCACTTCTACCCACTTGGTACGGTAATCTGTGGCTACAATAATATACTCTGCATGGGAATTTCTAGCTAGGGGGTTAATAGGACCTACAAAGTCTATACCCCATTTCGAGAATGCACGTCCTCCCATCATTGGCCTCAAAAGCATCTCGTCTTTTCTAACTGGATATTGTGCACGTTGGCATGTGTCACATTTCTTCACATAGATATGTACATCCATATGAAGAGTGGGCCACCAAAGTCCTGAGAATAGAATGGTCTTGATTACTCGATCAGGACCGAAGTGTCCACCTGCAACACCACTGTGTGCAGTCGCTAAGACCTTTAAATAGTCGGATTCATGCACACACAGTCTTAAGTAACCATCTTTGCCTCTTCGGTATAGGTTGTCTCCTACTAAGGCATAGCCTTGAGCCTCTTGCTCCATGCTTTGTCTTCTTGCTAGACTAGCCTCTGTGGGTAATCTTCCCGACCTCATAAACTCTACCAATGGAGCACTCCAATCTGGAATTAATGACACTTGATAAAGGGTCGCATGCTCCACTGGTGGTCTCTCTCCGCACTTTGGACAATTCTTAATCCACTCATGTATTGCTTTGTCCATGCTAGGCCAATACACTCCTAAACGTTTCAGATTTTGTAATGTGCGTTGTTTAGAATAATGATTTCCTAGCAATCCTTCATGAGCTTGTTGCAACCAACTACTATGTTCATCGTCCTCAACACAACAAGCTAATACCCCCTCAATGTCTTGTTTGTACATGCTTCCTGCCAATATGTGATATTTTTGTGATTTTACAATTTCTTCTTGTGATGTTTTCACATTCTTATTTGCAGGACCGAAGGTTAGGACTAGTACCAACTTATTTTCCCATTTAGGAACAACTTCTAAATTGAATAGATAAGCATCGGGTAATTCATCAGACACTCCTTGCGGTGACTCTCCTGAAGTGCTGCGAGAAAGGTGATCTGCCCTAAGGTGGGTTTTACCTTTCCTGACAACAACTTCAAAGTCATACTCCATTAGTAAGAGGAACCATCTTACTAAGCGTCCCGTATTGCAAGGTTTATTGACCAAATATAACAAAGCTTGATGATCAGTGAAAAACTTGAACTTGTTGGCCAATAAATAGTGTCTAAACTTCTTCACAGCATATACCATGCCTAACCCTTCTCGCTCGGTTGTGGTATAATTTCTTTCAGCTGGGTTTATTTGTCTACTAGCATATGCTATGGGCAAATCTAAATTCCCTTCACCTGTGGGTTGTGCTAGCACACATCCTATGGCATGATTGGATGCATCCACATGGACATGGAATGGCTTATTCCAATCAGGAGTGGTCAGTATTGGTGCTGTGCACAAACGTTTCTTCAGTTCATTGAAAGAATTCTCGCATTCGTCGTTCCACTCAAAATTAGACAACAAGGCATAAAGGGGTCTAGCTATGATCGCGTACATGTGGATAAACCTTCGGTAATATCCACAATGGCCCATAAAGGCTTGTACCTCTTTAACATTCCTTGGCCTTGGCAGCTCCACTATGGCTCGTACCTTATCTTCATCTGTTGAGATTCCATTCTCAGAAACAATATGACCTAAGATTTTACCTTGACGCACCATGAACACACACTTTTCTGGGTTCAGACATACTCGATATTCTCTACACTTGTTAATGAAGTGTTTCGATGGTGATGCACCACAGTGCGCTCTCCTTCTCGAGAGCTCCGCGATGATATGCTGGGAGTAGAAAACCGAGCTCCTCAGGCCTCACACAGTACTCCGCAGAGAGGCTGTAGAATACGCAGAAAACACAGTACACAGGGGGCACGAAGACAGACTTCTTAGGTCTTACAAATGCGGTCGAACTTTCAGTCTGTGACTGACCAGGCCACTATTTGTTTATTAAAGAACATATACAAAGAAGTGTCCTGTGGCCATTTGGCCTTTCACATGGACACTAACGGTAACAATCTCCCACTAAAGGCCAATATGGTCAGAGTAACTATGGGAGAAAAATAAAGAATGATAAAGAATACTTGAGTGGAAGTATACAAACTATACCTCCCACCTGATGGGCATGTTACACAATATACAAGTGACTGCGTAAGATAAGGAATCAAGTAACCCCCATCAAGTGACAACAGTGTCAAAAGCTATCCTGTGGTAGAGCTTTAGTCTAAGCATCTGCAACATTATCTCGAGTGTGAACCTTCTCAAGAATAATGCTCTCAGTGGCTAACAATCTCTAATGAAGTGATACGTCACCTCAATGTGCTTGGTCTTTGCATGATAGACCGGATTCGTAGCCAAAGCAATGGCACTCTGACTATCACTGAGCAAGTGAGGTACATGCTGAGGTAAACCCATATCACAAGCAAGACGAGAAAGCCACAATGCTTCCTTACATGCCTCACTTGCTGCAACATACTCTGCTTCTGTGGTGGAAACAGCTGTACATTCTTGAAGACGAGATCTCCAAGAGATAGCACCTCCAGCAAAATGAAAAATGTACCCTGATGTAGACTTACGATTGTTTACACACCTAGCATAGTGAGAATCTGTGTAACCAATAATGGATGCTTTTCCTCTACCTAAGCATAGACACTTGTCCTTAGTGCCACTCAGATATCTATAAATCATTTTGACGGCTTCCCAATGTTTCTTGCCAGGATTAGACATATATCTGCTCACAACTCCCATTGCAAATGCAATGTCTGGCCTCGTAGCTACCATAGCATACATGAGACTACCAACAACAGACTGATAGGGAATTTTGTTCATGAATTCCTTTTCCTCATCTGATTTGGGGTAGTCATCCTTGCTCAATTTCACATATGTGGGTAAAGGTGTACTCAATGCCTTTCCACCCTGCATATTGAATCGGTGAAGTACTTTGGATATGTAGTCACTTTGAGACAAGTATATGCATCTTTTACTCCTATCACGAGTAATGCGCATGCCAAGAATGTGTTTGACATCCCCCAAATCCTTCATATCAAATGTCTGACTCAACTTCTTTTTGAGAATTGACAAATCATAAGAGGACTTCCCAGCAATCAACATATCATCGATGTAAAGTATCAAGCATATCAAGCTGCCATCAGAACATCTCTTTGTGTAGAGACAATGATCCTCATTGCTCCGAGAATAGCCTTGGGACTTCATAAAAGCATCAAACTTTTGGTACCATTGTCTAGGAGACTGTTTAAGTCCATACAAGCTCTTCTTGAGCTTACAAACTGGAATTTCCTTGCCAGGAACTACATAACCCTCTGGTTGTTCCATATAGATCTCATCTGTAAGATCTCCATGCAAGAAAGCTGTTTTCACATCCATTTGGACTAGCTCTAAGTCCTCCATTGCAAGGAATCCAAGCAACATGCACAAAGTAGTCATCTTGACCACTGGAGAGAAGATTTCCTCAAAATCAACACCATGTTGTTGCTTAAAACCCTTTGCAACAAGTCATGCTTTATATTTTGGAGAAGCACTATCTGATGTGACTTTCAACTTATATACCCATTTACATGGTAAAGCTTTCCTGCCCTTTGGCAAAGGTACTAAGTCCCAAGTACCATTCTTGTGAATAGAATCCAACTCACTCTTCATGGCACGCTCCCACTTGACATGATCCTCTGTCTGCATAGCCTCTTTGTAGCAAGAAGGCTCACCGGCATCTGTTAGCATAACAAAATCTAAACTTGGAACATATTTATCAGGTGGATATGAGACACGTGCAGAACGTCTCAATGGTTGCTGAACAAGAACATGTGCAGACTGATCTGAATGGACATTCTCTTGAACATCCCTATGTGCAGCATTTTTATGCATGCTAACCGGAGGACTAGTATCCTCAAACACCACTCTTCTCACTTCAACCTCCTTAATGGGCTGTTTATGCATCTTAGACTCATTAAAAATGACATCACTACTTCTGATCACTGACCGTGTTTCAGGATCCCATAAGCGATATCCAAATTGTCCTTCTGGACCATATCCAAGAAAAATGCATTTCTTTGACTTATGGTCCAAGTTTGCTAAGATTCTTGGGTATATGAACAAATGCTTCACACCCAAAAACTCCAAGATGATCATAATATGGTGGTTTCCCTGTCCATAACTCTTGTGCCACTTTCAAATCTTTGGCAGTACTAGGTGAAAGGTTAATGACATGAACTGCAGTCAATACTGCTTCTGCCCAAAAACCTTGTGAGAGGTTTGCATAATGCAACATAGAGACTACTCTATCTTGAATAGTTCTATTCATCCTCTCAGCTACACCATTCTGTACTGGGGTATAAGGAGCTGTAAACTCTCTACGAATCCCTCTAGACTGAAAAAAAAGGCTGAATTCATGTGAGGTATACTCACCCCCATTATCTGAACGTAAAGCCTTAAGCTTAGTTCCTTTTTCAGTCTCAACTGAAGCAAGCCATTTTCTAAAAGTAGGGAATACATCATCCTTTGACTTGATAGGATATACCCAGACTTTTCTAGTAGCATCATCTATTAAAGTGACAAAGTAAAGAGAACCACCTAAGGATCTAGTGGGCATAGGACCACACACATCTATATGAACGAGATCTAAAGGCTGAATTGAAGAATCAATGTGCGTTCTATGCACATTTCTGGTTTGCTTTCCATATTGACAATGTTCACAAAATGAAAAATCAGAGAAAGATAACACAGGTAAGTAGCCAGAACGAGAAAGATTTTCCATTCCACTACGAGATATATGGCCCAAATGACCATGCCAAATACAAGCCATAGGCTGTTCAGTAACAACTAACAAGTGTTCTTTCTGTGATACAAATAAAGGATAAAGTGAGCCAACTTTGCTTCCTTTTGCAATAACCATATTGCCCTTTGATATACGAAAGGACTGAGCATAGAAGACCACCTTGTAACCAAGGTCATCAAGTTGACCAACTGACATCAAACTGCATGATAACTGAGGTACATGGTGTACATTATGCATAGTAAATTTTGAACCATCAATGAACTGCACAACCACATCTCCAATCCCCACAACATCACACTGGTAAGAGTCACCAAGTCTCACGGTACCAAGAGACTTTGCTGCATAATTAGAGAACCATTCTCTATGTGGTGTCACATGGAAAGAAGCACCAGAATCTAGCAGCCAAGTGTGGGAAAGAGAATCAGCCATAAGTGCCTTAGATGGCACAATACTATCAAGTGTCAACACATCAGCATGGTCAGAAATAACATTAATTTCTTCAATCTTCACAGTCGAAGTAGATGGTGCAGGTAACTATTTAACATGCCCATCAACATTCTGTCCTTTACCTTTAGCATTCTTTAATGCATAACAGTCTTTCTTCATGTGTCCTTTCTTATGACAATAATGGCATTCGATATCCCTCTTCCTTGATTTACTTCTACTCTTATTCCGTTGACCATTCTTTTCCTTGTTCTTGCTCCTGCCACGTTGTTGATTCTTTCCTTGGTAAGAATCACGAACATTATATGCATCTCCAGTCTGAGTGCCAACCATAGATTTTCTACGAATCTCCTCACTCAAGAGTGCTCCACATATGTCATCATAGACGAGTTTAGCACCAGGTGCACTGTTGCTAATAGCTGTGCAAAACGTATCCCATGATGATGGCAGGGTGCATAACAGCAATACTGCTTTCATTTCATTATCCATATCCATTTTTTGAGCCTGTAACTGGGAGAATATAGCATCAAACTCATTTAGATGAGCAGCAACACTATCCGTGTCCTTCATACGAAGGTCATATAATTTTCTCATCAGATACACTTTATTTGATGCCGTTTCTTTTTCATATGTATTGCATAACTTCTTCTAAAGCTCCTCTGCACTTTCACAGTCTAATACTGTAAAGTAAACATTATCTGCCAGGTGCAAGCGAATGGTAGACCTGGCCATTTCATCTAACTCATCCCAATAATCTTCATCCATGTCAGCAGGCTTCTTTGAAATCCCGTTTACTGGCTTCCATTGCCTCCTTTGAATCAGCCCATCTTTAATCTGATTCTTCCATAGAGCAAAGTTTGTGCCATCAAATTTTCGGATCTCAAAATGGTCTTTGCCCTGCAAGTTATAGCTCCTCCTCGGAACACTAGCACTAGACCGTGATCCACCGGATGTGCCTGAGACCTCGGATGCCATGATCGTAGAGAACTGAGTAGAATGATAATGGAGCTAGAAGAGTCCAAACACCAAGAAATAAGTATATCAAGGAGTAAATCGACCACTATATAGTTGACTAAACTAGAAATCTGGAAACATTTTGCCAGAGTATCCTCTGCAAAATTAGCATATGACCAGTGTCAAAGTATCATAAAACTGCAAGTACTGACATGTCTACCTGCATAGTGAATCAGTGACTCCACTGCATATAATGATCAGTTACCCAATAGAAGCCAACTAGGCTTATCGAGCACCTATGAACAACTATCATACATCTCCTATGGCGAGGCTGGGTAAGTCTTCCACCTGCATCACCAAAGAGACCCCGACATCTGGGTGTCTCCCAGTTAAGAAAACCTCACCACGACCCTCTTTATCAAACGTAAAAGGCTTTATGCAAAGAACGTAACCGCTATATCAATGACCACATGGACGTACATAAGCGGTATCCACAGAAGCGTACATGATGTGTAGGTGCTCAATATATGCAGTAAAATGACACTAAAAGGCTGAATACATAGCCCAAAAACTAGCCAATAACACCTGCAAGTGTTTGTCAACTCTGATGTTTTAGGCTTTAAAAAACCTGCATAAATTTGCAGCGACTTCTCCCACCAAAACTGAAAACCCCTCGAGAAACCTGTAGTTTTACGAGTGTGGCTGAAAATACAGCCCCAAAGGCTGATATTTATTGTCTGAGAAGTACAAGGAACACTCTTTTTGATGTTCTTGGACCTGTGTGAAGAGAATTATGTGTGAAAGTACTCCGAAATGGCTCCAAAAACAACCCAAAATTGCTTCAAAAATAGGCTTTGAGAGCAAAAAATGAAACTTTGAGGGACCAAAACTTGTTCAAGGTAATGTCAACCTTAGTCTTTCCCTTTCTTCAAACACCACAAGAGTGTAGCTTAGTGGCAAGAGATTGCCACAGTTAAGCGAGCTCTGGGGGGAACAGTACTGGGATGGGTGACCTCCTGGAAAGTACCGGGAACCTCTATATTCCTTGATCGTTGAGGTCCTTCCTCGCGCGCAGCCAACGGTGCCAACGGTGACTTCGATGACTCGGATGACAAGGTATGCCAAGGTCTATGCCCTGGTCTCCGCCTTTGGAGAAAGCCTGGGGGGGGGGTCGCTTCGCTCGCACAAAAGGAACAAGGCTTTTGCCTCGAACTGCTCTAATACCAGTGAAGTGTTTCGATGGTGATGCACCACAGTGCGCTCTCCTTCTCGAGAGCTCCGCGACGATATGCTGGGAGTAGAAAACCGAGCTCCTCAGGCCTCACACAGTACTCCGCACAGAGGCTGTAGAATACGTAGAAAACACAGTACACAGGGGGCACGAAGACAGACTTCTTAGGTCTTACAAATGCGATCGAACTTACAGTCTGTGACTGACCAGGCCACTATATGTTTTATTAAATAACATATACAAAGAAGTGTCCGGTGGCCATTTGGCCTTTCACATGGACACTAACAGTAACAGTTAAAGATTTGTCTGAGCTCAGGGATGTGAAATTTTCTTTCTTGGGAATGAGCACATAAATCATCCACATATACTTCTAAGCTCTTTCGCAAGAACTCTTTGAAGACATGACACATGAGCCTCTGGAATGTTGCAGGTGCATTGGTGAGCCCAAATGGCATCACATGAAATGCAAAAATTCCCCACTCCGTAGCAAAAGCCATCTTGTGTTGATCTTCTGGAGCAATCGCTACTTGATTGTAACCTGAAAATCCATCAAGGAAGCTATAAACTTCCTTGCCTGCAACACGCTCCAATAAATGTTCAGTGATTGGAAGTGGATAACTATCTCTAATCGTAGCAACATTAACTTTTTTAAGGTTAATACACACTCGCAACTTCCCATTCTTCTTGGGCACCACTACAATGGGGGACACCCATTCAGTGTGCTCAATCTCATAGATAAATCCAGCTTCAATCAACCTGTCAATTTCTTCTTTTATCTTGGCCGCATATGTATCATTATATGTGTAGGGCTTCTGTTTGGTGGGCTTGGCATCAGCAGTCATGGGGATAGTATGAGAGCAAATTCTTGGATCTACCCCTTTCAAGTCTCTATAGTGCCACGCAAACACATCCCTATATTCCCTTAATAGAGCTACGAGCTCCATTTCTTCTCTTGCACTCAGGTCATCTCCTATGTAGGTACATCTCTCTTCGTTCTCCTCAATGGTCACAACAATTTTTTTGGTCTTTTCTTTATTATCATATGATTCTCCTATGATGGCCTCTCTCTTAGGCATTCGTACCAAAATTTTGCGGTCGTCAACTTCATATTTCTTGAAGTTTTCTGGTACTTCAAACAATGATGCCTCCTCTTCTGGTTTCACTGCTTTTCTTTTCTTTTTCGTTTGACTGCTCTCACTTCCGTCCTCTGAATTTACCGTTTTAATACTTGTGACAGGTTCTTCTTCTTTCTGGGTGAACACTCCTATATCTTCTAGATAGTGCTGCTCTGAGTTAAAGCAACTATCCATCACAATGGACTCTAGATCATCATCGTTCTCTTCTTCTTCTATGACATCACTAGGGTCACATTCTCCTAGCAAGGGCTGACACATGAACACTGAAATATCATAACCCTCCTCATCACAATGAGGTGTCCATTGTTCTTCATTAACAACAATGTCCATGGTGGCTAAGATTTGTGGCCAGCCATGAGGCTCAAATTCTTCATCTGGAAAGATCATCGGTGTGTAGGCTGGGTCTCTAATTGGTCTATCTCCTGGTGAAGTTCCTTCTTCTCTTGCCTTTAAACGTTTTTCCTCTTCCTCTGCGACCTTGCACATCCATAAATGAGTATCTTCATGCAGACATGATGGATCAGGTGAACTTTCAGAATGCACAGAAATGGAATCTTCTTTCGCTTTGTGGATAGGATTCCACTGTAGGGGTGGTACATCTCTGAAGGTGTAATCCTTCAAATTGACCTTGGTGGTGACCCCTAAGTGTTGTAAGTATAAGGAGTTGGTTCCCCAATCCTGTACTATTTGCAATTGTCGTAGGAAGGGTCTGCCTAAGATCATCTCATAGACATTATTTTTCTCAAAGTCACATATAGAAAATGTATGTTCAAACTCTACACCACAAGTGGTTAGAGTTATCCCTTCGAGCAATCCTAGAGGTCTTTCAAAATGGCCGTCAGCCATTTGAAGCTTCATTCTAGTTGGTCTTAATGTGGGTTTGCCCCATTGCTTCCACAAAGAGGTGGTCGCAATAGCAACACTAGCACCTGAATCTATGATTGCTTTGGTTGTGTAACCTTGGTAAGTGATTGGAAGATAAGTATTACCTTCTTCACCCTCACACATGTCCCCTATTTTGTCTAGAGGTATCTCTGGAACTTTCTGTTTAGAGCCTGCTTTTGGCATATTGGACTCAAGTTCTGGAACCTGATCCTTCACATGGTTCCATAGCTCAGGTTTTGCTTTGAGAAGCTCTTCTACGGTGAGATGACACTGAACCTTAGTGTTCTTCACGACATCGGTGTTCCTTGGAACCACTGAGTCTTCATGTCTGACCAGTATTGTGGGAGCTCTGATCTGAAGAGATTCAGATTCCCATGGGCCTGGAAATTGAGGCAGTTCTTCTAAGGTATTAGATTCAAAATCTAATCTTCCGTCTTCTTGTTGTTCTACTTCATCTCCGTAAATAGATGGAATGTCTTGGGGAAATTGATCATGAAGATCATCAATCTCGAGAATAGGAGGGGAATTACCCTTCTCCTTGGCCCATTTCTCTTCTTGTATTTCCCGCAAGAACTCTTGAGAGTATTGTTGAATTGAAGGAGGTATTCCAGCATCCGTGGAATTAGGAACATAAGCTCCCATTGGTGGTGAGCTTCCTCTTTCAATAACTGGTTGAGCCTGTGGAGGTAAAGAAACTTGTGGTTTGTTTACCAACTGCTCTAACTTTTCTAGTAAGCCCTGGAAATGCAAATCCGGTTTGATAGAGTTTGTCTGATTGAACTTTTGACTAGTCTTGAGTATAGCTTGAGCTTGTTCTACCATTTTCATGCACATTTTCATCCGTTCATTCTTTAAGTCCGCTCTAGGGTAACTCTTGTCTAGGTTTGCAACTGTTGGCCCTTCTTGAAGTCGAGCCTGGTAGGCCTTGAACATCATGTCCAAGCCTTTTGGGGTTGGATATGCAAGAACAGACCCTGGTTGCGGTCTATTTACAATGGGTGGGGGGGTGGGATGAGGTGGAGTAGATGGAGTTTCAGCATGCGAGGGGCTTTGAGATGCAATGTCATTATTTTTGTTTTCGCTTCCTTCAAACTTTCTTCTAGTTCTGATAACTTTCTATTCCACTTGCGATTGGCCTTCTCTCTGATATCCTTCCATGTTCTTGTTTTCCGCTTGCTAGGCTCTCCTGATTCACTTGACTCTGATTGTTCAGCTGGCTTATCCTGTTTTAAGGCTTGTGCCCTAGTGACTGCTTGTACCGGAGCCACATTACTGCTATTAGCACTTGAATCCGCCACTAAGCCTACCACATTAATGGGTGTAATCTTGGGTGCACTGGAGGGGTTTCTTGGACAATCTCTGGGAAGATGGTCTTTGCCACAATCAGGACAAAAAGCTTGTATTGTGATAGCCTATCCTTGACTCGGAGATGGTGGGTGAGGACAATCACGAAGGAAATGGTCACCCTGGCATCTGAAACATGGTCCTCTAGGGGCTTGTGGTCTTACTTGTCTCAATTGGGGCCTCGAGTTAGGATTTGTGTACATGACATTGGAGTATTCTGGCTCCCAATTTTGCTCCATAGGTGGTGCCTCATATTGATACGAGTAAATCTCACTATGTTCAGGTGACTCTGTGTAATAAGCATGTGGACTACCTTCATGGGAGTAGTCTGAACTATGAGCATGAGAGTCATTATCTGGTATCAATGGGGTTAGTGGCACCAATGCTCTATTTGGATTTTCCTCTCCCACAACATACTTGACTGGAATCACGTTGGCAGGAGCTGGTGGTTGGTTTCCCAAGACTGGTTGTGGCCTATATTGTGCCTGATATTGCTGTTGTGGTCTATAATATGGCTATTGGTATTGGTTATGATACCTACCTTGTGGGTAAGGTTGCTGATAATTCTGTCTAACAGCCTGCCTATTGTAGGGACAATCTTGAGCCGTATGGTTTGTGTACTTCCTTTCAATAGTGCAGTATGGGGTATTCCTTTCTCTCATGTTCTGGTTGTGCATTGGGCATACATTAGCCATGTGGTTGCGTCCGCAAGTATAACACCGATTCAATGGGGTGACTCTCTATGTTTGTCTATTTTGGACTCCCACCTTCTTAGCAACTTGCTTAGCTATCTCCTCTATTTCCGTGGAGATTTTCGAGGTATGACTAGTAGAACTATCAGAATCCTTATAGAGTTTGGACAATCCTAACTCCTCACCCAAGTTATCTTCTATGTCAATGCACGTCCGCACACACTCTTCTATGGATCTAGGCTCTTTCAAGTACACATATGATCTTAACTTGGTGCTTAGTAAGCCATCTAAAAACAAAGCCACTTGTTTGGCTAGTCTGGGTAACTCTGGAGCAGGGCATCTCTCTAGATACTGTCTGAACCTCCTACCTGCTAGTCGCACTGTTTCTTGGGGTGTCTGCTTAAAGCTATGGATCAAAGATGATGTGTTATGCCTGATACCACTCTTGGAAAATTCTACAATGAATTCGTCTAGCAGTTGACCTTTATCGCAATAGTTTCGACTACTCAGTGGTTGAAAGCAAGCCAATGCAGTGCCCTTAAGAGTCAAACCAAATGCCTCGTACTGGGTGAACAAATCCTCAACCTGTTCAGCTCTTAACACTTGTTTGAACTCAGCCACATGATCATAAGGATCTCCTGATCCGTCAAAATAATTCTTCATCGCCTTGATCACTTGAGTGGGTCTAAGGGTTCTTGTGTGCTCTCGGGGTCTAGGCAATGGAAAATCCTGTTCATCTCTTTGTTGCCTATGTGCTTGATGTCTCTCTCTTTCAGGTCTTTCATTTTCAAATCCTGCTCTATTTCTGCCCACAGTGTGTGCAAAACTTACCTCAGGTCTCTCTCTAGTTCTTTCTCTTTGTGCTTCATGAGCTTGGGATGATCCTACTCCCTGGAGGCCATGGGGAACATTGGATCTTCGTGCAGGGAAAATCAATTCACTCTTCCAAGTATATGCATGTCTATCATGTTCTGTTACCAAGAATATCTTCTCTGATGTGTTATCTAGGTACACAACTTTGCCTGGTATCTCAAGATCTTTGAATTCATAGATGATGACTATGCCCAGTTGGCTAGGTTGATCTGGTTTGAATCTCCAAAAGGCTTCCTCTGTTTCTCTATTCAAGAATAGTTCTATGCTTTTGTTGTCTTGAGGGATCCAATCTGGAGTGATCACTCTGGTCAAAACTGACTTACCTCTAGGAGTATGGGGTCCTTGTCCTACATTTCCTTGTTCTAGGTCTCCTATCTCATTCTCATGAATGACATTTCCAAACTCATCGGTCCTATCTGGTAGGTTGGTGACCACATACATGGTTCCTTCCTTATCAATGTATGAACCCTCTTTGAACTTGACCACCGGGTGTTCAAGTCCAAAGGGTTGATCTGGATTTTTGAGTTGGACCACTGATCGCCTCAGGCCATCCTCATGGATGCGAGCACCTAATCGGTTGGTCCGAATATATTCCAATTGTGTCTTATAGGGACCTTCTGGTGTTTGTAGATGGGCTGTTCCTGAATTACCTGCAGGTTTTCCCATGCTAAAAGACATTTCTCAGTCACTTGTGTCTGAGTTTAGTACGTAAGGACAACCACTTAGTTGTTGTGCCCAAGACTTAGCTGTATGGTTGACACTAGACTGAGAAGATCTAATGCTTTGTCTATCCTTGCCTAGGTGTCTACCAGATCTCAGGTTCATAAGCTTTGTATAAGAGTTCAAAATTTCCCCTTGGTATGGTTCAAAAATCCTTTGGAGCCCCCTTGGTTTCCTAGTCCCACTTGAAGCCCAACTTCAAAATAACCTATCTAAAAATCAACGCGTTATTCTTATAAAAAATAGTTGAGGCCATGTAGGATTCGAAACGAGCTTTCCAACGAGCTATAGAGCTCAAAAAATGGACTTTGGATGAAAAAGTTATGTCAAATCAGGCTCCTGGGGCTCAAAATAGGCAAACAGGACCTTTTGGAAAAAATCGCGATTTTGTGAACTTCAAGAGAATCGCGATTTTGTGAACTTCAAGAGAATCGCGATTTTATGAACTTCAAGAGAATCGTGATTTTGTGAAACCAAGAGAATCGCGATTGTGTGAAATCAGAGAATCGTGATTGTGTGAAATCAGAGAATCACGATTTTGTACCTTGAGAATCGTGTTTTCACAAAATTGTGTTTTTGGCTGAAAATCGTGATTTGTGAGAATCGTGATTTTGAGCAGAGAATCGTGTTTTTTGAGAATCGCGATTTTGAGCAGAGAATCGTGTTTTTGAGAATCGCGATTTTGAGCAGAGAATCGTGTTTTCACAGAATTGCCTTTTCACAAAATCGTATTTTTGCTGAAAATCGTGATTGGTGAGAATCGCGATTTTGAGCAGAGAATCGTGTTTTCACAGAATCGTGGTTCACAAAATCGTGTTTTCACAAAATCGTGATTTCACAAAATCGTGTTTTCACAAAATCGTGATTTCACAAAATCGTGTCTTAGAGAATTGTGTTCTAGACAATCGTGTTCTAGAGAATCGCGATTTGTCTCAGAGAATCGTGGTTTCCAAAAATTTAGAGAATCGCGATTTTGAGCACAACCACAAAATTGTGTTTTCTCAGAATCGTGTTTTTTTGGCTAAAAATCGTGATTTGTGAGAATCGCGATTTTGAGCACAACCACAGAATCGCGATTCTGAGAATGACCACAGAATCGTGTTCTTTTCAAAAGGCTTTTAGGCGGAAAACAGAGAATCATGATTTTCAAAAAAAAATTTGAATTTTCACAAAATCACGATTTTCATCACAGAATCGTGTTTTTTGGCGGGAACTTTGAATTTTTGAGCACCGAGCAATGGCGGGCTCCGTATGTGCAGAAAATCATGAAAAAACACAGTGCTTGCACTCTCTTGCACTTCCTAACTCCTCCTCGCACAATAATGCATGAAAGATGGTATGAAAATGATGAAAATGCACTAAAAAACAAGAAATTTCTATGAAGAAGAAGATGGAAGAAGATGGAGATGGTGATGATGATGAAGATGAAGAAGAAAAATCAGAAAATGAACAAAAATGACAGTTTTTTTACCTTCCAACATCGCAATTCTACGAACTTACCATCACAACACTCGTCCTCGAAGCTCTCTCCCCGGCAACGGTGCCAAAATTTGGTGTAGCTCAAGCGTAAGCACCACCTCCTTTACTTGTCAATCCGCGGAGACATGAGGACCGGTATGAAGACCACGAGCAAGTGAAGGCACAAGTGAGTGAGTGAAAGCATGCAAACATGCACACACATACACACACACGTGCACAAGGTAAGATCAAAGAGAGGAACTATGGAAAGCTTCGATTGCAAAAGAGTTCTCTTACAAAAGCTCTATTCTCTAACAAGCTAACCTCAAAAAAGAGCTCTCTAGCTCTTTTTATAGTTTTTTGACTAGTTTTGGCCCTGTCCAGACCTAGTGTCCGGCCTAATTAAGAATTAGATTCCAGGGCTTATTTGAGGGCTCAAACAGAGTCTAAAAATTATGAAAATTGGTAGGATGATGGTTCTAATACTCCTCAAGCTCAAGGACTCCTCGGCTTGAACAAAATGGAGTTACAAAAATAGAAAATGGTATTTACAATGGTTTTTAGTGATGAAAATCACTATTTTTGTAGGGGATTCTTGCGAAAATTTGACATACACTTCTTGGAGCTCCCTACTTGCTCCCTTTTCTTGTGTGTCCACTTCTTTGATGTGCTTCCATGCTTTGTCCTTGACCTTGAGCTTCAACATCGCATTTTTAGCCCCGACGTCGATGTAGGTGTCGGTATGCGCGTCGGAATTAAAGCGCCGATATAGGCGTCGGTATGACCGTCGGTATAAGCGTTGGTATAACCATCGGGATTATTGACGCTCATAGCGAAGCCTCTGCTGGGTTAACCGTCACGTATACTGGTGGTCACTGGGTGTACCGATGCTTATTCCAATGGCATTACTGGGACTATCGTCGCTTATATCGATGACCATATCTGTAAAATTTTTTTTGGGCAGAGTGTGTTGTCTTTTGCTACAACAACATTACCATGATGTTGCTTAGCAAAAGATAATACACTTTGCCCAAAAAAAATCGATTACATGTGATGTGTACTTTAATGACAACCGAAATATGATTTCATAAAACAAAATATTATTGGACACAAAAATAATCAGAATGAACCATGAACCATGAACCATGTACAAAAAGAGTTATATATTTCATAAATGAAGCATGTACAAGAGTGTGGCAAACCCACTGTCATATATGAGGCTTTTACAAAATGTGGCAAAGCATTGCCATATAAGAATCAAATACAAAATTTTGGTGTCCCACTGCCATACACATGCAAAGAATGTTCCATATCAACAATCCTGCAACAAAGAACATTCATGAAATGAGATAAATTCACATGAGATTTACAAACAAAAAGTAAAAACCAAGTTCGTAAATTCATCACCTCATCGCAAACGCTCCCATGAAACGACTGCACCGCGTCCCTCCAAGTCCTCCAATAGTGCAGTAAATCCATGAAGATATCCATAAGCTTCTTTCATTCGTGTTGGAGGACGACCCATTGCAAACTCCTTTAACAAATATACAAAACATTAGAGGAACATACATGAGAAGCTTAACACAAACAAATTTAATAAATCAAATGGTACTTACAAACTTGTGACGCATCATGTCATATCTGCCGCTGCTCAAATGTGACGGTCCAACCGTATCTAAACGTGTGGTTGTGGCATCTCGTTACTCGCGATATCGGTCAGAAGTCTGCTACTGCTCATCGTGAATCATATCCCACTCCTCAACATCTAACCATACAGGATTTGGTAAGCCTGCTCTGAAAGCATCATGAGCCTCAGATCGTCGGTGGGACATAACTTCACGTGCGGTGTGCAGAATCCACTCTGAACTGATAAGAGGCTGCCCATCGGCTGGCCAAAACTCCTGATAAATCGTCTCTGTGATATAATTCTTCTGGTCTTTATCTTGTTCACTCCATTTCAACATGATAGAGTGTCCAAACTGTATGGAGCAAAGCTATCATATACGTGCATGCATTGCTTTTCCGACCACATCCATCACCGGAGCTCCATCTCGAAAACTATACACCTTGGAGTCATCATGGTCATGAGCACCCCAAGGTGTACATGGTGTTCCATGTGGTGTACCACGTGGCGTACCTACATCTGAGGTACTCGTTCTAGGAGTAGAAGTGGGCGACACAATGTCCATCACACTACCTCCACAACAGCCACCTCCTCTAGACGTACCTGTAGATCCACTCCTAGAACCTTCTGCTCCAGAGCATGACCTTGACCTACAAGACGGACCAACAGCTGTATCGCGTTGAGGTGTCGAACACACATGTCTACTACTAGAGCCAGTAGGGGATGGCTGAAAAGATGGTTGTGGTGGAGTCATAAAGCTAGGAGAGATACCCCCAGTAGGAGTAGCACCACCCGTAGGACTGATGCCGATAGGAGTGACACCGGTGGGAGTGAGACCGGTAGGAGTGAGGCCACCAGAAGTGAGGCCTGGGGGAGTCGAGCGATCCAATACTGTGACGCAACAGCCATATACGCGGGAGGTACCTGAGAGATGAACTCTAAGAACTGCTCCTCTGTCATGGAATGTGGAGTGACTGGAGGATTGTCTCCCATCGTGCTCTGTAATAAAAGAAATCAAATAATTAGCATATGATAATAAAGGTAATATAGAGAAATGGTAGTGTACAAAAGAACCTAGCAAAAAAAAAAACAAAAATTAGTATGTACAAGTGTTTGATTCAAAACTCCTCTTGGAGATCCGATGCACAGAGAATATCTATCTCTATATTGACGACTTCTAAATCACTTGGTATGCTAGTTTCTTCCTGATCATCATCTATTGCTTCATCCTGTATTTCGTCTTCTTCAATGACCTCTTCTTCTCGAACAATGATCTCTTCCTCCTCGATTATCGAATGAATCTCTGAGTCCACTACAGATGAACTTTCTTCTACATTTTTGTTCTCACAAATTTGCCTACTACGTGGGGCAACTTGTAAAACAAATAGCCACTCTGGTTCTTTCAAATTTGGTATAAAAACAACTTGCTCACAGTGTTCGGGAAGTACAAATGTATCTCTTTCATCCGTCCATAATTTTGTGGAGTCGACTTGAAGCAAACCGCTTTTATCCCGCCTCACTGTTGTGTTTCTTCCAAGGGTGACTACTTTGAACCATTTCATATCAAAAACAAAGTAATCAAACTTCCTAAAGGATAGTTTCAAGATATCTTGAATCACTCCACAATAATCTAGCTGGCCTTCTTGAGCATTATCATCTCTTGCACTCACTCTAATTTTTTGCAAAAAGCTCACCATCACTCCACTATCAAAAGTAGACCTATTTTTATCGATTTGTTCGATCCAAAAGTGTCATCCATGAGACCATAGTGCACCGTATTTAGTATACTCCCAATCACATCCCTTTGCGAGTTCTTCTTCTTCTTCAGAGATATCTTCACCTGCTGCCTTTGCTTATCATTAGGAAAAAAGGTGAACCCTGCATGGGCCTTGTAAGGATTCCTAATTTTAAGGGATTAAGCCTAATTCTGTTGTTGTCTAAGGGGACAAAGTGCATTTAATAGGGCACTTTTTAGTAGGCTGGAGTAGGCTTTTTTTAAGGCTTACTAGGCTCGTCTCTCTCTTCTATTAGAGAGAGAGAAAGGGAATCTGATTTCCACATCATCAAACTCGAGCATGTATGGGAATAAAAAAATGATTTTTTTTTTTAAAGTCTCAATTTCAGTGTTTATTACTTGAAAGGGCTCATTTTTTAATATATATGTCAGAAGTGACTTTTTTTTAGTTTAGTTTTTAATTTTCCTTTTGAAAAAGTAATATTTTTAAAATCCCTCCAAAAGTAGAGTGCCAGATCATCAAATCCGTAACTACTCTTCACCCAAAAAATGACTTTTTCAAAATTTCAACATTTTTGGCTATTCTCAGTGGAAAAACACACTGTGACCCATCCACATCCAAGAAAACAAACTTTTCCTGAGAAAATCATGCTCTAGCATCTCTTCCACACAAATTTTTGCTCTCTTTCTCAGTATTGTTTAATTGTTGGAAAAGATGGTGTTGACACCTATTACAAACCTCACATTAGGACGTCCTCATGCCCCAACATCAACAAGTATCCATGTTCGTGTGCCCAGAGAGTTTGCTCCAAATACACAGTGCAACAATGATGTGAACTCTCAAAATGAGCGTCGTGAAGCTGGAGAAAAGAATATTGATCTTTGGACTCATGGTTCATTATATCCTCCTGATCCAATGTCTTCTTACCATCCAACATTCCATATCATTGGGACCTTTACGTCATGCTCAATGGTGGGCTACAAGAACACGACAGGGTTCATCATGGAAATGAAGTCATTTAATACATTCATGGCATTTTCTGAATAATTCATAAGGTTTGCTACACACTAATCTCTTGTTTGCAATTTTTTAAGGTAATTTTTAATTTTTAAACTATTTTTTGTCCATTCAGATGTGAAAAGAACCTTTTTAAGTGAAACATTATAAAAGGAGACTCATTGTCTCATTTCAACATTCTAGCACTATAGAGGATGGCACGAACAAAGCAAACTGCAAGGAAGGATCCCATTAGCTTTCCTACCTATGTGCAAGGCACTCAGAAGCCACCATGGATGAATCACCACAAACGACGACGTAGTGTCTCGCGCTCTGCATCCCATCGCGAAACAGGTGGTGGCCATACCTCTGGGAGTGAACAGTTGCATGAACAAGTGGAACATGGGCAATCCATGGAAGAGGCCATAAATCAACCCCAATCACCACCATCATCATATGATGAGCCTCCATCACCAAAGAGACCAACAAAGACAAGGGTGAAGGAGCGTGCTCATAGACACGTAGTTTCTGATGATGATTTTGATGAATCGCATGAGGATGTGTCTCAACAACGTTCACAATCAAGTGACGAGAGTCAAACATTGCCACCATGGGGTAACGAAGAAATACCTACAAATCATAGGGTTACTGTAGCGGGAAAGACACTACCATCAAATCAGGGGGCCATACCCAATGATCAAGAGAGGGAGCAAAGCCAGCAACAACATCCTGGACAAGGAGAAAGCTCAAGACTCGTGCAACAGAAGAAGAAAGTCTTTCAACCTCGTCATAGACCACCCCAACCAAGACCACAAGAAAATGTCCAACGAAGACCACCACCACCACAAGTTAGAGCACCACAACAAAGAAGAAGATATACGAAGGCATTTGCAGAGATAAGACACTATCAAAAGACAACTGAGCTTCTCATACCTAGAAGACCCTTTGCAAGGGTGGTCAAAGAAGAGTTACAAAGGTATTGTGCAGGGTTAAGGATCCAAGCTCTAGCTTTAGAAGCTTTACAAGAGGCAGCTGAAGCATTTTTGATATCAATGCTAGAGGATTCCAACCTCTGCGCCATCCATGCTAAGCGAGTCACTATACAACCGAAGGACATACAGTTAGCTAGGAGAATTAGGGGTGATCGTAGCTAAGTTTTGTAACTGATCTCTACGGACAAGAGATTTTTTGTAAATATTTTTATTTTCAATGAAACATTAGAACTTTTCCTCTATTCCCTTTATAATCTCATTATTTAGAATGAAACATGAGCAGTCATTTTACATTTCCATGTGTTTTCTTGTGATAATCTCTCATATATCAGTGATTGTTTTCTTATCTTGTCATTTTGATCTAGTGATAATATCCATCTAGTGAAATTTCTTTATAATTTAAGGTCATGTAGGGCATTGGGAGCCCAAATAAAGCCCTGCCACAGAAACGCGGGAGAAGGCCCTGCAAAATGTTTGCAGGCCTTCTCCCACGTTTCTGTGGCAGGGCTTTATTTGGCCTCTCGATGCCTTTGTAGACCTTTGAAATATGAAAGAAGGATCATGAGTAGTAAAGCTAGTTCATGAGTAGTTAATATGAACAAATTTTGACCTCCCTATACCTTTGAAACATATGAGCAGAGCATTTTGAAACTTAGAACATTTGCATTCTTGAAAATATCCATCTAGTGAACTTTCAGTCTCATGTAAGGTCACCTAGGGCATTTGCATTCTTGATAATATCCATCTAGTGAAATTTCTCTCATTTAAGGTCATGTAGGGCTTTGGGAGGCCAAATAAAGCCCTGCCACAGAAACGCGGGAGAAGGCCCTGCAAACGTTTTGTAGGGCCTTCTCCCGCTTTCTGTGGCAGGGCTTTATTTGGCCTCCCAATGCCCTACAAGACCTTAAATGAGAGAAAGAAGGTCCAAAAGAATGAAACTAAAGATCCTCCCAATGCCCTACATGACCTCAATACATCACATGCAGGTCCAAAAGAATTTCAGATAATATACTCAAAAAGAAATACTTGAGACAATTGTAAATAAAGCAAAGTGAAAATTTGATATTAATTCAATTGTTTACATCAATTGGCTTTGAGTTTCTCAATGACTCTCTTTCGACGCTCCAAAGCCATGGGTAGGGTGTAAGTCAAAATTGAGTTTGCTATTTCATCAACATTTCTAACTCCTAGACCTAGAGATATACCTATTTGACCTAAGACCTTTCCATGGAAGTTGGAACCTAAGGTTGTAGTTACAAGGGATTTCTTAACTAAAAAGATACAATTACTCCCCTGTGTAATGGTTGATAAACAAAGCAATTTACTTAAGGCCTTTATACACCATGTCATGAAGTGGCCTTGAGGACTGAACTCTTTATGGATAATTACAAAATGTTCTTTGGGAAGTTTCCCAATGTAGTTTGCAAGGGATGAGCCACCTCCACGAGCCACTCGATCACCTCCACTCCTTGCTGCAAACTTGTCGACTTCAATCACCTCCTGCACAAAGTTTTATGATTAGTAGTTGCATGTGTTTGTAAGAATGAATGACATGAATTGAAGATACTTACATCTTGAACTCTATCTTCTTCTTCTCCTCTCTCTTGAAGTTGTAACTTAATGCTGGAGTGGGACATCCCACTCTGCTCGATTACTGGTGAGGCGGGAACTTTTGATTCCAATATCCTTTCTTGTTCATTACTAAATTGTTCTTCTGTGATATGTTGATGTTCACTTGTGAGTATGTCATTGCAAACCAATTTTATTGTGTCGGCCACTGAGTCACCAAATGGCAAACACTTTTTCTCCAACAAGTCAGAGGTACTATCCAAAGGACACTCTGACAAAGTACAAAACAAACTTAGGCATTCATCCAGCCGTAGCCCAAATGCCTTCTCTACATCATGTAAAAACAAATATTCTTGTCCCTCAACAAGAACCACTGAAAAAGTTTCAATCTCCACCTCTAGAATAGTTGCTTCTGGCTCCGAAGAGGTGGATGGCTTAGGCACTTCTTTCAACTTATCATCCACACCAAGAGGATAAGTTTTCTCAATAGCTTCTCTCTCTAATAGGAGATTCAAGGGTTCTTGAGGTGGTTCCTTTTTATCCTCGACAAAACTACCTGTAAGAAGATGAGGGATCTCATGCGGAATTGGTTCTGGTTCCTCATTCACAAACAAAATTGTGGCAGCAATGAATGAAAGATATTTTGCACCCATCTTGCGTTTCCTATTCAATTTCCTTATAAGTGGCACAGTTTCATCAAGAAGGTGCCCTGCTTCCTCTGCAATTACCTAGAACCGTTTCAATCGTTTTGCAAATGCCTCATCACCTTTGTGAATGTAGGTGAGAAGGTCACATGGAACCCAAGTTCCATCATATGGTGGTATTTCGATAGAGAAATGCAATATATGAACTTGCATATATTAAAGTAGCTCCTCCAAAGCATCGGCATTCATTTGCACGGTTCCATGGAGGTTAGTAACCTTGGAGAGAAGATCATATAGGTCATGTTGACCTTTATAATCTGAATCCTCCAAAAATTCTAGAAACTTGTGGCGTGCACTCTTAGTAGGTACAGAGGTGGAAGCCATAGCTTGCAAATGCAGACTGCTCTAACACTCAATGTAATTGCAAAAGTGAGAAATGAGGAGAGAGAACTCCTATTTATATCTTTTCTAGAATTTTTAAGTGATGGGTCCCACTTTTTCATAGAAGTGACTTTTCCTTAAATTAAAACATAAGAGTCTTGGAAAGGAAAACTTTGACATTTGAGATCACATCAAAGAAAATAAACAATAAGAATGCTCTTTCAAGAAAAACCTTGAGAATGTACAGATACAAGTAGAATGTGGCCAAAATATCCTTGAAGCAAATGTGAAAACTTTTTCATTGCAAAAATAGGTTTGTTTACAGGTTTCACAGTATCTTTACAAAAAAGAGTTATGACAATGAAATTTCAGTTCCATCCATGCTCCAATCTACAAGAACCTTGATTTTGTCTTCCAATCTCTTTCCAATCTGTGGACAATTCATAAAAGAGTAAAACATTTTCAAATCATGAACAATAGTGATAGAATAAGGTGGACAATTCATAAAAGAGTAAAACATTTTCAAATCATGAACAATAGTGATGGAATAAGATATATATATATATCTATATGTATATATGGAATACAACGCTTACCTTGTTCCCTCGTATTCAAAATTTGAAATCATGAAGATCATCATATCCCATGATAAGTAAGTGCTCTCTCAAGTTTGCCAAGTTCCAATGTTGATTAACTAAAACCACCTCCATATCATTGTTTGGTAACTTCACATTAATTTCAAATGAAGCTAAAGATCCCTCCGAGCTTTGCAAAGGTATCCACTCTCCTAGTTTACACATCCAACGATCATAAAAATCTGATGTACAATGAGGTGCGATGTTTTAAATAGGAAAACCCTATACCTGTGTCACCAATTCTACAACGATATCTATCCCCTTTTGACAATCCTTCTACATAACTCCAGTTTTTCCCTAACAATCCTTCTACTGCTTCGTATGTAATATCTTTACATAGGAACATTGTAGGAGTTTCTACAAAAGGAATGCCTTAAAATATGAAAAAAAAGCAATGGATTGGTAGAGTCCAATGAAGACCTATTGATCTAGACACTCGTGTGAATTTCAAAGAGTTATGTATGTCCATCACCATCTTACGCTTGAAAGATGATATGGACCAAAAATCAGGTTTTGGCCACTCTCAACTAAGAAGAGAGTCAACTTTGATAATCTCCAACCTTCCATATTCACCATCTGTTGAAGGAACAATGTACTTGTGAGTGTAAAAGAAGATCCTTTCACGAATAATTTTAGCAGGAGGTACATCTGGAAACACTAATGCCCCAATGTCTACATGTAATGCTTTGAAAGTTCATGTAAGACTATGAAGTGGTTGCTCTTCCACTAAACTAGAAGGAAATATGACTGTAGCAATGAAAAACATATGAGATGAGTAATTAAGACATTTAACACCATGAAGCATTGAAAAAATAGAAATACTCATAATGGATTGGATATCTAATTTTATTGGAGTTTTCTAACTTCATGGTTGAAACTGTGAAGACATGTTGTACAATAGCAACCATCCCACCATGTGTTTGCTGCTTGAAGCCTAAGAGCTTACCTTTCCAATGAAGATCCAAATTTCCACAATCTTGAACACGATGAGGACCAAGTCCAGATGGCTGCATGTACACCCATGCACCTTTGCAAAACTCTTGTGGTAGCCAACTTCCTTCCATTGTTTTGATGTTGTGGCACGTCATTGTGTTAACTTCGTCTTTTGGTCTCCTACGAGCTCTGGAGCTTTCCATGGGAGTAAGAGTTGTTGTCATTGTTGCAGAAGTTGGGAGAATGGTAGGAGGAGAAACAACGCTTCTGTTGTATGGTATGGAGGGGATAGAGGTTCACAAACATGCACGGATTTTGAATTAGAAGTCAAAAATAGCACTTTTGACCCTGAAAAGTGATATGGAGGTCATTTAATGGTATTATGATGAGTTTTACAACTTTTAAAAAATTTTGAATTTTTGGGCCCAGCCTGATTACGAGATTTCTTCTTTCTCTAGAAGACAACCCTGAACATAGAGGAATCTTGTCCCCTCTTCCCCCTTCAGCGTAGTATTTTATAGGGTATAGACTGTGGCCACCACCCTCTTCTAATTGGTCCATCACTAATCACTCCTTAAGCTAAAAGGCCCATCCAGGGTTCACCTTTTTTCCTAATGTGAAACCGCTGTATCTAGCCATCTGCTCGTTGGAAAAGGTGGAAGAGGTCGAAGATTTTCTGGAAGAGGCAAAAATCGAGTGGAACGATTCCTTCGAAACTGAGCTCTTTCCTTTGCATTGGTCTCCTTGGCAAGCTCATACTTTTCTAACCACTTGTGCATAGGCTCAGAGTTAACTATGCAAAACTTCATTGCCTTCTCTCTGAAAGTTGCATCCATTTTTCTTTGCAACCCTTTACCTTGTGGTTCATTGCCTATGAGACGAACATCTTCATCATCGCTCCCTAAGCGAGGCATTTCTAGATCCGACTTACATAGAAACTCAGTTATGAATACAAGAGAATCTTGTACGAGCCATCCCTCTGCCATGCTACCCTCTGGACGTGCTCTCTGTTGAACAAACTCTTTTAATTTCTTCATAAAGTTCTCCAAGAAGAACATCCATCGACTATGGACAGTTCCTAATATTGCAACTTCATCTATCATATGAACTTGTAAATGAAGCTGAATAGTGAGAATACTTGTGGAAAAGTATTTCTCTACCATACAAACAACCTTGATAGCATTGAGTTTCACACTCTCTATGCTATCTCTATTTATCTCTTTAGAAGAGATCCACCGTACTGAAGCACTGATTTTATAAATGGCTCTTCGTACATCCTCTGAAAGACAATCTTTTAAGGCTACACGGAGCACAAGCTGTAAAAACTTGTGCCAATCATGAGACTTGAGCCCTCCAAGATCGTCGTTTTGTGTGAAAGCAGTCTTTAGACACCTCATGCATCCAGTAGGTGTCCAAAACTATGAAATTGTTTTCTTCACTTGTTGCTCTTCTATCCTGCAAAGCACCCAAGGAGCTCCTGGTAACGATACTGTTCCGTTGGGCTTAGTAATTGCCCACAACTCTCGCATACGACGTCGCTCTTCTAAGTCCTCCCTTTGTGCTTTGCTTTCTTTCTTTCCGATCAAAGTCTTCTAGAGAATCTCTCCCATATTCTTAAAAACATGCATCGAGTCTACCAAATGATTGATCAATAAATCACTCCAATAAGGGAGTTTATGAAAAATGGACAACCGTTTCATGCTAGCGACTAGAGTTTTTGAATCCCATAGTTGTTTCCAATCGCTAGCTTTCATTTGGCATTGCGCTTGTCGACCAATTTGTCCTTCACATAAACATGTCCATCAGACAAATATCTATGGTGTCCCTCATAGATAGTTTTACGTAGTGCTTTGGAATAGCGTGCTTCGAGTCGTGGTCCGCATAAGGGACAAGCATGGTAACCTGAAATCAACAGACCTGAACATTCACCATAACTAGGCCAATCATGCATCGTCCACATAAGTATGCCTTGCACTTGCACGTCTCGTCTTCTTATAGGTTGAGACATGTCACGCACAGTAATCTCATCCCATAAAATGCGCAGTTCTTCCACAAGTGGTGCAAGCTATACATCCATGTTTTTTACCTTATACTTACTTGGCACAATAAGAGCTAATAATAAACGACCTTTCTTTGTGGCCAGCCATGGTGGGATGTTATAATTGACCAAATGTACAGGCCATGTGCTCCATGAAGAGCTGCGTAAACGAAATGGATTTACTCCATCCATAGCTATGCCTAGACGTATGGACTGAGGCTCACTAGCAAACTCTGGCCACTTACTATCTATGTGCTTCCAAGCATCAGAGTCAGCAGGCACTCGCATTACACCATCTGTAGACCTACTCTTTGCATGCCATACATTAACTCAGCTATAGATTTGCATCTAAACATGTTCTTAATTCATGGAATGATAGGAAAGTGGTGAAGAACCTTTGCGGGGATTGCTTCGCCTAAAAGGTCTTCTCTAAATCTATTTGCTCCACACTTTGGACATACGTGGAGATGCTCATACTCATTCTGAAAGAGGATGCAATCATTTGGACAAGCATGGATCTTAGTGTAATCCATTCCAATGGACTGTAAAAATTTTTTTCCATCTCCATGTGTTGGAGGCATGTCATTGCCCTCTGGCAAAAACTGATCTTTAAGAAGCCTGCAATAAGCAATTAGAACGATATTAGTAAATAAAGTTATTTTGATACAACAATGAAAGTCTATTTCAAATCCACTTACCTGAACAATTTAGTGATACTACTATTTGACCTTGCCCCATTTGCATGGAGCATATATGAATTGAAGAGCTTCCTTTGCCAAAGTGGTCTCTTTGTTGAGACGAATCTTGGTGTCTTTCATCGGGAGGAAGAACATCAAGTCGTGCTTGAAGCTCTTCATTGTTCAAAGGAATGCATGAGGCATGCAACTTCATGGAGAGCTCAATCCCCCTTTGTCCTGGGGGACATGCCCAAAGATGTGCAGATTGAAAAGGGGACAGAGGAAGGTATCCAATCTTGTGTTCAGTCTCTTATCTCTCTCTATTCTGTAAGTACTTTTGTGAGGTTTCATTGCTGTACTTTCTCTACGTACATGCAACTGCAAGATACAATTAACATGCACCTGCTGCTATGCCGAGGATAGGGAGACCAAGATCTTGAAGGAACCTTTCTGGGGCCGTCACTCACACCATGGAGCCAGTCACATGAGGAGACATTCTTGTATGTGTGTAAAGCAGGGAGGGTATTTCCCTCAAACCAAATTCCTGTAATCAAGTTGTTGAGTTCCAAGGTTGCCATGGAGAGAAGGAAGGAGCCGACTGTAGTGTACACTCGCCTCAATTTGCATGAAAATGTGGCAAAGGGAGTTCCATGACCATCCCATTGCACATGATATGTTGAGTAAGAGAGAAGGAACCACAACATCGAACTCTAATCGGCCATGCCAAGTTGTTTGTAGAAGATAGGCGCCATTTGTGTCCACCAAGTGGGGGTTGCTCACTCACCTGGCCCATACTTGCCATCCCATGGTTCACTGTTTTTCTTTGCTTCACTCGAACTTCGCTGCGAGCTCTGCATGTTGAGAAGCCTGCAAAGAGAGGCTCTGATACCAAGTGTAATGCATAAGTTTTGGGCTCGGCCTAGAGCAGAATCATTTAGGATCTTGGACCGGTTCACCGCCCATTCAGCAATACATTCACGGTAAACTGTCATGTGCCTTTGTCAAAATGTAGCCCTCGCAGAGTGTAGCAAAATCAATATTTCCCATCGTTTTGGATCATAGGTCCCGTCCTTGTAGAGAGGAGGCTAGAAGGAGACTATATCTGATACCAAGCAATAGCAAAAAAGTTAAAGAAGCATTTCTATTACCAAGCATCTATTTGAGTCACCGATCTAAAGTAGATGTCGAATTCAAAAAAGTAGGCTCAGCAGTGTGTTGTTACCGTGTGGTAATGAAAATTCGTCCACACATCCGAGACAAGAGAAAAGCTCAAAATTCATCCACACATCACCCGTTGAGCACACTACCCTGAATCTTTTTTGCTAATCAAATATCGAAGAGAAAAAAGGAAGACGTATGCGAGCTTGCTACTTGTCAAGCTCACAGTGACACACCAAATGCCAGCATTCCTTGGGCGTCGCTGCTTTCATTAGGTCTTTTTCTCTAACACTTCGCCCATGGCGCTCACTCAGCACCGAGCTCTGATTGTCCCAAATTCTGAACGCTCGAGAGAGCTCCGAATGCCACATGCTCGTCCTCTGCATCGGAAGTTTGCAACGCATGCACATAGAACTGCCTGTTTTGTTCTTTCTGATGAAGATAGAGACGCTGTTGCCGGTGGGAAGGACTCCGATTTGGCTGTGGGAAGGCTCCTGATAAATCCTCTTGATTTTCAATGTGATTCATACGGCGCAGTTAATGGAAACCATCTCAAACAGGACGAAATTCAGAGAAGTTGGTTCTGGATACCTGCGCTCTCCACTTTTTCATTCAAGGTTTGTCTTTGTTGTTTACTTTTTCGTTCAAAGTTTGCGAGTATTTCTCGAGACTGATTAAAGCAATGACATTAACGAAGTGGCTGTGTGCTGATTAAGAGACGAAACTGAAGCCTATCATATGTGATAAGCTCCCGGGAGCTCTCCATCTTATTGTTAGAGTCTGTGTGTATATCCCTATGATATTGGCAGTGGACTGAAAAAGTCTCCCAAAAAAGGTCCTTGACACATGGAAGACGAAGAAGATTTATTCTTTGTATCAAGCATCGGTGTCTCCCTTTCTAGATAGAAAAGGTAAATGACTGAGTACTGGATTCGCTGGATAAGGGTGGTCAGGACATTTGGATTCCCATACAACACTCTAGACTCTTCAGAGAGAAGTATTTGGTGAGGAGCAACAGAGATGGTGGTAGGGTAGGAAAGACATTGTTTATGTTTTGTCTGACAATATGATATACCTTCCTGGAAGAAGCTATGGTGATGCGAGCTTAGATTTTGTAAACTTCTCTCGCGCATTCAAACTTATAGACAATATCGGTGGCAGCCCTGTAATCTATCTTCATATTTTGTAAACTTCTCTCGTGCATCCAAACTTATAGGCAATATCGGAGGCAGCCTTGTAAACTCCGAATTTATAGCTCGATTTAATGGTCCATAATATTGCGAAGATGTACCAAGCCACAGAGATGTTACTTATTACTAAGAGACAAAGTTCATCCTACTCATGAACAACATCACAATTAGCTTTCTTGAACACCTACTAAAGGCTTGCTTTATCTGGTTTCTTTTGGACAGGAAGAATTAGTAATCCTGCCCGCAAATGTATCCAGCAAATGCTTCACTTGGGAGGGCTGGGGTACATCTCTTTGTTGGTAAGAATATAGAGTGTCCCTGCATATCTCTCAATATCCTCTCTTTACTTTTCCTTTAAATAGAAGTCCTTCCGGGTTTAACAAAGATTTTCTTGTCATTAAAAAGGTCAGATGTATCTTGCAGGTGGGCAAATTTTGCAGGTGGTCTTCAATCTAGTGACAGGGACTGTATTTTGGACCTGTTATTTGATTTAGACAAAGGCCTGGGCATGAACATTGCTCGTTATAATATCGGAGGAGGTGCAAACCCAGAACTGAATGAACGTTTACGTCCTTTCGGTTGCATGCCCGGATTCAAACCAGGTCCTACTGTTGCATATGATTGGTCTGCAGATTCCAGGCAACGAACAATCTTACTGGGTGCAAGAGATAGGGGTGCTACTGTTTTTGAAGCATTCTCAAACTCTCCACCACATTGGATGACCCTCAGTGGCTCTGTCACAGGTTTATGCCTTAGAAGCTAATCTATATTTGAAATTATGCTTGTATTTAATAAATCAATCTGATATCATAGTTCTTGATGTCTAACCTTGTATGAAAATCCTGATATATCAATTCCTTGTAGTGTAAAACGACATCACCATTCTATGTGATATATATATTGGAAAAAGAAAAAGACAAAAAAAACGTTTTTAGACTATGGTTTTTCTCTATACTTGTGTTAGCTTGCATGTGAGAGTACACGGCAGTGAAGCTTATTTAACTTTTACGTGGGACTGGCAAGATGGTGATCACACATTGAAGGTTAGTGGAGGGGGGAAAGCAAAGATTTGAAGGATGGATCAACTGGCTTTCTTGTTCTTTACCAAATGTAGCCCCATATATTCCGTCTTCTTATCTTGTTCAGAATTTCAGCAAGCTATGATAGTGCACACAACACTCCGATCATTTTTGAGCCTTGGGGTCGAAAATGTCTATCAATAACAATGAATGCATATTATTTTTTCTTTTTTCTTTCCACTTTAGAAGTACACATGTTGCATTAGAGCATAAGAAGGGACCATTGGTCTCATCAATGAGTTGAAATCTGGTGCGAATGATATGCTTTCATATTCTAAAGGTTCTAGGAAGGATAATTTGTGTGGATAGTATCACCTCAAATCTCTGTGTCTCAATGCCCATGTCGGATTAGGGATGTCCTACAGGTATTATGCCTTAGGTATTGTGTTTTTATGTTGCATCCCTCCTCCTTTGTTTAGTCTTCTAATTGAAATATATCTACCTGTATATTTAACTGTATGTATCTATATTTGAGGTAAATCAATGTTGGTTTGTGTTCCTTGTGTAGGGAATACCAGGTGGGGACAGGACAATCTAGATCCTGCTTATGATGTTGCCTTTGTAGACTACCTAACAGAAGTTGTGAAGCACTATCAAGATCAGTGGAATTTGCATTTTGAATCCATAGCTCCTTTCAATGAACCTGTTGAAGGCTGGTGGAATATCAACAAGGAAAAGACAACTGCCCAGGAAGGCTGCAATTTCTCTATATCCTCTATGAGAAGGGTATTTTGCTTTTTGTGTTGGAGAATCAGATTTTGTACTGTGTATATGCTCATATACATTTGGGACCCTTACCATTTATGCTTCGTATTTGTTTATGTTTATTTTCCAACAGTGGGCCAACTGCTTGTTTGGAAAATGACTTATACTGTCTCATAGTTCAACAAATAAGGAATTGATAATAAGGGAAACTTATCAGTATTTACCTCCATAAGCTGGAGCTTCCACTAGATGTTCAAGTAGAACATGTGATCATTAGAGGGGGGAGGGTGGGTATCACATTAGCAAATCAAGAACGATGATTAGATGTCAATTATTTTGCTTGTGATAAAATTGCAGCGCTCATATAATATATCCTGAAGCCTGCTTTTGATCAAAGCTGAAATGCAATTTACATTCTGCAGTTGATCCCAAAATTGAAGGATGCGTTGGCGCATAAGAAGCTGCAGACTAAAATAAGCGCATTCGATTCATGGAGCCAAAATACAACACGTATATTATTGGGCATGGATGAGGATGTATTGGCCGCTATTGATCGAATCAATGTGCACACTTATGTATTTCATAAGTCCCTAGAGAATTGGGCAAAACGAAGACAGGTATAAGTGTGTGTTCTATTCATGTTTAGGAACATACTTCGCTGAGCCTGTGAAGTAACACACCCTCTTGCAAATGAACAACTAAACCTGTGGAAATAGTACATTCTCTTTTGAATGAACAATACACGGAAATTCTTGTGGATTAGGACCCCCTATACTATTTGAAACAGGGTATCATAAAATCTCTTTCTATCCTTTTCTTTAGGTGCCATTCTAGTTTGGACCTCTTACCTCAGTGATGTGTGACTTCCCTGCTATATTCTCTTTTCCATTGAGAAAGAATGGCGTAAGTACTTCGAGTTAATCAGGATTTTTGAGCTCTTACACGTCCAAAGCACACGAATGGAAATTTGAATTATACATGATGCTTGGAAACTGGCATTTAAGTAGACAAGGGAAGACATGGCTCAAGTGCAGTTAGAACTAGATCATGTGAAAGCTTTTTTTTTTCCCCCCCCCTTTTACTTTTTCAGCTTAATTATGTGTGTATGCAGTTTATATTGATGCTGACAAAATGCTCTACAGGTGAGAGAGGCCAGTGAAAGCGTTGGTAAGAAAATATGGATGTCAGAGTATGGTCCCCTGAACTGGCATGGCGAAGATATAGATGTTGCGTTGGGTTTAGGCAGGCACATATCCCTTGATTTAAATGAGCTTCAAGCATCTGCTTGGTGCTATTGGCAAGCACTGGAGATGCCCGGAAGCTTTTGGGGCCTCATTCAAACATCTTTCACATATGATGTTGAACCTAAGAGCCTGATCATTACTAAACAATATTACGTTTTAATGCAGTTTACCAAATGGATCAGACCAGGCTGTCATATTTTTCCAGTCGAAAATTTTGCGGACTCTTTCCTGGCGAGTGCAGATCCTGCTGCTAAACAAGTTGTATTGGTTTTCATAAATGCATCTACAACATTTAAGCATTTTGGATTCGATGTTTCCCTCCTTGCACCCTGGTTTAAAACAGACGACAAACTGGAGGCCACTCTTTTTAGAACATCTGCCTTGGAAAATCATGAGAGGCTTCCAAGTTTAATCTTCACATTTCCCTCCATCATGATTCTTGTTAACAGCAAATCAATAACAACAATGGTACTCTCAAAGTTGATTTCATGATTCTTGTTAACAGCAAATCAATAACAACAATGGTACTCTCAAAGAGTATTTCATGATTCATGTCTCAGCTCTTTTTCTTGGAGATAATTCTGCAAGACCTATGAGATTTCAGCACAGCTGAGGTCTCTGGTGGAATAATGTAGAACATGCAGGATCTCTTATTAAGAAATACCCAGCAAGAAGTGGCCTGAAGTTGTGTTGATGCTTACACACACAGGACCATGAGAAGGTTGTATATTGATATTCTTCACCTTTTTATTCCCCATCTTCATTCTGTATCCACCTTGGATATAATCTCTCTCCCACTGGTTGCAAATTTGTGATTACCTTCAAGTGTCGATAAAACATTTTAGTCTCTATGGAGGAAAGGGATATTGGGGTTACATCCAATTCTCTTGCTCACCCTATTCATATGAAGTACATATTTAAGATGCAGAATCTGCTAACACACAGTTTTGGCACATCCTGTCAAATGCAAGGCATTCATTAATTCGCTTGAAGAGAAAATTCCATTATTGTTTCACTTGTTGAACTGATGATCAACCTATTTGTTTACTTCATCCAAATCCTTCATAAATCCACGGATTCGAAGTTTTCATTATCATTCTGATTCTCTTATTATTGGTTTTCTTTTACTGGGGGTTAAACGCCAGAAACATGCATGACCTACAGAGCTTCAGTTGAGGTTCACGTGAAATTTGGCAGTAGACGCTGAAGTTTCAACACATGTTCAAAACAGAACTTCAGTGTAGGTTCACGCAGGAGACGCTGAATTACAGATTATAGCGTGACTTCTATGATTTTGTAGTAACATCTTCGATCTTTAGTTTGCGTCTTGTGATCTGCTCCGTTATGACTGAGCTTGCCTATCACGTAGTTCCCAAAGCTTTATTTAGAGGTCATGCTCATGACATTAATGGGGATAGTATTTGTTCAGTATCATGCATCCTGCAGTTTAAAACTATAATCTTGTGGTTGACTCCTCATTAGCTTATAGTTACCTTCTTTCATTCATGGCAAATCCGGGTTTCGTGCTTTGTCATTTTCACGGACATGCAGATTTCACAGATTATCCGAGTTTGTAACTGATTGAGATGTACGTACATGTCAATTGCGCCTTTGTTTCAATATTTCGTATTTTTAGCCGGGTACTTAAAGATCCGTTGTGGCTGAGTTTGCGCATTACTGCCAGCGATGAAAGAAACTACGTTCAAGGAGCTTTCGGTTAGGTGCGCACATGATATGCGAGTGTTTTTGAGTGTGTGTGTGTGTGCATGCACACATGCATGTATGTGTGTGTGCGTGCATGTGTATGTTTATCATTCACAATCCTTGAATCAAAGTTCTTTTTTTTCAATCTCCTAGGTTAGATTTGAACAAGTTTTTTTTAGTTTCTTTTTATCTATACATTCTATACAATTTGAGTTTAGTCGCACCCGTGAATATCGAGGATAGCTAGACCATTTTCGGTGTTGATCTTCATTGTCCTCTTTTTCACTCCGTTGAAAAAAAAAGAGCAACCTTCTATTAGGGAGCTCACATTGCACCAGACTAAAGTCCATAAAGATTGATGGTCTCAAAATAAAGATTAATTGTCACAAAATCAGGAACGTTAATAAATTCTCTCATTTTTGGGAATGATTATAAAAATGAAAAAAAAATTATTACATAATTTGATAATACTCATTGAGAGCTATCCAATCATGTATACACGTGTGTTTGGCACCGAAAAAACATGGTCGAACTTAAAACATTATATTTTGAGTTGGTGCTTTATAATGTGAAAAGCAAGTATGCTACATGTCACCATTATTAAAACTTGAAAATAAGATCTAATGGATTATATTCATGCCATGTGGGAAAAAAAAAACAAGCCGATGCTTTATTTTGAGGTGCAATAGAGGATATGGATGAATTTTCAAAATATTATAGAGGGTTGCATATATAGACATCTAATGCCATTCTATTGCTTGTAAAAAAGAGTTGTGTATTTATCCTTTCCTATCTAGTCTCTCAATGTCTCTATGTTCTTCCTACATCTTTTCAATACCTATTAACATGTGTACGCATGATGGATAATGCATGAGGTCTCTAAGTGTATCTTGCAATGTGTAGAAGATGGGAGTAGAAGCTAGCTATGGGCAGAGGAGGGAATGAGGATTATACCTTGTATATGTTAAAGAAATTAAGATATGAAAGGCTTTCAAAGTCATGTTGGCCATTCCAAAGTCACCCTTCCAAAGGCTAGTGATGCAAATTTGTGAGGATTGGGCTTTGGATGTGAAGTGGGCAGTAGTAGCAATCTACTGCCTCCATGAGACAATCAAATGTTTTCTCATTGAATTCTTTTAGGACATTTTTTTTTTTTTTTTAATGGAGGTTTGGCCGAGGCCTACTCCCCCTTGACTTTAACTTTGAAATTACAACTGTACAGGGAAGGGCATAGTACCCATGGGACCCCCCTTATCCCACAAGAACAGGGGTTAGACTCAGACCGGGAAGGACTTACATCACAGGGTAGACGGCCCGAAGGCACTTGCAAAGTTTCCACGCCCGAAGGCAGCTTCACCTCATACACGCCCGAAGGCTCAGATGTCCCGCCGCGCAGGGGGGTTGAACCCACGCCCCCGCCTCAAGAGGCGAGGGATTCAACCATCAAGCCACGCTTCTGGGACATTTTTTGGGTTGTGCACACAAATTGACAATAATGGTGAAGAATATGTAGATGTTGGAGATGATTCACGCTTCTGGGACATTTTTTGGGTTGTGCACACAAATTGACAATAATGGTGAAGAATATGTAGATGTTGGAGATGATTCACCATAGATGCCAAAAAATTTTCCACTAGCTTCTTGGATGGATGCTTATATTGTAATCCAAGAAGTGTGCATGTTCAATACTAGAGGAGGTGAGCTCAATTAGTATAACGAAAGATGAGAGCATGAAATCAAGGTGGAGGTAGATGATTTGTAGAAGAAAATTCCAAGGTTACTTGAAAAAACAGGAGATCGTGTAAGACTCCCTCCCCCTAATTCCAAATCATCAAGCAGGATAATATTGTCATGGGATTCAATCAAACGCTTTGCCAATCTCATGGAGAATTTGACCTATGAATTTCTTCTTCATTTTCTTATGTAAGTTCTTGACATCACCTATTAAAATAAAATTTCTTAATTTGAGTCATTACTAATATTGCTTGCACTTAACAAGAAATTAACACTGATTTTTTTTGAGGACGATGATGTTTTCATAGTTGATCCCTCAATTTCTCTTCTCCTTGACAACCCTCAAGCTTCCTCAAAAAATATTGACAATTGGTTGAAGCCATTCCTACCAAGGACAAATTGAACTATTTCTCTTCCATATTGCTTTATGTATGTGTTGGGATTTTTCTATTCTCTATACATCTACCTTGTCCCTACATCTGATGAACATTTCTTTATTCCTTTTGATTATAGTGAACATTGGGGCCTGGTTATGATGGGCCTCAAGGAAATGAGACGTTTGGTCTACAACTCAATAGATAGTTCCCATAAGAACTTGCTACTATAAGTATTCCTTATAAGTAATTTTGAACTCTTATAATCGTGTTATGCTTTAAAATGTGATTTGGCACATATTTTAATTGTGAATATGACTACTCACACTTCAAAACACATAACCACATATATTCTTCACACACTCACAGACAAATAGGTGCAAATATATATATATATATATATATATATATATATATATATATATATATATATATATATATATATATATATATATATATATATATATATATATATATATATATATATATAGAGAGAGAGAGAGAGAGAGAGAGAGAGAGAGAGAGAGAGAGAGATAGAGAGATAGAGAGAGAATCTACCTTGGGAAATTTAAAATATAATGTGCCAATTAAGATAATTAAGAATTTAGTTAATGTCATTTCAAAACACAGACCCATAACGGCAAAGATAAATGCATACATATGTTTTGAATTATACCATCAAAGGCTCTAGATGGTATGTCTCCATATGAAGCATGGAATGTAAGAAGACCTAGGTTGGACCATTGTCGGATCTTTGGGTGCATTGCATATGCACACCCCATCCCCCTCCCTCTTAGGGTCTATTATTAATGAATTAACAAATTCATGCTCCTTGGTAATCCAATAGGGTGATCAGAAGGATGTTAGTGGTAGACAATGCTATCCTTTTGGAAAAGATATAGTAAAAATTAAACCCAAGCTACAATAAAGAAGTGAAAACATATATTTTATCAATTTTCTCGATTGAAAATGGTCTAATACTCTCTCTTGTAGATGCCACAATTGTATGATGGATACTTTGTGGCTGGAGGGTGATGGTGTATGTATTTCAGCCCCGTGGTTTTGTGCAAAAAGGGCATGAAATCAAAGTGTGTAGGTTGAAAAAGGCATTATATGATTTGAAACAAGCACCATGTGCTTGATATGAAAAGATACATGCCTACTTGATTGCACATGATGTTGAGAACAATCCAACTGAGACCACCTTATATGTTAAGCGTGCTGATGATGTGCATCTGATCATTGTTGTGTATGTTGATGATATGCTTCTCAGTGGTCCAAATGAGAAACATATTGCTGATTTTAACGCTGATTTGCATGCCTCTTTTGAGATGTTAGATTTGGGGCATTGTGCAACTAAATAAGACAAATGTTTTTGTGTCTCACAAGCTTAAGCTAACTCCTCATTGTTTTTGAGTTACAAGGCAACTTGTAGATTTTGAATAGGATATGGAGGCAATGAAAAGCACAATTGCAAAGTTAAATGCCAATCTCCAGAAGTTATTCGTGATTCATCTTATTCGTGGTCGGAGGTTTAGAAAATGCAAAATTGGTATGTAGGTCATTTGGGGTGATCAATGTGTGTGTGAGTGTGTTGCAGGAAGTCATGATTCATCTTATTCATGGTCAGAGGTTTAGAAAATGCAAAATTGGTATGTAGGTCATTTGGGGTGATCAATGTGTGTGTGAGTGTGTTGTAGGAATTACCTCTATCTTTGAGGGCTTGATTCTTGAGCTAGACATGAAAAGCAAACATGTGGCCAGTCTGCGAGTCCTGCATGAGACATGCAAAAAAAGACACTATCTTGGAACATGAAGATTCCATGAGCGCATGTATGAAAAGGTATGATTGGTCATGTAGTTCCAAAGGGGGAGATCTAGAGATGAAAATTGAGAGCTAGAGATATGAATTATGCGTGTGCATTGATCATGATAATTTTCTTTCCATAAATGAGATTGGGATTGTGATTGAGATTGCGATTGTGATTGCTATTGAGATTGAGATCATCTCGAATATGGTTAGGTGCATGAGGCTTGTCATTGAAGCTACTTTATAGAATTTGTAATGGAGATCAGAACTATTTATAAAATTTGGATCAGATAATAAAACCCTCTCTCGCTCTCTCTCTCTCTCTCTTCTTATTTTTATGTGTACTCGGTTATAATCTATTTTAATTTCTTATATCTTTTTGTGCTAAATTCTATAATCTTGTGTGGATTGTGATTGAATATTAAGATGTGTTACACAATTAGCCATACCATGCTTTGCAACATACTCAAGGCATATTGCCTTTGGGATAGCCATGTACATGTTTCTATATGTATAGATTTGATGCCCAAAAAATAGCAAAACACACCAAGAACTTTCATGTTGAATTCTTTCCTAAGGAGTTGCTTTCCCTCTTTAATGTTTTCTGATGTAATTTAATCCCTCAAATTTGCACACTACAAGTGAAATGAACCCAACACCTAGGTCCCTTCATACACCTTTTCTGCTACCCTACAACAAAACTCTGATTCACTTATCTTACACTAATCCAAATCACTTGAATTGTTAACCACACTTAATTTGGTTCATAAGCTTTCCAAGAGGATATAGGACATCACAAATAGATTTGTGTAGGTGATTCCACAACTTTGTACAAAATAGACTATGCAAAGATGTAGGATATGCAAAAATTAGGGTTACAAAGATACAACAATTTCTCTGCACATAAAAATGATTTCAAGAAGCCCTATTAGAAAACGTAAGAATATACATAAGCTACTGAATGCACTTTAAATCTCATGAATTGGATATGTACACAATGAGTTACAACTCTTACAAGTAGGCTATGTCTATACCTACAAGAGACTAAAGGGTGTGTGGGCATGATAGCTCCTCCCTACTCCTCTCTATGCATATAACGCCCTCCTTTGTGTTTTCCTAGATTGGACAGCTATGCTTCAGCTGCTTGAGCCTTGGATGACTCTCTCCTTGAGCCTCCTTGAGTATATGTGTCTTGGTCTTCAATGACCTACAAGACTTCCATGACTTCCATGGGGAGGGGACCATTCTTATAAGGTCCTCCAAGCCTAAGTTAGCCTACCCATGTTCTAGGGTCGTGGTAGCCTGATCCATGCCCAAAATAATCTCCACCATTGATCTATGGGGTAAATACAATGGTAGAAAGGTAGGATCAACAACCATTTGTTTGTAGCCCTTCATCTTTCTTAATCCACACTTAGGATCAAGTCTAGATCCAATGGCCCACAAAAAATATACCCTTCCCCAATTTAAGAAAGCTAATTTTGTTTCTAGCCCTTGACTTAGGTTGATCCTCACAAAATAGAGTGTTATGGAACAATGGTGGTATTACATAAGGATGAGGCATTGAGCATATCTAACAGCCCCCCTCAATGTCCACCTAGAGCTTGCATAATTCACGCTTTCAGCATTGTCTTCATTATTGCCACCTACAATAAAGTTATTAACATAAATGGCCACAATTATGATCCCATCATAAAAAAAACATGCATATAAGAGTTATGTGCATCACATATAGAAAAACCAATTAAAGTTAAATAATTAGCAATCATTGCATGCCAAGCATCAGGGGGTTGTTTAAGCCCATAAAAAGCCTTTTTCAACCTATAAACATATTGAACATGCTTTGAATCCTCATGTCCTTGTGGTTTGCCCATGTATACATCCTCTTGCAACTCTCAATGTAAGAAAGCATTCTTCACACCCATCTAATGCAAAATCCATCCGTTTGTTGTAGCCAATGCAACAAGTGTTCTAATAGTAGCCATTTTAGCTAGAGGGCTGAAAGTTTTCTCATAATCATTGCCACATTTCTATGCATATCCTTGTGCAACCAATCATGGTTTATACCTACTTATGCTACCATCAATATTATGATTTACCTTGTAAACCCACTTGCAATGTATGGGTTTCTTTCCTTGTGGAAATGGATCTAACTTCCATGTTTCATGTCAATAAATCACAACCATGTCCTCATCCATAGCTTTCTCTGAATGCAAATTTCCAAATGCATCTTCAAAGCAAGAAGGTTCAACATCTTATCTTGTTGACATAAGCACAATGACAAGCCATATAGCTATGATACATTGATCACTGTACTAAATTCCACATCCTCCAATATGTTCTTGGCCCTAGGTCACTTCTTCTTGCTATATCATCTGCATGTGCCCTTCTTACTCTAGTAATCCAAGTTTCTTATCAAGGCTCTTTCATGAACCACTTGTTTCACCATCAATATCTTCAAAACATGTGGATGTTTTATTACCAACAAAAATTGCATGTCTGATTCATTTATGCCATATCTCGATGTCAACAATAACACCTGCACCTTTTGCAAACATGGTTGAATTCATTTAAGGGATGTTCACATTCAAGGTAAACATCCTACCCACTTTGTTCACTTTGGCAATTAGCCTTCCATTCTTCTTGTACTCATCTACATATAAGCAATCAAAATTTAACCTGATTTGAAATCCTTGGTCAATCAATTGTCGAATAGAAACTAGGTTCTTTGTTATGTTAGTGCCATGAAATACATTAGTAAGATGTTTTACCTTATCATCCTCCATGAATAGTGCTATGTTTCCTATACGTTCAATAGGAATTATGTATCATCATTTGTTTCAATGAATCTAGGAACTTATAATTTTTGAAAACTACTAAAACTTTTGCATGGTTGGTCATGTGATTTACTTCAATAAACATATAACAAATTACTAGTTTATTTTGAAACATTAGCAAATATTGTGTTCATTATATGATGATGGACCATGAACATTTTCTCTAAATCATCTACACTTATGGACCCATAATTGTTTTGTTGATTTATGTTATTTTGATTGTTCAACCTATAATCACATTCAAAGTGACTAGGTTTGTCATAAGTCTATCATCCCTTACTATCATCAAATGAATTATTTCTTTGAAAATTTATGTGGCCCATTTGGCATCATTGTCCCCAAAACTGTTCTCTACCTCTTGCATTAGCTTGTTGTTGACCTCGGACCTGGTTATTGTTTCCGCGTCCACTTCTAAAGCCTCTACCTCAGCCTCCTTCTCTACCAGAGTAGAATACCTACTCAAAACTTGCTTTTAATTGGGATTTTGAGCCTTTTCCAAGTTTCTTTTCTACAATTATCACCATTTTTCATTTTTGCAACAATTTACAATACTTCAGAAAGACTAGAAGAGATACCTATCCTTGAACATTGTTACACTATAACTTGATAATTTGTACTAAAAAAACACAGTTTTTGTATATCAATAGTGCAGAAAATCACTTGAATTCTATATTTGAATTTTATAGTTTTGCAAGTTGACCTGTTTTTTCTATGGGCCCCACCTTGTGGGCTTGAAATGAAGGTCAAAATGGCCCCGAAATAGAAATGTGAGCAAAAAAAGTTCCCTAAAGAAAAAACCCTCAAAAACATTTTCCCATTTTCCATGAGCTTCACTAGATTTATCTACCAAGAGTGATGGCACATTTCTTTTATTGTTAACTCACTCCTTCATGAACATTAGGGTCTCTTTATGTATTGTTCTTTATATTTTCTATTCGTTGTATTATTGTATTGGGTCATTTCTTGTACATTATATTTACGTAATAGAAGAAGAAAAATACTAATAACAATATATGTTTGAACCTTTCTATTTAAGTCATATGCCTATGGAAAAACTTCCAAAAGCTTTAGATAAATCTAACATCTCTATTGGAAATTGCGATTGTTGGTAATCAATGCAATTTGAAGAAATGTTGAATGAATGACTCAAAACTTGTTGATCTTCCATTATCACTTATGATGATATAAAAAGATCCAATTTTCTCAATCTATCTATCACTAGTAGAAAAACATTCTTTTTTTTTTGGGTCTAGCATATTCGAACTATGAAGTTCGTGGATAACTTATCCTATTTATGTCCTATATTTTGTCATGATTGTAGAGAACTTGGTGTCCTAACCCTTTTTATTCATTAATTTGACATATAAAGCGTTACATAACATATATGTTGACGTCTCAGCTAATTTAGGCCACTAGAATGATATTTTTAACAAGTCGTATGTCTAATGAAAATTTGGAAATGGGCTTGACTTGTTTGCTTTACTTGGTAGAGATATAGAGAAGTTTTAACCATACCTATCATAGAATGATCATTGATGGATCTCAAAATCCATAACAAATGTGGATCTTTTACATGTACTTAACTCAAAGGGTTTCTCTAGATCTACCACGTTGAGTATAATGGCACTTGAAATTACTTATTTCATGCCTCAACGCTATCTTTTAGCTATTGCTTCCATACAAAAGGCACCTTATTGTGAAGCATGTTTGTCGTAGGTCCTCTTATACCATGAATGACTATATATTTACCTTTTCTTGAGGAATAGGAAACCCTAAAATCAATCCAATCTCCTTGGGATCCACCTAGATTCCTCAACTAAAGCTATATGCCCTTAACGGTATATTTTTGAACTATATGCCCTCATACTCATTCATTGATCTACTATAAACCAAATAAATCATCTACAAAATTAACCATAAATCTACCAATAAATGGTCTTAGAACATGATTCACTAACATCATAGAAGTTTTTGGTGCATTAGAAAGACCAAAATCCATAGAAATGTATGCATAGTGCCCAAAACATGTTTAAATGTCATTTCATGTACATCTTCTTCTTTAAATGTAATTTGGTATCCTAGGAATGCCAAAGAAATATCCTCATGCTTTGGACTTTTTAGTGAATCTCTAAAAAAACTTGGAAATAGCTATAGCCAAGATGCAATAATTCATTGATATTGCTAAAGAATATGTTGACAAAAAAACTATCTTCAAGAACATTTAGTAAATGAGATAGATTTTTTTTGCAAGTTCTAGAAAAATCTACTTTGCTATTGATAAGAAAGTGTGTTAATCTTTCACCAAGGTATTATGGACCTTGAAAGACAATTCAAAAACTTAGTGACGTTGCACATTAATTATACGTTCCTCCATGTTGTAGAATTGATTTACTATTTCATGTTACTAAGCTTAGGAAGTGTATTTCTAAGGAGGATAACATAAACAAAGGTATTGTTTCTTTGTAAGAATATCATAGTTTGGATGAATCTCTAGATAAGGTACTTAGGAGACATAATTGCTTAAAAAATTTGTGTAATCCAAGAGTATCGAGTAGCCTCAAGAGGAGTACCACTCATAGATTCTACTTGGGAATCAAAAGATTTATTTTGCAAGTACTTCCATTTACTGATCATTGAGCAAAATGATATTTAGAAGGGGGAAGAGAGTCTTGGACATAGGTCAAGTGGGCCATCACTTTGGGTGTGTGTGGGACAAGAGCAAGTTTGTAAAGTTCCCAAGCTTATGGGATTATCCTAATGTTCCAACCTTTAGTAGTATAATGAGTGTCCATGATGACCACATATGCAATAGATCTTTCTAGATACTATGCTATTGCAAAGGATTGAAGATAAGTGAGAGCAAAAATTAGGCAAAAGAAGAGAACAAAAGCAGGCCCACAAAATTTTCACGAAATTACCCACTTTTTGCTCTTAAAAATACATCGTAGAGCATTAGGAAGCCTTGTAAATGCAGTAGATGAGTCCTCTAGATGCATAATCCTTGAAGATTGTAACATTGCTTTTGTACAGTAGTAGGAATTCAGAGATCTTTAGAGCATTAGGGGAAAAAGTGAACCCTGCATGGGCCTTGTAAGGATCCCTAATTTTTAGGGATTAAAATTAACAAAAGAGTGATTAAGGCCACAAAAAAAACCACTAGTGGTTTTGCAATAAAATATTTCCTTTAAGGAATGTCATCATGTCGAATACAGTCATAGAAGATCATATCCCTTGGATAATCACACGCGAACGGCTATGATCTTCTTCAGTTTACCTGTCAAAAGAAGACAAAAGTAAACCCAAGTAATGAACAGTCGCGGGCATTCTTATTCGTTGGATGAAATGCTCACGGATGGCTTGGATCGAAGGGACTTTGTCTGTCACAAAAAGACAAAGTTTGAAGCATTCAATGAAGAGAGAGAGCAAGTAGACTGGCAGAAAAGGACAAAAGAGGACAACGCAATTCCGTCATGGTGAATTCAAAATGTAGACCTATCAAACCACTTTTGGAGAAAAACTCGTGGTTTTTAGTCCTTCATACCACCTTTGACTACAAAGAAACAAGGGAAGCCTATGCCTAGTCTAGGGGATTGAGGGACTAGACTGTGGCCACCACCCTCTTCTCATTGGTCCATCACTAATCCTCCCTTAATCTAAAAGGCCCATTCAGGGTTCATTTTTTCCCCTAATGGAAAGTGCTGGTCTCTTGTGTGAAAGGATCAAATTTTGGGCACATGTATATAAGTCACTTGTGACTCAATTGTTTTGCCATAATCAAAAGCTAACTTTTGAAATTTTGAATTTTCTTCTTCTTGCTTGTGTAAATTCTTCTTCATGAGCTTTGATATGTGCTTAAGGTGTGAAATGTGTGTCTAAAGGTTTTGTCTACCCCTTCCCCATCTCTTTTATATGCTATTGTGTGTGTGAAGTGTAGGAAGTCTTGAAATGAGAGTAGGTGATTCCTACCACTCTGTTTTTTTACCATAACTTGAAGCACAAAGAAGTGTAGGAAGTCTTGAAGTGAGAGTAGGTGATTCCTTTTGTTGACCATATTCGGATATCGGAGCTAGGATATATTGCCTAATTTGTGTCTATTGTTGCACCAAGTATCGTGATACACACTTTGGTGTAAGAGATGTCCTGTGAGGTGGTTGTTTCCTTTTTGCATGCATTACTTGTTCATTTACCACATTGACCATCATTTAAGCACATGTTTCCATGCACTTGACTAGGTCAGGCTCTCATTTTGATAATTTAATGTGTGCATCAAACCACCAATATATGCATTTTCTGGATGATTGAGGTATAATCTCTTTTTTAAATCCCTAAGGCTTTGTGAGTCTAGGTACACATGTTTTTGGTACCATTGTTGGGGACACGAGCCTAAGTGGTAGTGATCATGAGGAAGTAAAATTCAGTAGCTTGGCAAGTTACAATTCACTTGCACTTGTTGCTTCATACACATAGTCCATGTAACAAGTTTTTAGGATTAGGTTAGGAGCAGAGAAGTTAGGGTTAGGAGGTAGGTGAGAGGGCTTCAAAAAATAGAAAAAATATTTCGAGTTATTTATTCACTAGCCTTGACAAGAGACAAAAAACAAAAAATCACCACATTCCAATTCACTTGTTAATGCAGGTATCATGGAGAGCGCACAAGACAATTCGTATCATCAAAACCAATATCACCTAGAACTTGGAGCATAGTTGGAATCTAGTGCTAAAAACTTAGGAAAGTACTCATTCAAGTGAGCTCTTGAAAGTTGAAATATCATTCCCTTGCTTGATCACTCACACAGAGAGAAATGACACCACCTGAATATTGTGAGGTGCATTTGGGTGGTGTCATTTCTCTCCATGTGAGTGATCAAGCTACATTCACATAGGGGTGACAAACAAAGCACAAAGAACACACAAGCACAAAAAAAAACTTAATTTGGACTTATAAAAGTCCAAGTATCATGATCGATTGAGTTTGGTACCATGATATTGAATTCCCGTGTATCACCAATACTTGATAGGTATACATATCATCGATACCTCAATCCTAGGGTGTATCGTGATACTTTGGTATCATGTATCACCTAGTTGAGTATCATCACTCCATGTATCATGTATCAGCAATACCCCAAGTATTGTGAATTGTTGATCTTGGATGTGTATCATGTATCGTTGATAGTGAGGAGCAAGTATCGTGTCATGTCTTGTGAGTATCATGTATCGTATATCCAAAGTATCATCTATCATGTCTGCCAAGTCTCATGTATTGTATATCATGTATTGTGAAGGGTTATGTATTGTGTATTGCTAAGATTCAGGTATCGTATCATGGAGGGTCAAGTATACTGTATCATAGAGACTTTGGGCATCATGTATCGTTTCATCTCAAGTATTGTGTATCGTGAGAACCATCAAGTATCATGTATCTTGAAAATCCCACCCGGTAACCAAGTATCGTATCGTCAAGGTTTAGTATTGTGTATCATGGAAGTTAATGAGAAAACCCTAATTGTGACTAAAATCAAAATTTTGGGAATTTCATTGATCGACCACCGATTAAAACTCATCCCTAGAATTGAGAAAATATTCAAAGATAAAGATAAAGGTTTTTAGGGTCACAAAAACTCAAAAAAGCCCATAGAATTTGAATGAAACTACTATCTAGGCGTGTCCTAGGGAGTCAAAAAAGTATGATATCCTCAGTAGGGAGTGTAACTCAAAGAATCATTTACTCTACTTGTTGAGCCCATAAAAGTCATATTGGTCAAAGTCAACCACAGTCAAAGTCAACCGTATATCAAAGTCAAATTGGTCAAAGTCAACAAAATCAAGGTCAAAGTCAACAGGTGCAAAGTCAAAGTGCTAAAGTGCAGGTGTTAGAGTGCACAGGTAGTGCACAACTAATTGTCCACAAAGCATAAACTGGAGAAAGTGGGTTGCAGGTTGCAGAGGTATTTCTCTAATTTCCCTAAGGTTCAAAGTGTTTTGGAAGGTTCAGGTGAACCCTCCCTTGTGTGCACATTTGAAGAGTTAAAAGGAAAATATGAAGGTATGTGAAGCGGCAACGTACGCAGAAGTGGAAGTATGGCCCCCCAATCAAAATTTTTGTTTTAAACTAAAGTCACTACAGGACAAAACAGGGAGTCGTTCGCTGCCACTTGTGAAGACAATCTTGGGACATCAAAGTGACCACCAAGATACTCTTGCAGTTAGGAGCGTACGTGAATCGACACACTAAAATCAAGGCAAGGACTATTCTTGGACAATCCTAAGTGTAAGCAGGAGGGAGCATAGTCTAAGTGGAGCAAGAGAGAGAAGTGCAGGAGACACACAGTGTGCGATGCAGAGAAGTGAAGTGCAAGGTGTGCTTGAAGAGTGACCAAGGAAGTGTGCAAAGGAGTGCTAAGCTTGTTCCCCAAGGATCCCAAGGTCTTACTGAAGTGTGCGCGCGCCGAGAGAAGTTATCCATCCCTCCCCCTTAGTGGAAGCTTGGTGCAAGGTGTGCACAAGAGTAGGCTTGTAGAAGGTGGAGGTTTGGTGCAGAGGAGGCCGGCAGCAACAAGTCCCTTGGGTATTTGGTATTTTGTAATTGAGCACTCTGTGGGATTTTGCACATAAGCATTGGTTGTATTGTGCTTCAACCTTGTATTTGTCTTACTGTAATCAATCGACAGAGGCTTCCTGTGTGTATTTTCTCTTCTGGTCTTCCCCTTTTCTCCTACAAACACTCAAATTTCTTCTTGTCTAAGAATCCCCCAACAAAATTTGGCACGCACGGTGTGACTTCCAAGGAGATTTGAGCATAGGAGAAGATATATTGTAGTTGGAGAAGCAATATTCAAGTGTCGACAGTACTACTTCAGTGGACTAAGAGGTACATATTCTTATCAATTAACTCATACTAAGAGGACTATGAACAGCCCATGACCGCAACCCGGTCCCAATCATTGAGGGTCACCTACAAGCAAACAAGAAGGAAGGTTGTTAGAAGATCATCTAGTCCACTTTCATCAACTTCATCAGTAAGGAGCATGGCTGGTCAGGTAGACTTGGAAACCTTACTATCAAGATTGAATATAAAATTTCCTTCTTTCAAAGGCCTAGCTCAAGAGGATCCTGACAAGCATATTAGGAGGTTTTTGGCACTATGCAAAACTAGAGGCTTAATGGGTAGGGAGGATGCCTTTTTGATACTCTTCCCTGCCACATTAGAAGGATTAGGAGATAAATGGTTCAGCCAGTTTGCGGAGAACCATTTTACAACTTGGGACCTAATGAAAGATGCATTCAAAAATCAATTTCAACATGGAAATACTGCAGAGATCATCATAGAAGAACTAGAAAATTTGAGATTGGGTCCAAGAGAAGAGTTCCCAGAGTTTGTGACTAGGGCCAAGGCACTAATGGCTAAATTACCAGACCCACCACATGATTTTTTTGTTAAGAAATGGTTAGCTAAGCCACTTCTAGTGGCCACCCAATGCAAAATCAAAGAATTAGTGTTGCCTACAGCCTCCATAGAGGAATTCATCAACACAGCTACAAGATTGGAACAGATAAGGCAACAATATGGAGCAACTTCTTCTCAACTACCATATTCTACAGAGATGGAGGATCCAGTAATCCAACTAAGGAAGGAGCTAGAGGGCTTAAAAAGGAATAAGCCCCACAAAGAGGAGGAGAATGCTGTTACTGAGTTGCGAAGGGAGATTGAAGCATTAAAGCTCCAAAAGGAGGAGGCCCAAGCAGAGGAATTGGCCCAACTGCGACAGGAGCTGCAGGAACTCAAAGGGGGTGGCATCAAGAGTGGTCTTTGGTGTTCCATGTGCAGTAAGCAAGGGCATATAGTAAGTGAATGTCCTCTGTTAAGTGTGACTTGCCAAATATGCAGGAAAGTTGGCCATGAGGCCTAGGAATGCCAATCAAGAGGAATGCCTGCAACAACATATTGGACACAAGGAGGACCCCTACCACCAGCAAATGTGATGGCTGCTGCACCCAATCAAGGTAACACTTACAACCTTAGACAGAGGAATAACTTTGCAAATGGGCCTAGAAGGCCAATCATTTGTTTCAGATGTGGAGAATGTGGGCACTATCAAAGTAGGTGCACTATCAAAGTAGGGGCACTATACAAATTGTTGTCCTAAGAATCAAGCCTCTTCATCCGGGCCCCATATTCAAATGATTTCTATACACAAAGAAGAAATGTTAGATCAAGTCAATGAGCCATCACCATCTACCAGGGTGGTGCAGCTAGAAGAAATAGACTCTTTTATAGTGCAGACAAGAAATAAAGGAAAGGCTCAAGTAGATATAGCTCAACAACCAAGAATTGATGGATTGATAAAAGACAAAGAGATATCTAAAGACAAAACCACTGCATGTGCAGATACTAGGCAAAAAGGAGATCCCATATGTACCAGTGATGCCATTGGGCATGCATTCAACAGGGCTCAGGAGGAGTTTGGTAAGTCAATTGGAGCCCATGCTCTTAAGGAATCAGAGGCTTCAAAGCTTCTCAAATCCATGAAAAAGGAGGTTAGTATTTTTTATTTAATAAAGATGGATGGGAAATTCAGGTCAGAACTATTGCAGATAATTGATGAGGATTCCACTACAAGTTTGGTAGCAAAGACTAATGTTTTACATAAAGGAAAAATTGTAGGGGAAGCACCCCTTACAAACTATAAAAGTCCTCGGCTGATAGTATCTATCAAAGGTCATGAATTTCAAAGAGTTATTATGGATGATGGTTCTGGCATTAACTTGATGCCTGAACATACAATGGAAAAGATTGGACTCCACCCTTCAAGGCCTGCAAATTTCACTATTACTTTGGCAGATCAGAGCAAAGTAAGGCCCTTGGGAGAGATCCCAAGAGTTCCACTTGAAGTACAAGGTAATCTATTCATTCTGGATTTTATGGTTTTAAGATTGCCCCAGGTTGAAGGAGGATTTCCCCTCTTAATTGGAAGACCATGGCTGAGACAAGCAAGTGTCATTCATGATTGGGGCAAGGACACTATGTGGGTACAAAAGAAAGGGCAATAACTGACACAGATTCATTTAGAAGAGGGACCAGATAATCAAGGAAACACCAACATGATGCAAACAGTTGGCATTTGCATGGAACCAGAATCAGAGGATCAATCCCAAATAGATTTCGAGGAAGAAGAGGATATTATAAATTGGCTCCAAGCAGGCAGCTCTTCCTCTTATTTTGGATTTTTTCTTAATAATTCTTGCACGCCTGAAGGTTATGATGAAGATGAGGAAAAAGTCCAGGTTGATGGATTGGGAGAGCCCATCACAGACCACAGAAGGGGCAGGAAGACACCCCTCAAATACAACTTGGAGGAGGATATGACAACCACAGATAAGGAAGCTACTAAAGCTAAAGGTAAGCTAAAAGATTCTAGTGAAGAGTGTTCTTTCCCAATTCAAGAAATACCTGCAAGATGGATGCAGGATGAGGAGGAACACATTGAAATCCAAAATACCCCTGCTTATGAAGCAATGCATGAAAAGCTAGTGGAAGAAGACAAGGATGGAGATGAGCATGAAGATAATATGGTAGAAAGAAATCCTGTCAAAGAAATACAATTAGGCACTCAAGACAATAATCGGCCAGTTTTGGTGGCCACTTGGTTGCAGAACCACTCAGGGCTCCTTGAAAAGGTAAGATCATTCTTGACCCATTATACAGATGTTTTTGCCTAGCATTATAAAGACTTAGAAGGAGTGCTTGCCAATTATGGAGAGCATAGAATCCCTTTGGTTGAGGGAGCCAAACCAATACGAGGGAAGAGTTATAGACTCAACCCAAAATATGAAGAAGCTATTTATGTAGAAATACAAAAGATGGAGGATGCAAGAATCATTAATCCTGTGGAACACTCAGAGTGGCCCTCACCTATGGTTATAGTGCCAAAGAAGAATACCAATAAAATCAAAATTTGTGTTGACTTTAGAGCACTCAACAAGGTGACAATCCCAGATGGATTCCCAATGCCATTTGTAGAGCAGGTCATTGAAGAAGTGGCTGGACATGCATTATATAGCTTTATGGATGGCTTCAGTGGCTACAATCAAATATCAATACACCCAGAGGATCGTGAAAAGACTGCTTTTATCACACCTTGGGGAACATATGTGTATGTAAAAATGCCATTTGGGCTAAGAAATGCTCCAACCACCTTTAACAGAACGGTCAATCTCATTTTTGGCCCCTTATTGCTGGAATCACTTAGAATCTTCATGGATGACTTCTCTTCGTTTTCAGGTTCTCACAAGGAGACTCCTTTAGATTGTTTGGACCATCACTTGCAATAGCTGCAGAATGTTTTCAAGAGATGCAGGGAGACTAAGCTAAAGCTCAATCCAAACAAATGTCATTTCCTTGTGACAGAAGGAACTCTCTTAGGACATGTGGTGTCGGCTAAAGGTATGGCCCTAGATCCTGACAAAATCATGTCTATATTAAAGTTGCCTAAACCTAAATATCCTAAAGAGATTCAGAGTTTCTTGGGGCATACTGGATACCACAAAAGGTTTATAAAAATGTATGCAGAGATAGCCAGACCAATGGCTAGACTTACAGGTAAGGAAATACCTTTTAAATGGGAAGAAGAGGAGGAAAAAACATATCAAACATTACGGTCAAGGTTAGTGTTTGCTCCCATTTTGATCACACCTGAGTGGTCAAAAATCTTTCATATACATGTAGATGCCAGTGCCTATGCAGTGGGGGCAGTTTTGACACAACCCAGTGAAGAATTTAAGGTGGACATACCAATTCAATATGCCAATAGAATTTTGACTAAGGCTGAAAGGAATTACAACACCACAGAAAGGGAAGCCTTAGCCATGGTTTTTGTTGTCCAAAAATTTCGTCATTACTTACTGGGAGTAAAATTTGTTATTATAACGGATCACCAACCACTAAAATACTTGCTCAACAAACCACAAGCCACTGGTAGAATGTGGAGGTGGTTATTGTTGTTCCAAGGGTTTGATTTTTCTGTAGTCCACAGACCAAGTAAAGAAAATGTTATGGCGGATCACCTATCCAGAATCAATATGATGGATCAAGCTAGTGGAATCAATGATGATTTTCCAGATGCTCATCTGTTCGCTGTACAAGCTCAAGGTTGGTATTATGATATCAAGAATTTCATTAAAATTGGTGTGTATCCCGAAAAGGCTAATGCTATGCAAAGGAAGAGACTGCTAATCAAGAGTAGACCGTATACTTTCATTGAAGATAAACTATATAGACAGGGAAAGGATGACAGGTTTAGGAAGTGCTTGGAAGAAGAAGAAGTGAGGGAAGTCCTTCAATTTGCACATGAAGGAACAGGTGGTGGGCACCTTCCAGGGCATATTATGAGTCAGAGGATACTCGATGCAGGTCTATGGTGGCCTACACTATGGTGGCACCTAAGCCAACAAAGCAGAGGTCTAATCCCTTGATTGTTTCCACTTCCTGGCAACCATTTGAGAAGTGGGGGCTAGATTTTGTAGGGCCCATCTACCCTCCGTTGATTCCAAAAAGAGAGAAGTATCTATTGATAGCCACAGATTATGCGACAAAGTGGGCTGAAGCTATTGCCTCTCCCAACTACACTACCCAAACTATTGCTGATTTCATTTACAGTAGCATCATTTGCAAGTTTGGATGTCCACTTGAAATTTGTACAGACCAGGGTACTCATTTTGTGAATAAGGTCCTACAGGAAATTTTCAACAGGTATAGAATCCTACATAGGACCTCTTGTGCCTACTATCCAAGAGCCAATGGACAGGCTGAATCAACCAATAAGGTTTTAATTTCCATGCTAAGGAAGGAATATATGTTATAGCCCACTTCCTGGGGCATTGCTTATCAAGGGTACCCTATGGGCATATAGGCTAGCTTACAAAGAGGCCACGGGATATTCTCCATTCCAACTGGTTTATGGCATATTGCCAATTGAGCCCTTTGAATTTTTACATGGATCACCTAAAATAGCATTCATGCAGGAAAAGAAAGATTGTGATGTCTCTCAGAGGCTTGGAGCACTGCATAAAGTGGAGGAGATTTGTCTACTAGCAACAAAACAATTGATAGAGACTCAGATGAAGAGGAAGGAGGCACATGATCGACATTTGTGGAACAACAACATAGAACCGGGCATGTTAGTTCTTCTCCATAGACCTCATCTTCAAACACAACTGAGAGGAAAATGTCTTTCACACTGGGAAGGACCTTATCGAGTCAAAACAATGTTGAATTGGGGTGTTGTGGAGTTAGAGACACTAAAAGGAGAGGCCTTGCCACTGGTCAACATATCAAGGCACAAGGCCTACCATCAACACACTTGAAGAAGTATGGATCACCTAGAACTGCAAAATTTGTCTAGGTTGTACATTGCTTTCTCATCTCATTTTGCTCAGTTTTAGTAGTTTTCTTTATCCATTTCATGCTTGTTTCTTGAGTTTTTAGCAAATTTAGTAGCCATTTCATAAACTTTGCAAAGGTACAATTTTTTGGAAATTTTAGGAAATTTTTTCGGAATTTTTCAAACATTTTTTAGAATTTTTCTAGCATTTTTTTTTCCTTTTCATGTGTCATTTTCTTGCCAAACTTGAGGAATAAAGGAAGCTCTCTGTGGGTTTGAGTGCAAAAAAACTAGCTTTTGCCTGTAGGAAAAGTTTTTAGAATTTTTTGAGGATTTTTTGGATTTTTTTTGGATTTTTCTTTAGTTTTTTTATAATTGTATTAAAAAACAAAAGCCCCAAGGGCGTTTTCTTTTTTTTGCAACAAAAAAAACCCACCCCCCCCCCCCCCCCCGCCCCCCGCCCTTTATTTTTTTTATCTTTTGCATTTTGTTTTCTTAAATTTATTTATTTTAATTTTTGTTATTTTTTATTTTTATTTTCATTTTTTATTTTCTTTTATTAAACTTTTAGGTTGCGCATATATGCGCGTTCAAATTTAAAAAGAAAAAAAAAAGGAATTTATTTTTATTATAAAAAAAAAGCCATCTATTTTTTTTTTTATTGGCTCAAACCTTTCGGCTCTGGATCATGCCTCGGATGGCCGTTTTTTTCAAAACTAAGGTCATTCTCATGTATTTTGGCACCTCTGGATTCATTTTTTGACTTAATTTTTCCAAAATCCACACTTTTCTCTGACTTTTGGTCAAAACCCACATGTTTTGAGCACATTTATCACATGGTTTTATTTCCCCACATTGTCCACATGGTTTATTCTCACCTTGTCTTACCTTATGTTTCATAATTTCCCATATGCACCCTCTGTAGCTATATTATATGATCATTTTAACCCTCTTCAGACCCCATAATCATAGCCCCCAATCCCTCCCTTTACCAATCTGCCTAGCCACATCCTTAACCCTCCCAACCCCATCCATCTCCGCCCCTCAACCCTCCCCTCCATCACCTTTCTACCCTCCCATTGCCCACCTTTGCTTTTCCTAGGAAGGAACCATATATGTAGTCACCAGTCACCCAGATAGGACAGATGAATTTGGGAATGTAATCCTGTAGGTTGCAGAGGTATTTCTCTAATTTCCCTAAGGTTCAAAGTGTTTTTAAAGTGTTTTGGAAGGTTCAGGTGAACCCTCCCTTGTGTGCACATTTGAAGAGTTAAAAGGAAAATATGAAGGTATGTGAAGCGGCAACGTACACAGAAGTGGAAGTATGGCCCCCCAATCAAAATTTTTGTTTTAGACTAAAGTCACTACAGGACAAAACAGGGAGTCGTTGGTTGCCACTTGTGAAGACAATCTTGGGACATCAAAGTGACCACCAAGATACTCTTGCAGTTAGGAGCGTATGTGAATCGACACACTAAAATCAAGGCAAGGACTATTCTTGGACAATCCTAAGTGTAAGCAGGAGGGAGCATAGTCTAAGTGGAGCAAGAGAGAGAAGTGCAGGCGACACACAGTGTGCGATGCAGAGAAGTGAAGTGCAAGGTGTGCTTGAAGAGTGACCAAGGAAGTGTGCAGAGGAGTGCTAAGCTTGTTCCCCAAGGATCCCAAGGTCTTACTGAAGTGTGCGCGCACCGACAGAAGGTATCCATCCCTTCCCCTTAGTGGAAGCTTGGTGCAAGGTGTGCACAAGAGCAGGCTTGTAGAAGGTGGAGGTTTGGTGCAGAGGAGGCCGGCAACAACAAGTCCCTTGGGTATTTGGTATTTTGTAATTGAGCACTCTGTGGGATTTTGCACAAAAGCATTGGTTGTATTGTGCTTCAACCTTGTATTTGTCGTACTGTAATCAATCGACAGAGGCTTCCTGTGTGTATTTTCTCTTCTGGTCTTCCCCTTTTCTCCTACAAATACTCAAATTCCTTCTTGTCTAAGAATCCCCCAACACTACTTATTCTAACACTTCTAGTGATTTAGAGAGTGAATTAAGGATGGCCTATGAAGACATGCATAGCTCTATCCATTCGGTAGAGCTCGTGTCTTTGATAGAAGGTGAATATAGAGCTTCTCTGGAATTTGTCTTCACAAACTTGCATGGAGTTTTGATATACTTAGATGGCATTACTAGATCGGTGGCAAGACTTAGGAATTCAATTGACTATGAATTTTTGCAAAGACCAGCCATGAAATTTGAGGGAGGATTTTACATGGACAAATGAGGGAAATTATACTTAAGTGCATAAGCATGCTTCTAGGATCAATGATAGAGGAGAAAGTGAGGAACCAAATAATTTGATTGGTACTAAGAATAGAGAAGTTGTGACTACCCCAAGAGGAAGATCGATAGTAGTGAAGATTTGGAGAGGAGATAGGATCACTCAAGATAATGAGTTAATGGACTTTTATCTATTAGCTAGAATTGATAAATTGTTGCAAACCACTTCACCCATAATGGGAAGTATCATTAACCTTGCTACCATTTATTAATTGCAAGATCTTGAAGACTCTTCCCGAGTCACTTATTTGGATAAAAACAAAAGAAGATATTGGGTAGTTATTGATCTAGAAAGATCTAGGCTTCATTAGATGGGTTTGCCATTATTTCCCAAAAGAGATAAGGCAACCACATCCCAAAATCCTCAAGGAAAACAACAAAGCCAAGAAAACCCCTTCATAGGAGAAACCATTCAACAAAGTGTTCCACTCATATCACATGTTCACTTCCCTATGCCAAATACCATTATTATACCTAGTAATCATTTGGGAAGCGAGATGATGAATCGGCCACCCTTTCCTTTGAGACCCCCACAAGGAAGAGGTCGAGGTGTGCATCTCGTGGTTCAAGTTATTCCTTGACCTCCCAAAGGGGGTAGAAGATTAAGACCTTACAAGGTGGAAAAGTTCCTAAGAAACCATCATGATGGGTGAGAAGATCCATATGACCACATGGCCGAATTCAAACAAGTGTTAAGAGCTGAATACGTAAATGACTTATTTATTTAAAATGAATCTTGTGGAATTACATTGACTCGAACATCTTTAACATGGTTCCAACCCTTGGATCCGAAAAAATTTGCTAATATAGGGCAATTGTTAGAGGAGTTCATTGGTGAATTACGAAGAGAGGAAATAAACATAATGCCTCTTCATTGATTCATAGCTTCAAGCAAGCACCCAATGAATCTATAAGGTTGGTGGCTAGGAGATTTAATCAATACATGGACTGATGTCCTATGACTGAGAGGCCCACCCAACAAAAGATGATATCATTATTCTTGGATGGCTTAACCAATGGAAATTTGAGAACCTTGGTATATGTGAAACATTTACAAACACTAGAAAAATGTATGGGAGAGTGCATAGACTTGGAAGATAACTTAGCAGATGATTTGAAGATTCCACAAAGTCTAACCAAGTCTGATGATACATCTAGTAGTGTATCTTCCTAATCTAACAACATTGAAGAATTGGAAAATTTTGTGGCCAGAATACTAGGATTCCAAACCAACAAGGTCAAAAACCCTGTCAAGGCCAACCTATGAGAATGCGAATGTTAAGACGATGCATACATTGTGGAGGATACCACCCATCTCATGCCCGTGAAAGAGGAGGACTTGTCCCCCCATAGCCATATCAATATAATAGGCAGTTGATGTAGGGACCAAACCTCTACTGTCATATTGAGAAGAGATACACTAATCACATTGATGAAAATTGTGCCTATAATAGACAATATAGGCCATTCCAACCACCACAATATAGGCCTTATGGATACCAACCTAGAGAGCAAGTCAAGGAGGCTCCAAGATATGTTGTATATCAAGGACCACCCATGGCCCAAAGGCCTTATGAGTATCAAGGATATACTCAACCTCAATCAATGCTAGGACAAAAGCCCCCACACCCTCAATGTAGTTTTGGTAAGGCATTCACAACCAAAAGAGTCAAGGCCATGAATAGAGATATAAGGATTTTTATGCCTAACCTCATAAAGCATGAGTCCTCCTATGAATGTCAAGATACACCAATCTAATGTATGCAGCACCTAGAGCTCAAAATCCAGGTAGACCTACAACTAGACCACCCACACTTAGAGCACCATGTTATAGATGTGGAGGAGACCACTTTATTAGAGAATGTGAAATGCCCTATCACCCACCACCTTAGAAGGTATGGGAAGGGTGTTGCAATGATTGTGGAAAGGAACATTTGTTCAAGGATTGTCACAAGAACCCTTCTAAAGCACATTCCACTACTAAAATTAATGTGATTGAAGTAATAGAGTCCTCAAGTACTGACAAAGAATACACAATACCATTAAGAGTGAGAGCTAAAGAGAAGTTGAAAAATCAATGACCTAATAGTCCAAGGAGTGGGAAGGAAGCATAATCCTTACCTCAAGAAGTAGAAGATTCAAAAGAACCATTAGAAACCTCTGCGGGAAAGAAAGCTCAAAAATGGAAAATGAGACTAGAGAAAATAAAAAAAATAAATGGATTAAGAAAATGGGTGAAGAAAAAGAAAAATTTGTAAAATACATATATGTTAATCCCTCTAGTCCAACCAAACAAAACACGAATGTGGCGAAGGAAGAAAAAATGGAGGATTGGGTAGGATCAATTCTAGCATATCCTATGCCTGAAGACTTAAAGATGTGGCTAAAATCTTATCAATCTAGAATAGCAGAAGGACCTAGTCTAGAGAACCATGACCATAGTTATCCAAGAGGATATCATGAATTAAAGGTTAGAAATATGTAAGAAACTAATTGAAATTCCTCAGACTACGCTAGAACAATAAACACCAAACCTCCCTAAGATGAGAATTCCAAAAGAGACATTACAGGGATGTTTAGGCAACTCCAATTCAAAACAAAAGAAAACCAGAACCAACTAAGGAAATGGAAGAAAAATTTGATTCAAAGACCATAGAAATAGGCTCTTTGATTGTTGAAGTGGAAGCCAACTAGCCATACGATTTATGGGCCAAAGTTCAAGATGAGAGGTGGAGAAAAGATGAGATCCCTCCCTTCATGGAACTAGATGCTTCCATGAATCAACCCACGATGGAGAAGGACGTAAATCATCTAAGGACCTGTCCAACTAAGATCAAGAGAGAGATGAAGCTTTAATCTTATCGACCCTTCCTAGCTATATGGGTGAATATGAATAAAAATCAAATTTCTTCCATGCCCCTACAATAAGATGCAAAGAGAAGAGAGCTTTGGAGGAAGTGTCAACCACTCTACAGGGTTTGGAAAAAGCTAAAGTTCACTATTATTTAGCCATAGAGGAGCTTTGCTAAGTAAAGCCCCACCTATGGAAGAAATTTTCCAAACAGTTGAAGTTGAAGGAACATAGTATATCAACCCAAGAAAAGAAGGTGGAAGAATCCCCAACTGAGAAAACTAAACAAGCCTCAATACAAAAACAAAGTCAATGTTTGCAAACACCTCAACCATAGGCTAAGTTTACTTCTATTAGAACCATATTAAGGAATTCAAATTGACTAGATTTCAGTAGAGAACCTAGAACAATTTCATGATCCATTCTTGGGCATTGCATCTATGCAAGATAAGAAGTATAATAGTCACATTTGAAGAGAGACCTTCTAGTGTTTGGATATTAAACTTAGAAATCATACAACCAACATCTATAGAGGAATGGGACAAAATAAAAGGGTTGATCAATTCCTATACGAAATGTCTAAGGAGAAAAGAAAGTTTCCCAATTTATGTATGGATCACAAAACTAGGGAATTTTTTTAGAATAATGAAGAGTTTTCATTCTACTTCCATAAAATATTCATGTGGGTGACCTAAGATGATTCATTTGCATAGAACACAAGAATAGTTTAGGTTAAAACTATGGTGAGTCCACTCAAAATTAGGAATACCTAGAGCGTTATGAGGGTAAACATATCAAATTGGTTCTAGAGAGGTTTTTAGTCATTTTTACTATGGGACTTTGTTGTGTCTCTTAAGGATTACATGATTTATTATGTCACAACTCAATAAGTTTAGGTTAGCATAACTTGGCATAACATACTTACCTTTTATATTGTTACTCCAAAGAGGAAGCATCATCTAGATATAGTTCACTTTGGTGATGTTAGTTATTATGGAGGTAATAGTTTGCAAGCTAAGTGTATATAGAGAGATATAGGGACTATAAAAAGGGTTTCCCAGCTATGATGTTTTCTCATATGAGACTTCTCAATGGGAAGGATAAGGGAAGCAACGCACAAAGATGCACATATACTATTAGTACATGGGGTTCAAGGGAGTGCAAGCATGGGTGAGGAAGAGGAAACTACACTACTCCCTTGTGAATTTTCGCAAAGCATTTGATCGGTACCTCGAGAGTGGTTGTTCAAATGAATAGTTGATCTTGGGGTCATAGAGGGGTTTCTATGGGGGATCTATGCCCTATATGACAGGATATCAAGTAGAGTTAGATCTCTAAGCGAGCTATTAGACTCCCTTTTTTAGCATCATAGGTGTGAAACAAGGTTATCCACTCTCTTCAGATCTCTTCAAGACTTATATTGATGAGAATTTGGATTTCACATTAGCAAGGCACTGTCAAGGTCGATTTGGGAGGTGCTACAATGCATATTCTTATATTCTCATGATATTTTGTTGATATTTAAGTCACTTGAGGGATAATAGATCCATTTACATGCCCTAGCTAATTTTTTCTCAAAGAGAGGACTTTCAGTTAACCTTTGGAAATCCAAGGTTCTTACTTTTATCACATCCACACAAACATGGAGACAAAGTTGCTTTACATCAAATGGTGGTTACATTGAGGTCACAAATCATATATTTACCTTGGAGTGACTTTCACTCCCACATCACGAGCATTATCGATCGCACAAGTAGCTCATGATCGACTCACACATGGATACACAATATTATATCTCATGGAGAGACAATGTCATTTGGCACATTTTTAGGACCCACATACAAAAGGGTGACTATTCAATATGCTAATCATACCCGCATAGATGTATGATTAGTAAATTCAATGTGAACTTTAGTAGAGAAGCCACATTACTTATGATTTACAAGCTGATTTGTAGTAAGCCTTTAGTATCACATTAGAGCAAAGCTTGTTGCATCCCCGATGCTTTTTGAGGCACTATTCCATGTAATATGTATGTTATATAAGCTTCAAGATATGGAAAAGGGTTGCATCCCATACAAGGATTTCATGATTCATGAGATTTAAACATTTTAGGGGATTCTTCATCTTGGTATGCTCAAACTAGGGATTGAATAATTAGAAATGGATTTAACATAAATCCACTCCCATCCATATACTAGGATACACATGCTTCCACCTATTCACTCTCTTAGCAAGAGAGAAAAAAATAGGATTATACAACATGAAATATGGCACACATACATGCATGGGACTTTGGTCTTCCTTGGAGACTCGCTACTTGCAAAAAAGCTCCAATATTGCAATATTATTCTATAGAATTTGGGCCATGGATTCATAGATGTCCCTTTATACATGCAGTCTATATGCCACATCATATAGGAGTCGTTAGGCAACTTAGGGTGTCATCACATCATTTGGAGATCGAGAGAGGCCAAGTTACGGGATACCCAATGAACAACATATATGTTTGACATGCAAGACAAAGGTGGATAGCGAGGAGCACTTTGTTATCCAATGTCTGACATATGTAGATCTCAAGGTAAAGTTCAAGATAGAGAGGTTATTATAGTAGTGTATGGATAGATACAGTTAGTGGCTATTCAGATGCTTCCTCAGTGCTACATATCACATATTAGGGTTGTTGGTACAACCAAGGCCATCAAAGAGCAAGGCTAGAAAGTATACAATAACCCATTTCTTCTAGAGGATTCAAAAACTACCTACACTTCCCCCTCCCCCCAACAATGTGGGACTGAGACACAAAGAGCTAGACCATAGCCTCAAGCCTTTGGGTATCAAAGACCTCAAATTTACTAGGGTGAGATCATGATAATTTTCCATTACATGAGTACTATATGGAGAGGAGATGCACATATGCACCCTCAGATTGTTGGTGCATGACAACCATCAATTGATGTTTTGGACAAAGTTTTGAAGTCAAAGGATGAAGCAAAGAAAATGAAGCTTGAAGTTAGTGCATGATCAGAGAATGAAGACTTGTATATACATGTACACTAAATTTGTAATTAGCTCACTTATACTTTTGTTATGGTCATGAGCTTGTACATATATGCCTAAGATAGATGATGATGATAGAGAGATGATGAATGACAGGTTCTAAGAGTCATTAGACATTTTTAGAAGTGAAGAGAATATCTGTGATCAAATAGATGTAAAGTTTTCCTTAATACAAGAAAAGTTGCACCCGATATTTTTCTCAGAGCTCCCTCTATGTTTATCATCTTGTGAAATGCTTTTGTAGAAGTCTAAGTCTATAGTTGAGTGACCTCTGTACAAATTTTTAGATTCTAATTGTGATCAAGTTGAGAGAATTGAGAGTACAAACATTTACATGTGTAAATGTGAAGAAGAGAAAACTACAGCAGGTGCAAATTCGATGATAATGTTTTGGTCAGTTCTCCTTCCACAGTGTAAAGTTTTGAGCAAGCAAGCACTCATTCTTTAAGTTGGAAGGTGTCAAAGTCGACTGTAGAGAAGTACAGTTTTAGAAATAGGTGAATTGTTTGGAGTAAATCTAAAGATTTACTAAACCTTTTCAGAAGTTTTAACTTGGAGAAGCCACGAAATCTTTAGACGACACTTTACACAAAGTTTAATTAGAAACTTTACACATTTGGTCAGCAAATGAATGAGTTAAATGTAGCAGATTTTTTGTGTAATGACTTCCTTCACAATTAGATAGAATCTTGACAATTTGGCATTGGTCTTCCAACATTGGTTAAGGTTTTGAATTGTTCTTGATATAGAGGTGCTCTAACACCAAGGATAACTTGTTCTTTTGGAGATTAACACTCTCCATCAGTGGTATCAGAGCAAGAATCATCAAAATTGAAGAAAGGACCCCGACTGTTGCAACTATACAGATTTCAACCTTTGAAGATTCAAAAGGTGAAAGTTTGAAGTGAAAGCTAGAGAAGGAGGCTCGAAGTTATCAAGAAGACCAAAAGGAACTACATTCGAAGTAAAGGTACACTTATTTCTCACAAAGCTTGAAGAATTTAATACACAGGTGAAGAAAGGATGGAAGATTCTCTTCAGATAGAGAAATTGGATAGAGAAAACTATCGAGCTTGGTCAATGAGGATGGAAGCTCATCTCATGACCAAAGACCTGATAGGTTATATCACATGTGAAGAAGAAAAACCAGAATTCAGAGATCCTAGTGTTCCAACTAGAGATGAACTCTCATATTTGAAGACATGGATGAAGAAGGATGCTCAAGCAAGGAGCATTATCTACATGGGAGTCAATGATTATTTTCTACCTCACATTAGAGGACTTGAAAGTGCAAGTGAGATTTGGAATGCTTTGGAAGAGCATTTCCAAAACACTACAAAGTCAAGAAAGGCATCTTTGTGGGAAGAGTTTACCACATTCAAGAAGAAGGCTTCTCAATCCATTTCTCATTATATAGCAAGGATGAAGGACATTGCAGATGCATTAGGAGCAGTTGATGAAGATATTGAAGAGGAAAAATTGGTAAGGCAAATCCTCATAGGTTTGAGAGGAGATGAGAAATGGAAGCTCTTCATTTTATCCACTAAATTGTCACTAGATCATTTTACCCCTGATTTGAATCAATTGCTAGGACATATTCTAACCTTTGAGTAGGATGTCAAACGTGATGTTGATAAAAGTACAGGTCAAGCAATGTATTCAAAGGACAAGAAGAAGTTTAACAAAGGCAATCAACAATTGAATGAAGAAGAAGGTACAACTAGCCAAGCTAACTTCCTAAGAGAAGAGCTGGTGGCAAAGGAAGAGGTAGAGGCAGAAGCAATAAATGTCACGAGGAAGGAGATAAGGAAGAGAGCTCACACACACACTCTCACTCTCAAGGAGAAGCACACACACAGATTGAGGCAAGGAAGAATCATCTTCTTCTTCTTCTTCTATTACATAAAAGGAATGTACAAGAATGACCTAAAAAACAAGAATATAACAAGTGCAATATATAAAGATCAGTAAATAAGGAAAAACCTAATATCCACGAATGAGTGAGCTGGCAAGAAACAAATGTGCCATCATTCTCGGTAGATAAATCTAATAAAGCTCAATGAAGTATCCCTGACATATATCGGTATGACCACTATACATGTCAAAGAAACGAAAAACTGATACGTGTCATCCTGGATCATCACATGTTGAGCTTGATATCTCAATACTCCCCCTCAAGCTCAACGCCATATCTTGTAATCCAAGCATCTCTCGAAACTTCTTTAACTTCTCAGCTCCAAGTGCTTTGGTGAAAATATCAGCAACCTGCTCATCTGTTCTCACATAAACAAGATCAATATCACCTGCTAATACCTTCTCTCTGATGAAGTGATAATGTACCTCGATATGCTTTGTTCTAGCATGGAAAACAGGGTTCCATGTTAACTGTATGCTGCTAAGATTATCACAATAGATAGTGATAGGATTTTTCACTTCCACACCTAAATCTGCAAGTAACATCTCCAACCATGATGCCTCACATGCTGCCATTGCAGCACCTCTATACTCAGCCTCTGTACTCGACAAAGCAACAATGGGTTGCTTCATGCTGCTCCATGTAATACCTGCACCTCCAAGTGAGAAAAGAAAGCCACTAGTAGATCTTCTATCTGGAGTACTACCAACCCAATCTGCATCGGTGTATCCATGAACCTGCAACTCCACACGCGCTTCATAAAACAATGCATAATCCAAAGTAGCACTCACATAATGTAGAGTGCGCCTCAGAGCATCCAAATGTGGCTTCCTGGGAACCTACATAAACTGACTTTCAAGTCCAACAGTATAACTTAGATCAGGCCTTGTAATTGTGAGATATATAAGACTTCCCACAATTTTCCTGTACATAGTAACATTTTCCAATGCTTCACTTGATGTAGTTTTTAATTTCAAATTCTGATCTAATGGCATAGAAATTGGCTTACAATCAGCCATACCATACTTTTGCAGCATATTCAAGGCATATTGCCTTTGCGACATCCATATACCTGTTTCTGTATGTATAAACTCAATGCCCAAGAAATAGCGCAGCACACCAAGATCTTTCATGTCGAATTCCTGCATAAGAAGTTTCTTTACCTCTTTGATGCTTTCTTCATTATCACCACCTACAATCAGGTCATCAACATAAATAGCCACAATAGTGATGCCATCATCAGCCTTCCTTGCATATAGTGAGTGATCTGCATCACACATAGAGAACCCAATGCTGGTTAAGTAATCAGCAATCCTTGCATGCCATGCACGAGGGGCTTGCTTCAGCCCATACAAAGCCTTTTGCAACCTGCAAACATATTCTGGATGCTTTGAATCTTCATATCCTTGTGGCTGGTCCATATATACTTCTTCCTGTAACTCACCATGTAGGAAAGCATTCTTCACATCCATCTGATGCAAAGTCCATCCTTTTGCTGTAGCTAATGCAACAAGTGTTCTGACAGTAGACATTTTAGCTACAAGGCTGAATGCTTCCTCATAATCAATGCCATATGTCTGTGCATAACCTTTAGCTACCAATCGTGCTTTATACCTGCTTATGCTACCATCAGCATTATGCTTTACCTTGTAAACCCATTTGCAGCCTATTGATTTCTTTCCTTGTGGCAATGGAACCAGCTTCCATGTATAAGTGCAGCCATCTCCTCATCCATAGCTTTTTCCCAATTTGCATTACCAATTCCATCTTCAAAACAAGAAGGTTCAGCATCTTGTATTACCTTTGTCATGTAGGCACAATGGCGAGCCATGTAACTATTATATGTCAATCGTTGCACTGAATTACGCATCCTCCCAGATCTTCTTGGTCCTGGGTCACTTCTTCTTGTATCATCTGCATGTGCCCTTCTTACTCCTGGAGTCTTCACAGAGGGCAATCCAAGTTCCTTATCAATACTCTTTTCTGAACCACTTGAATCTCCATCAACATCGTCAAAACTTGCACCTGTTTTACTACCAGCAGAAAGCTTTTCTTTACCTTTCTTGGATGTATTTGATGAATTCGCTGGACTAAAATTTCCACGCAATCTTCCACTCCATGGATTTGAGTTGGAACTATTGCTTGGTGATGCATCCGGTCCACTCAAAACTTGAGATTCTGCACTAGATTTTTCAGCATTTTCTTTGTCATTTGGTTCAAGATTTAGTCCTTCTTTGGCATCAGCATAGAAGCTTGACATTTCATCAAATACCACATCTCTGCTCACCTTCACCTGTCGTGTGAGTGGGTTATAACATTTGTACCCCTTTTACTCAAGGGAATATCCAATGAAGACACATTTTTCTGCTTTCGGATCAAGCTTCGTCTTCAACTCATCTGGAACATGTACATATGCAATACAGCCAAAAACTTTCAGATGTGATAAGTTTGGCTTTTTACCTGTAAACTTCTCTTCAGGTGTAACTTGATGTACAGCAGCAGTCGGAGTTCTGTTCATGATGTATACAACAGTATGCACAGCTTCTGCCCAATAACAATGAGGCATATTCTTCTCACCCATCAAGGCTCTTGCTATTTCTGCAATATGTCTATTTTTGCGTTCAGCAACACCATTCTGTTGTGGTGTGTACCTGCATGAAAACTGATGCCGAATTCCATGATTTTTCAGAAAATTGTTGAACTCATTTGAGATGTATTCACCTCCTCCATCAGATCTTAATGTTTGAATGTACTTCCCTGTCTGCTTTTCCACCATAGCTTTAAAATTCTGGAAGTGAGTGAACACCTCGCTCTTCTCTTTCATGAAATATACCCATACTTTGCGTGTATGATCATCAATGAAGGTAACATAAAACCTGCAACCGCCCATAGATGTGGTCTTTGCTGGACCCCAAACATCTGTATGTACTACTTCTAGTACATTCTCACTAACATGCTTGTCATATGGAAATGATGCTCTTGACTGTTTACCAAATTGACATGCTGCACATACCTTTTGCATTTTTGCAACTTTGAAATTTTGTAATCCATGGACAATCTCCTTTGACTGCATCATTTTCAGCCTTTGCAAGTTTGCATGTCCAATCCGTTTGTGCCATATCTCTATATCTGCAATAACTCCTGCACCTTTTGCAAACATGGCTGCATTCATTTCAGGAATCTTCACATTTAAGGTGAACATCCTACCTATTCCTTTGGCAACCAATCGTCCATCCTGCTTGTACTCTTCTACATAATCCATCAGCATTGAACTTGACTTGTAATCCCTGGTCAACCATTTGTCCAACAGAAACCAGATTCTTTGTTATATTTGGAACATGCAACACATCAGCAAGATGTTTTACCTTCCCGTCCTCCATAGACAATGCTATGTTTCTTGTATGCTCAATAGGATGCGATGTATCATCACCTGTGTTGGAAGTGAGGTAGGCCCTTAGGCTCATGTCACAGGTCCATGGTTCCATAGTTCCAGTCATGTACAACATTAATTCCAGCAATCTTCCATATTGACAAAACATGAACATAACACAACTTAATCATACAGATGATGAGATAAAGATAGAGAAAAAATAGACGACATGTGTAAGATGTTACGTAAGCCATCGCTTACTCATAGTATCATATATACCAATGTTCAATGTACAATGTGGGAGCAAAACTCTCAACCACTCTATGTGATGAGAAATAGATGCATGAGTGAATGTACAATGTAACAAACATATTCAGATGTGTGGGCAGTAATCTGAATATACACGAGATGTGTGACCTTATAGGTTATAGAAGAGTGAATATGAGTGACTGAAAGAGGAAGGATCAGTGTGAATGGAAATCCTCAAACTCATGTGAACACACCTTCTTAAACACCTCATAAAATATGCATAAAGCATATAAGTACTGATTCTCTTGTACCTATGCCGAATAGGACTCCTTCTGATATGAACGCCACGACCTCCATAAACTTCAAGTAGTACCTGTGTGCATAAAGAGAATATGTACTTGAATACTTAACATAAGATGTGAATCTTATGTTAAACTCCATCTAATGTCTTTGAAGTAGCCAGATATCTTCTTGTAGAAGACAATCTTCAACCTAATATCTTCCTGTAGAAGATAATCTTCAAAATCATGTAGATGGTCCCATCCAATGTCTTTGAAGTAGCCAAACATCTTCTTGTAGAAGATAATCTTCAACCTAACATCTTCTTGTAGAAGATGATCTTCAAATACATCATGTAGATGGGCGATCCTCACCATCAAGCTGCTAATGACCAAGTCTTCTTGCCATGAACAAGAGATACCCTCCTCTCCATTAGGTAGAGTGTGAGCACACTCTTCATCTTCTCCAAGAAGAATCACCAAGAAGAACTCCATAGCTGCTCCTCAACATGCTTCAAGTTAGCACCATGGCTGCCCCATGTGCTAGAAGAAACACCACCTCTATTGAGGTCCAAGCTCTAGAAAGCTTGTGTTGATCCTAGGTGAAGGATGAATACAAGTGAGCCAAGCACTTGTTTATATAGTATTCTGTATTCTCTGAAAAGCTCCTCAAAAGCAATAAAACAACGATCGTTCTTTTATAAAGCAATTAATCGCATTGATCGTAATTGGGAAACAAACACATCCGAAAATCGGAAATCGGTGTCGCTGATCGTTTTAGCTTTTCAAGATATTGATTGATAAAATCATTTATAGGCGCGCTGCCGTCGACGGGTTTTGACCCCGGGTGGGTTACATGGGAGGATGTTTGCTTATCCACGATGGCCGGCGCCTTTGCTTGTACATAAGGGTAAAACTGAAGGCTATTCATCCTATATCCTGAAAGTAAGATGGACTAATAGACATTGTTTTCCAACAATCCCCCCTGCAATGGCATATTGGTACAACTTGGACTGGGTCTGCAAACTTTATAATCTGCAAATTGCCACAAGCTTCAAGCTTGTACTCCCGTAGTTCAAAACTTGTTCTTCAAAAGTCTTCTTCAAAACTGAATCTGACTTTCCTTTGAAAAATCTGAACTTGCTGAATATGAACCATAATACTCGAGAAAATATGCAAACTAGATATCCAAGAGTGTACACATCAAGCAATCACTGCTTGAAAACAAATGTAGCATGTACTGACTCTGAACCTGCTATCTCTTGTCTTCAAAAACCTGAAAACATACACTGGGATCCACATATTTGCATTTACCTTCCAAAAGGATTTCTCAACGTACTTCTGTTGTGTCATGTAAATACACTAAAAATCAAGAACTGAATCCTGGAACCTGTGACTGTCAACTCACAACGTAGTGTATTATGAACACTGCTAGTTCATCTCTGACTATACTCAAGTCATGTCTACTCATCTCAATTGAAATCAACTGAAATATGAGTAAAAATCTATGATGTCGTCATGTCTTCATCCTTTAAATCCTTCATACCTCTTTCCTTCAGAACTTGGTATAAACATATATGTGCGCACGTCTGAAATATACCTTTCTGAAATATCAAGCTTCTCTTCAATAGAACTCTGGAACCTTCTCCTGAACAGGAACATCCTAACAAGAACTTTCTCCAAATATTCTTCTTCTTCCTTCTTCTTTCAAAGCTGGAACATAAAGAGAACTTGACAAAGGAAATATAGGAATACCTGAAATAGGAATACCTGTAGGTATGACTCTGCATTCTTTTACATATGGCTTGAAAATAAGTCTTCATGTTTCATCACCCCCCTGGATGACTTAACACTAGTATCCAGTATTCTTCAAATATATCAGACTTTGTGAAATGTGGAACGTCTTCCTTCATAAATCTGATGTTCAGTAATCCATACTTGTATCTTCTTTTTCTCTGCAACACAAATCTGATAGAATCTGAATCTTTGACTTACTTCTTCCAATGCTAAGAACCTTATCAAACAAAGGATAGACAATTGAATCATAAATACTCAAGATCATACAAGATCTATCCAAGATCAATGATCTCTCCTGTGTAGAATCTGCTCTTATCAAACCATCATGTCTGAATGTTTGATTTGCTACCTGAATGTCTCCAAGTGTCCGTGCTTCTCAAAAAGTTGTAAAACTTTTCTTCAAACAAATCCTTTAAGGAATCTGAAATTCCTACTTGAACCATAAGTGGACAAACTTCTCACCTTGAGAACTCCAAAAGCTGCAAGTTGATACTTCATAACTTTCATATTTTACCCGGGTGAAATGTGACAGTACCTGCTTGACTTTCTTTTGGCTAACTCCACTTTTCAATCAAGTGATAGGATCTAATGGAACACCTTTTTGAATACAAGCATGTATCCAAAAAATCAAGACAATCATAGAAAGTAGATTCTTCAACTGACTGATACATCAACAAGATTCTGAATTTTTTGAAGTTTTCTGAAAATACTGAATATGAGGTAATCTTTTCCAAACATAAAACCTCAACCCAAGTCTTCAACATCTGCTACAGAAAACTCTTTTACCTCAAGAGTTAGATAAAGAAGAAATATACTTCTCTGCAACTTGTCATATACCAAGTAGCTCTATATTGACACTCCAAGAATTCTTTGAGGGAACATATAAGCTGCCTGCTTAAAAGCTTCAACTAAAACATAACTCATACATATATGAGTTAAAACATATATCTGCTGCTTTTCTTTCTCTCAATGCAATTCTTTGTCAAATCTACTAAATCATGACCAAGTGTAATGCAAAACAAGAAACTGCTTCTTCTTTAAACAAGATGTTCTCGTAGACTTGTCTTTGGGTGTAGAGGATAAAATAGAAAAAGTATATGGAAAATATATGAGAAAAGGAAGCCTTACTTTTCTTTTGGAAATGATGGACTTTCTTCTTCTGCATCTTTCTTCCACCTGATGATGTCAACATTTTCAAACTTCTCTTCCATACCTTTTGTTCTCTTCATCTTGAAGTAGCAAACACTCTTGACTTCTTCGAATGAACTTTTCTCTTCCTCTAGTGCTAAGAGTAAGAGATAAAACAAACATGGTATATAAATGGAAGTGAATATAGAAACATGTTTTACCATCTCCTCATATCTCTGAATCAAAATTCTGCTTCAAATGTCTGAAATGACTAAATTCACCAATCGTTGTCTGAATGATGAATTGCCCTTCTAGAGTTACCTTCTCTAGATACATTTGTACCTTGATATCCAACCAACTTACAATAGAAAATTGGCTGAAAACAAAACTCATCTCATCTCTGCACTTGTCTTCTTAGATGAACTTTCTTGCCATGAAAGAGATTTCTCAAAACTCTCTAGAAAAACCTCTAGATACCTGTTTTGATGTAGCCTTTAACTTTCAAAAGATGAAAGTGTATAAAAGCATTCCTTGAATTTCTTTAAATCTCTTCATAACTGCTCTTCTAAGATATGACCTGCAAATGATAATCTGATAGTAGAAACTGATACCTGTGATTTGATGTTGATCTGATTTCTTCATCTTCTCTAAACCATTGTTCTTCCTTGAATTTGAAGTAGTCTTCTCTTCATCAAGTCTGGGTCTTCAAACAATACTTTTGTAAAGTATTTGCATACTCTTCAAAAATATTCGGCTGCTAACAGATCATCAACTTCATACTCCACACTGATGAATGTAACTGAAGTGTCTAATTCTCAAATCTCTACTCATCTAGATTAAGTGTGTATGTCAAATGTCAAATGTCAAATGTTAGAAGATGCTTTTAAATCATATGTTGTAAATCTGGAAGTCTAGGAACCTGGGATTATGAATGAGCCTTAATGCATTGATGCCAAAGATCTAAAGTTTTGTAACCAAAACCTTAGTGCTCTGATACCAAATGTTGGAAGTGAGGTAGGCCCTTAGGCTCATGTCACAGGTCCATGGTTCCATAGTTCCAGTCATGTACAACATTAATTCCAGCAATCTTCCATATTGACAAAACATGAACATAACACAACTTAATCATACAGATGATGAGATAAAGATAGAGAAAAAATAGACGACATGTGTAAGATGTTACGTAAGCCATCGCTTACTCATAGTATCATATATACCAATGTTCAATGTACAATGTGGGAGCAAAACTCTCAACCACTCTATGTGATGAGAAATAGATGTATGAGTGAATGTACAATGTAACAAACATATTCAGATGTGTGGGCAGTAATCTGAATATACACGAGATGTGTGACCTTATAGGTTATAGAAGAGTGAATATGAGTGACTGAAAGAGGAAGGATCAGTGTGAATGGAAATCCTCAAACTCATGTGAACACACCTTCTTAAACACCTCATAAAATATGCATAAAGCATATAAGTACCGATTCTCTTGTACCTATGCCGAATAGGACTCCTTCTGATATGAACGCCACGACCTCCATAAACTTCAAGTAGTACCTGTGTGCATAAAGAGAATATGTACCTGAATACTTAACATAAGATGTGAATCTTATGTTAAACTCCATCTAATGTCTTTGAAGTAGCCAGATATCTTCTTGTAGAAGACAATCTTCAACCTAATATCTTCCTGTAGAAGATAATCTTCAAAATCATGTAGATGGTCCCATCCAATGTCTTTGAAGTAGCCAAACATCTTCTTGTAGAAGATAATCTTCAACCTAACATCTTCTTGTAGAAGATGATCTTCAAATACATCATGTAGATGGGCGATCCTCACCATCAAGCTGCTAATGACCAAGTCTTCTTGCCATGAACAAGAGATACCCTCCTCTCCATGAGGTAGAGTGTGAGCACACTCTTCATCTTCTCCAAGAAGAATCACCAAGAAGAACTCCATAGCTGCTCCTCAACATGCTTCAAGTTAGCACCATGGCTGCCCCATGTGCTAGAAGAAACACCACCTCTATTGAGGTCCAAGCTCTAGAAAGCTTGTGTTGATCCTAGGTGAAGAATGAATACAAGTGAGCCAAGCACTTGTTTATATAGTATTCTGTATTCTCTGAAAAGCTCCTCAAAAGCAATAAAACAACGATCGTTCTTTTATAAAGCAATTAATCGCGATTGATCGTAATTGGGAAACAAACACATCCGGAAATCGGAAATCGGCGTCGCTGATCGTTTTAGCTTTTCAAGATATTGATTGATAAAATCATTTATAGGCGCGCTGTCGTCGACGGGTTTTGAACCCGGGTGGGTTACATGAGAGGATGTTTGCTTATCCACGATGGCTAGCACCTTTGCTTGTACATAAGGGTAAAACTGAAGGTTATTCATCCTATATCCTGAAAGTAAGATGGACCAATAGACATTGTTTTCCAACAACCTGTTTCAACATATCCAGAAACTGGCATTTTTTGCAAACTACTAAACCATTCTGCATGACTGGTCATGTGATTTGAAGCCCCTGAATCAACATACTAGACATTATCACTCGATTTTGAAACACCAGCAGACATCGTATTCATCCTGTGATGTTGAACCATAAACAGCTTCTCAAAATCATCTGCACTTGTGGATGCATAGTTGTTTTGTTGCCTTCTGTTATTTTGATTCTTTAACCTGCAATCACGTTCAAAGTGTCCAGGTTTACCACAATTCCAACATCCTTTACTATCATTACCTGAATCATTTCTTTGGAAATTTCTGCGACCTCTTTGGCTCCCCCTGCCTCGAAACTATCCTCTTCCTCCTGCATGATTCTGTTGTTGACCTTGGTCTTGGTTATTGTTTCCTCTTCCACTTCCAAAACCTCTACCTCTGCCTCTTCCTCTGCCAGAGTAGAATACCTGCTCAGAACAGGGCTTTCCTTGGGAGTTTGAGTCCTCACCAAGATTCTTTTCTTCAATAATCAGCATAGATACCAGATCAGCAAAATTCGGAATATTTTCCCTGGTCTGTATGGAAGTTCTGAACTGCTTATATGCAGCTCCTAAACCACGAAGGCACACTTCCACCTTATCATCATCATCTACATTCACGCCAATAGATGCAAGTGACTCACATATGCCTTTGATTTTAAGAGTGTAGTCACTTACCAACATGCTCTTCTTTTCCAATGTATGCAGCTCGTTCTTGAGTTGCAATTTCCGTGCCTTTGTATTAGTCTCATACGAAGTGACCAAGCTGTTCCAAGCCTCTTTTGGAGTCTTGGCATCCTGTATGTGTCCAATCATGCTATCCTGTATGCTAACAGATAGCCAATACATTACCTTTCGTGCTCCTTGATTCCATTCCTCATATGCTCTTAACTGATCTGCAGTCCGATTCCTTTCTGGTAACTGCGGAGCATTTTCATTCTCTCCTTCGATGTACTTCCAGTAGCCTTTTCCCATTAGGAAATTTGTCATTCTAAATCTCCAAGCATGGAAGTTGTTCTTGTCCAGCTTATCACTCATAAGCTGACTCATTCCATCTGCGTTTGCCATTTTTGCAACAATTCACAACACTGCAAAACACTACAAGCAGCAGTTCTGCTTGAACACTGTCGCACTATGACGTGACAGTTCAATCTCAGAAAAACATAGTTTTCATGTATCAACAGTACACGGAATCCCTTGAAATCTGGATCTGGAATGTATGAGTGTCGCCGAACACAACGCAAGTTACAGTTTCTGAAATTGACCTAGTTTTTCTGTGGGCCCACCTTGCGGGCTCGAAACGGAGGTCGCGATGGCTCCGAAACTTCGATTTTTGTAGCAAACAGAGGCCGTTTGTGAAATCGCGTTTTCTCCATGCCTTGCCGCGTAGTCTTCACCGTCGCCTTCTCCACGAGCTCTCTACAGCCACGCTGGTTCTGATACCATGTCACGAGGAAGGAGATAAGGAAGAGAGCTCACACACACGCTCTCACTCTCAAGGAGAAGCACACACACATATTGAGGCAAGGAAGAATGATCTTCTTCTTCTTCTTCTATTACATAAAAGGAATGTACAAGAATGACCTAAAAAACAAGAATACAACAAGTGCAATATATAAAGATCAGTACATAAGGAAAAACCTAATATCCGCGAATGAGTGAGCTGGCAAGAAACAAATGTGCCATCACTCTCGATAGATAAATCTAATAAAGCTCAATGAAGTATCCCTGACATATATCGGCATGACCACTATACATGTCAGAGAAACGAAAAACTGATACGTGTCATCCTGGATCATCACATGTTGAGCTTGATATCTCAACAATAAAGGCATAGCAAAAACTTGCTGGATTTGTGGTAAGACTAATCATTTAGCTCATGATTGTTGGCATAATAATCAGAATAATGGAGGATATAATCAGAACTTTAACTCAAGAGGAAGAGGTAATAGAAATTAGAGAGGTAATTTCAGAGGTAGAGGTAGTAGAAGAAATGTAGTTTGAGGTTTCCAAAGTCAATCCTACAATAATACCTACTACAACTATGCTTCAGATCAAAAGGAAGATTCAACTTTAATCATGAATGCAACTTGTGAAAGACAAAGTGAAGATCAAAGAGTTCTCTACATTGACTCAGGGTGTAGCAATCACCTAAGTGGCAACATAGCTTTGATGACTGATTTGGAGAATAAAGTAAGTAATCATGTGGTTCAAACAGGTCATAATACAAAGCACAATGTGAAGTCAATTGGATCAGTGAAGGCTAAGGATGGGAGCACTCTTCTGGGTAAGGTTTTGTATGTTCCTATGATTCCAAAGAATCTAATAAGTGTAGGGCACATTGTTGAGAAAGTGTATGAAGTAAGGTTCACTAATGATGGAGTTTTTTTGGAAGACCCTAGCAATGGGTATAAACAAATTGTTTTAGGGAAGAAAGAAGGAAGGCTCTTCACATTGAAGATTCAAGGCAATAATGGTCATGCTTTGTTCACTTATGGAGGACATAAGATCTCTTAGTTAGATCTTTGGCATAAAAGGCTTGGACATTTCAATGAAAGAGGTATTAAGGATATGGTTAACAATGGTTCAGTTCTTGGATTACCTAACGTTGCAAGTCAACATATGACATACAGATGAGAGGCATGTCAATTAGGTAAGGCTAATAACCAATCATATAATAAGCATGGATTCATGTATTCAAAGAAGCTTGAATTTGTACACACAGATGTGTGGGGACCATCAAAAGACTTTAGCATTAATGGTTCAAGATATTATGTTGTTTACATTGATGATGCTACCACGTGGATCACCATATATGTGATCAAAGATAAATCAAATGTATTCAATACATTTAAACATTATCATGTGTATGCAAAGAGAATCATGGGTCAAAAGTTGAAGGGACTAACATCGGATGGAGGGGGAGAGTATTTCTCTAATGAATTTAGTGATTACTTGTGGAATGCAGGTATAAAAAGGGAAGTTATTTACAGGTACTCTCCTCAACGAAATGGTGTAGCAGAAAGGAGAAATAGAACTCTTGTTGAGTTTGCAAGGTCAATGATGAAGGAGAAAAATTGTCCCAATTATTTGTGGGTTGAGGTTGTAAATACAGCCACATACTTTGTTAATAGGTTACCATGTAAAGCTTTGCAGGGTGTGACACCATATGAAGCTTGGTGGGGTAAGAGGCCTACCTTAGATCATTGCAAAGTGTTTGGATGTTTGGCTTATGCATATGTGCCATCACAGTTGAGGCATAAATTGGAACCTAAAGCTGAAAAGTATGTGTTCATTGGTTATGATGATAAGCAGATGGGTTATAGGTTGTGGAGTCCATCCACAAAGCAACTCCTTGTGTCAAAAGATGTTACATTTGATGAGCAAGGTACCTTGTATGCAGGTACAATTAACATTCATGCAAGTGATGAAGAAACTTTGAATCAGAAGAAATGTAAATCAAAGGTTCAAATATTTGATGAAAAAGAGAACAATGAAGCACAAGTTGAAGTTGAAGAAATGCCAAGGTTTGATCTAGAATGTGTTGAACCATAAACTTCAAAGAATGGAGAACTCAGAAGGTCATCAAGGCATAAATGGCAACCTACAAGGTATAGCTATGACAGTTCTATTTTGACTACTAAAGATTATGCTTACATGCTAAAAGCAGAGGAAGGCCCTTCTACATATGAAGAGGCAGAGGTAAGGAAAATTGGGAGAAATCTATGCAAGAAGAGTATGATGCATTGATGGAGAATGAGACATGGGACTTGGTTCCTAAACCAAATAGTCAGAAGATCATTGGATGCAAATGGGTCTACAAAACAAAGAGGTATGCAGATGGAAGTGTGTCTAGATATAAAGCTAGACTTATTGTGAAAGGGTATGCTTAGACATATGGTATAGATTATGATGAGACTTATAGTCTTGTGGCAAAGATGACAACCATAAGGACATTAATAGATATTGCTGCATGTAAAGGTTGGAAGCTATGTCAATTAGATGTGAAGAATGCTTTTCTAAATGGTTACATTTCAGATGATGTTTTCATGGAGCAACCAGAAGGTTTCAAAGATAAAAGGTATCCAGAGTATGTATGTAAGCTCAAGAGAGCTTTGTATGGTTTGAGGGAGGCCCCAAGGGCATGGAATTATAGACTTGTCAAGGTTTTGAAGGAACTTGGTTTCCAAGTGTCGAAAGCAGACAGTAGCTTGCTTGTTAAAGCAAGTGATGATGGGTTCATTTACATGTGCATATATGTTGATGACATAATTCTTACAAGTATAGATGAGAAGGGCATACAAGGTCTTAAGAAGCAAATGGAGAAAGAGTTCAAGATTAGTGACTTGGGAGACTTGTCATATTTCTTGGGCATGGAGGTCTCATATACTCAACAAGGAGTATATATGACTCAAGAAAGGTATTTGAAGAACTTGCTAATTAATTTTAAAATGGAAGATTGCAGGGAAGCACCTACTCCAATGGAGGTGAATCACAAATTGAGCAGATATGGAGGAGAAGAAATCAAGGACATGAAGCTATATCAAAGTCTGGTTGGTAGTCTAATCTATCCTACATTAACTAGGCCTGATTTGTCATATGCAGTTGGAGTGTTGTCTCAATTCATGCATTGTCCTATGAGAGAACATTGGGTTGCAGGACAAAGGATGTTAAGATACAGTAGGAACATTTACATGTGTAAATGTGAAGAAGAGAAAACTGCAGCAGATGCAAATTCGATGATAATGTTTTGGTCAGTTCTCCTTCCACATAGTAAAGTTTTGAGCAAGCAAGCACTCATTATTTAAGTTGGAAGGTGTCAAAATCGACTGTAAAGAAGTACAATTTTAGACATAGGTGAATTGTTTGGAGTAAATCTCAAGATTTACTAAACCTTTTGAGAAGTTTTAACTTGGAGAAGGTGTGGAATCTTTAGGCGACACTTTCTACAAAGTTTCATTAGAAACTTTATGCATTTGGTCAGCCAATGAATAAGTTAAGTGCAGCAAAATTTTTTGTGTAGTGACTTCCTTCACAGTTAGATAGAATCTTGATGATTTGGCATTGGTCTTCCAAAATTGGTTAAGGTCTTGAGTTGTTCTTGATATAGAGGTGCTCTAACATCAAGGATAGCTTGTTCTTTTGGAGATTAACACTCTCCATCATAGATACCCTCCTCCAAAGGGTAATCTGAGCAACATCCATGTATTACATCATCCATCCACCCCCTCCCCTTATATTGTGCTATTAGTAAAGAGTTATATCCTATATGCACTTTGTACTATACAATACAATATAAAAGGAGAAATACACAAAGAAAACCCTAATGTCTACAGATGAGTGAGTTGGCAATAAACAAATGTGTCATCAATCTCAATAGAAAAATCCGATAAAGCTCACTAAAATTATCCCTCATACCATTTTAACCACTATATATGTCAAAGAAACAAAAAGTGATATGTGTCATTCTAGATCATCACATGTTGAGCTTGATATTTCAAGACACGCCCTCAAGCTCAACATCATGCATGTTCTAACATAAAAAATAATATTTCTTGATAACTATATCATCAATGCCATATGCTTGTGCATATTCTTTTTCTACCAATCATGCTTTATACCTACGTATGCTACCGTCAATAATATGCTTTACCTTGTAAACCCACTTGTAGCCTATGGGTTTCTTTCCTTGTGGTAATGGAACCAGCTTCCATGTTTCATTTCTATGAAGTGCAACCATCTCCTCATCCATACCTTTCTCCCAATCTGCATTTTCAATTGCATCTTCAAAATAAGAAGGTCTAGCATTTTGTATTAGCTTGGTCATGTAAGCACAATGACAAGCCATGTAGCTAATATGTTAATTATTGCATTGAGTACTAATTGGCATGCTTTGCATACCTTTTGTATTTCTACAACCTTGAATTTTGGCAATCCATTGCCAAGCTCCTTTGACTGCATCAACTTCAACCTCTGCAAATTTGCATCCGATTCATTTCTACCATATCTCTATATCAGCAATAACACTTGCACCTTTTGCAAACATGGATACATTTAAGCCCCCCCTCATAAAATCTCTCATGATCAAGCCACATGAATTCTCCTTCTAGTACATGAATCTGGGTTTTCATTGCAAGCTTGCAATGTTTTCCTCTCAAAAGGATTCATCTCCTATACACCATCTATGCGATATGTCTCTTCTTTCCCCAGGTATCTTCAGTTTGAGAAAACATGCATCTTGAAGACAGGCCCAAGGCAACCTCCACAGACACTCATTATCTCCCTTTTGCTCATGTGCAAAGTTATTTCCTCCAAACTCGTCTTCTTAATTTACATGTATCAATATCTTATAGTGATACAACAAGGTAAGCTAGCAACAATGCTATAAAAAATTCAACAAACCATATCCCTCTCTTCTATATAAAGAAATGGAAGGACAAACTCAAGGGGGTAATAGAGATGAATGCGCTCATTCACTACCTGATTCACTAGATCTCTACTTGTTTCTCACACTCGTTGCCACCTGCTAGCTCTCATGTCCTTTGGTTGGCCCTCTTCACATGAAGATCTAGTTGCTCAATCCAAAACCTGTTATATCTCTTGCTAAGAATCTGAATTGTGTAATTTCAACTTTTTAGGATCAAGACAAGGAGCCTTTGCAAGAAGCATGAAGGATTTGGTGCTCCATGGGTTGGAGCTTGCATTGGCTTCAAAGAAGATTCTGCTTTTGTATGTTCATCTCCTGGTTGTAAACAATATAGTTAACCTATGTAATTGAAACTTTCTCTTCCGTCCTTCAGTCTGTGTGCACTTTTGCTTACTCTGAGTACATTCTTTCTTCTTGTCTTGCATTTATTTTTATACCATTTTTTTGAGCTCATGCATGGGCACAAAGGTAGTAGAAATATTGTGATTAATCCCTACTAAAGAGTGCTTACTACCTTTAAAAGCCATTTAATGCATACCTACACAACTCTAGTGTAAGATGGTGTGACTTGATGAGATATCAAACTCAACATGTGATGATCGACTATGACACATACCACTTTTCGTTTCTTTGACATGTATAGTGGTTACAATGATATATGTCATGGAGAATTTTAGTGAGCTTGATCAGATCTTTCTACCAAGAATGATGGCAAATTTGTTTTTTGCCAAGTCACTCATTTGGAGATATTCGAGCTTTCTTTATGTATTGCTTCATATATATTATACTAGCTATATTGTTGTATTAGGTCATTTGTATACATTTTCTTTATGTAATAGAAGAAATAGAAGAAGATCATTCTTCCTTTCCTCAATCAATGTGTGCTCCTCTTGGTGTATGAGAGTGTGTAAGAGATCTCTCTTCCTTACCTTCTTTTGCTTGACATGGTATTAGAGCCACTATTATTGTAGAGAGCTTGTGAACAAGGCTGACAATGAAGAGATTATGGGAAGGCAAAAAGAATGTGCGTTTTAGAAAGGATATCATATTGATACAATATTTGGTGTGTAGGTAGAAGGTACCAAATTATTTTTGACACTTGTTTTACTTATTATTCTATTTCAAAGCCACTTCAACCTTTGTATCAAGCCTACAAGGTGGCACCCATAGAAGAAATAGGTGAGTTTGTAAAATTATAAATTTCATTTTATTTTACATCCCCTAGATATTTTAGATTCAAAATATCAAGAAATTTGGTGTACTCTTGATACAAGAAAAGTGTGTTTTTTTGAGATCGAATTGTCCAGTCACATTGTGACAATGTTTAAGCTCGTTTTTGCAAAATTGTACAATCTTGCAAAAATGGAAAATGCTAATGGAATGAGTCAAATTATGAGCAATAAGTTGGACAGGCAAAACTTATTCTTGGAGATATAGAATGAAGTATTTCTTGATGGGAAAAGGCTATTGGAAGTACATCAAATGAGACGATGAAAACTCCCTTAGTTACTAGAGAGGAATTTTTTTGTGGACCTATTAAGAGCATATGAAGAGTGGAAGCAAGGAACACAGAAGGTAATGTATTGGTTGTCTGTTAGCATAGAAGATAGCATGATTGGACAAGATGCCAAAATGCTAAAAGAGGCTTGAAATTATTTGTTGATACTGTATGAGATCAATACAAAGGCACATAAATTGCAACTCAAGAATGAGCTTCTATTTGTGTCAATGTAGATGATGATAATGTTGAAATGTGCCTTTGTGATTTAGAGCTACATATAAGCAATTTAGAACTTGTATCTAAACTAAGGAGAATATCCCAATTTTTTCTAATCTTGTATCCATGCCAATAATTGAAGAAAAGAAACTTTGTGAAGACTCAAAATCCCAAGGAAAATCTATTTCTAATTCGGTATTCTACTATGGTAGAGAAAGAGGCTGAGGTAGAGGCTTCAGAAGTGGAAGAGGAAACAATAACTAGGAGCAAGGTAAAGAACACACTAATGAAGGAGGCAGATCAAAGAAATGATTCAGGAAATGATAGTAAGGGATGCTAGAATTGTGGTAAACTTGGTCACTTTGAAGGCAATTGCAGGTTGAAGAATCAAAACAGAGAAAGCAACAAAACAACTATGCATCCACGAAAGTGTTGAAAGTTATGGAACTTGTGAAAGCTCCAATTATGAGGCTTGACACATGCTCACCTCTCATGAATTACCTCTTCATCATTTATGTATTTCATGTAAGCTCAAAAGGAAGCTATGCCTTTGAAATATAGAGAGTACACTCCTAACCTTAAAGGAGAGTGTTAAAGTAAAAAGGGAAAAGTTATTTATGGCTTGGATAAAAGCTGAATTATGATTGAAGGGATGGAATACTCAAAAAAGTTGTGCCTTTATCCATATGGAGTGATTTGGAGCACCAAAAGTCACCCAAGGTAATGGAAGTACAAAGGACAAGAAGTGGAAAGTAGAAGAGTTGAGAGAAGATGCAAGGGTAGGTGAAGAGACACAAAATCCCATGCACATATCTCTATATATAGAAGTCTTTTGAATGTGAAAATGTGTGAAGATGACAAGGTGATGGTATAGAAGCATATACTAGTCATTCTATCACCAATGGATATTAGAAGGACCCTCAATAGTGTACTAGAAGACACAAAGGTATTCGGGTTGCATACCTTTTTGTACATATCCAACTTGGGAAGGTGATATATCTCTATACTTATCCATCTAGTGCATACAATGTCTTGTTGGAGAGCCTATCTCTTCTACTCTTGGTGTCTCAAATATCTCTATCAGATTCATCTCTACTAGTGACAAGGAACATTTCTTATGAACCTTAGTTTTTTGCTTAACTTGAGTTGATAGGTAGCCTATCTTTAGATAATTGATATCTTGGTCATATGAACTTCAAATGGAGTGATCAATGCCTTTTTGGAAATTTGAAAGTGTCTACTATTTTTAGAAAAGATTTCAAATTCATTGGATCTCTGAGTTTTGATTGAAGCTAATTTTATTAAGCATGTGTCTAATAGGTTAGTTTATAAAAGAGGTTCTCTAACTTCCGCTCCATATATTGGATTCAAATTTCTCCACAGTTGGTATTAGAGCTTTGGTATAAAGCATTGGTATTGGAGCCCATGGTTTCACAAAGAAGATCACTTGAAGGAGATGCAAAGATGGCAAAGGAAGTCTTTGGAGCTATGAGCCTATGGAGTGTGCAACATCATGAAAATTTTGTTGTTTTATGTTATTTGAAGTGATAAACTCTCTTGTCCTACTCTCTAGTACATATCTTCATTATTGAATCTTGTTATAAGTGATACTAATCACTTAGTTTAAGCCTTATGAGCAGCGGAGATGAAGATTCAAGCAAAGAATGCATCAGGTTGTATACAAACATTGTATGCATGTTTGAGATATTGCACTCAATTGAATGAAGTGCAATATTATATCATGTACACGATTTAATATTAAAGCTTATATGTAAGCTTGAAGATAGCATCATATGCTTATGCATTGGAGATTCTTATGTATGCATACTTGTGAAATTTATGCTCAAGATGTATGAAAATTCTGGAAATCTATGCTTAGGCTAAATATACATTGAATTTAAAGTTGATGATTGATGTCTAATATGAAAGAATCTATGCATATGTGGTCATGGATACATGTATGTATGTATGTATGTATATATATATATATATATATATATATATATATATATATATATATATATATATATATATATATATATATATATATATATATATATATATATATATATATATATATATATATATATATATATGTTCCATGATGTGTGGATGAGAAAAAGGATATTTTATAAAGCCTATACAAGCTGAATATTTTCAGGTTTACATAGCTATTTGAATCAACATGAAGAGAGCTGAATATATGCTCAAATGATTGGTGATTTGCATACATGTTTATGTGGATTTGCTAGGATGATATTGTGCTTTAAAGATTGAGCATGTTCAGCCATATATGATCTGAAAGAACATATTTTTGCATGCCATGAAGATTGCTAAGATGCAAGGCTACTATGTATGAAATTCATCGATGTATGTTGTTGTGGCTAAAACTCATTGAGGTAAAGTTTTGAAAGAAACTATAATTGTGATCATGCTATGATAACTAAAAGCATTTGATTCTTGATTTCATATAGAGAAAGTCAACCCAATGCTCATATTTGGACAAGCCAAATCAAAAACGATCAAAACTTGGATGACACAAGGACACAAAGGAAGGAGCCCAAGGCAAAAGGTTGTCAAATACTTGAAGTTTGAATACTTGAATATTGGGCCAAAGATAAAGGTGATCAAATCAAGGATACTCATAAGAATACTCTTGAAGAGTGCAAGTAGTAGAAGAATCCAAATAAGGGCTATCCTAAAGTGTTGCTGCTAATCAAGTTTAAAATGGAAGATTGCAAGGTAGAACCTACTCCAATGGAGGTGAATCAAAAATTGAGCAGATATGGAGGAGAAGAATTCAAGGACATGAAGCTATATCAAAGTGTGTTTGGTAGTATAATCTATGCTACATTAACTAGGCTTGATTTGTCATATGAAATTGGAGTGTTGTCTCAATTTATGCATTGTGCTAGGAAAGAACATTGGATTGCAAGACAAAAAGTGTTAAGATACATTAATGGTACACTTAAAGAAGTTTTGTATTATGGATTCACATCAGATACAAACATCAAGATATATAGTGATACAGATTGGGCAGGTAATCTTGATGATAGGAGATCAGCCTATGGGTATCTATGTTATGTGGGAGATAAGTTATTCTCTTGGTGTTCTAAGAAGCAACACACAGTTTCTTTGTCATCCACAGAAGCAGAGTATAAAGGTATGGTTGAAGTTGCAAAGGAGGTTATATGGTTAAAGACTCTCATGAAGAGTTTTGACATCATTCAGAGTACACCCACTATTCATGGAGATAATATGAGTCCATTGTATCTTGCTACTAACCCTATATTTCATGCCAGGACTGAATATATTGAGATTCAATAACATTTCTTGAGAGAGAAGATGATTGATAAAGAAATTGAAGTCATACATACTTCTACAAAAGATCAAATTGCAGATATGTTAACCAAAAGCTTTGATGGACCTAAGTTACAGAGGTTCAAAGACATGGCAGGTATAAAGAAGATGGAGAAAATCGCAATTGATGATTGAGGGAGAGCTGTTGGTGCATGACAATCAACAATTGATGATTTGGACAAAGTTTGAAGTCAAAGAATGAAGCAAATGTCAACATATGAGGCTTGAAGTTTAATGCATGATCAAAAGATGAAGACTTGTATATACATGTATCCTAATCTTGTAATTAGTTCATAAAAACTTTGCATCTATGATGATTCATGATGTGAAAATCTATATATACTTGATATACATGTATTACGAGTGAGAGGGATGATGAGTGATAAGTTCTAGAAGTGATTAGAGACTTTAGAAAGTGAGAAGAACTTGAAGTATCACTCAGATGTAATTTTTCATGAATAGAAGAAAATTGTGCCTCGATCTTTTGCTCGATGCTCCTTCTGTGTTTATCCTCTTGATGAATGCTTTTGTACAAGTCTTATTCTATATTTTAGTGACCTTTGTACAAGTTTTAAGAGTTTAATTATAATGAGGCTGAGAGAATTTCAAGTAGTAACATTTATATGTGTAAAGTGAAGAAGTGAAGACAAGAACAGGCGCAATCTCGGTGGTCAATGTTTTGATCAGATCTCCCTCCATAGTGTAAAGTCTTGAGCAGGTAAGCACTCATTCTTTAAGTTGAAAGGTAAGATACTTATGACTAAAAGCATTTGAACAAACAGAGTCTACTTTGAGAGAAGCATGCATTAGAAGTTGCAGGTATCAAAGTCGACTACACAGAAGAGTAGTTTCAGACATAGGTACATTGTTAAATCTCAAGATTTATTGAATCTTTTGGAGAGATTTAACTTGGAGAAGGTGTGTGAACTTTAGGAGACACCTTGTATAAAGTTTCATTGAAAACTTTACACATGTGATCAGTCAATGAGTGAATTAAGTGCAGCAAACTTTTCTGAATAATCAGTTTCTTCATAGTTAACTCAAAGTTTGATAATTTGACATTGGTCTTCCGAAATTGGTTGAGGTTTTGAGTTGTTCTTGATATAGAGGTGCTCTAACATCAAGGATAACTTGTTCTTTTGGAGATTAACACTCTCCATCTGAAATCGTGCTACGAGGTAATATGTTTGCTTACACCACTATCAAATTACCAAACATCTGAGTCTACTACAAACATACACTGCTCATGAGAAGATGGGTCAAAATTGCAAATAGTAGTGAACGCCTATTCTTCATTCTGCACAAGATTAGCAGACTCTGTTTTCAGTGTAGAGGCCTCTGCAACAAACATTCTAGCCTCTTTCTTCTTTGCCTCTTTAGCAGCTAGTTTTGGACAGCTCTTAATGACATGATCATTTGCTTTAGAGTATTTGCAAAACAATTTCTGCTTTTGTGATTTCTTCTCATCTTTGTCTTCCTTCTTCAAATGTGTAGCATTTTGCAGATCTCTAGTTACTAGTAGATGAGCTCCATTTACCTTTGCCCTTCTGACTAGCAGGGAAAGCTTGATCTGCAACACGCATAATGGACCTATTCTGTCTAGACTAATCTTCTTGTAGCAGAACAGAAACTAACTCTTCAAATGTTAAGGCATTTGGATTGCCTTTCATCATCAAATGAAGAGTAGAAGAAAAACTCTGATATGAGTTGGGAAGACCATTAAGAACAATTTGCATAAGTGAACTATCAGGAAAGACTTCATCAGCAAAAATCAATTGTTCCTTCAAATCCTTGATCTTTGTCAAAAAACTATCCATAGAATCACCTTCATTCATGTGCTCACTCTCCAACTATTTTCGGAGGTAAGCAACATGAGCCTCATTCCTAGCTTGATACAATGTGCTAAGTGTATCCCAAGCATCCTTAGCTCTTCTGCAAGAGTGAATGTGAGGAATAATGGCATGTTTGACAGACAATGCTATCAATGCATGTGCCTGAGCATCTATGCCATCCCAACCAATTTGCTCTATAGTAGGTGCAACATGAACCACAGCACAAATAGGAATCTGAAGAATATCAACATCTTCAACACCATCTAGATTAGCTTCAATACCTGTATTTGCAGGTGTAATAGGATGTTTTTCAACACCATGCATAATGTTCCATAGTCCTTTTGCAACCAATACATGTAGCATCATATAAGCCCACAATGGGTAATTGGTATTGCCCAACTTATCCTCAACAACCAACATACGGAATACCTCACTACTTTCAGCCATGGCCACTGACTAAAATACCCTGATGCAAAAAAAATGATTGTATCTGAAAAAGTTGAATAGAACTACCCTGATGAACTCTGCTAGACCTGTAGAAGACTTCAAGATTATTATACTAGTGAACCAAAACCTATATATATCTTTGGCACAAAAGACAAAATAGCCTGCATAAGCACTGTGATTTTGGAAGTCGAAACGAGCTCAGATCGTAATTTCATCACCACATAGCAAAGTTGTTTTGATCTCCTAATCACCCTGAGTATGCACACCAAAATTCATGTGATTCTGAGACTGTGACTGAAGGAGTGTCGACAATGCCCTAGATGAAGCAGCGATCTGCTCTGATACCAATTGTTGGAGATAGACATCTGTGAAAGCACGTGAATAGCACAAGGAAGAAGGAGAAGCTTGGAGCACAACACACAATACTGAATGTATTGCCACTAGAATGTACAAAGATAAGTAGCCCGTTAGGGCAATAAGCATATATGTACAAGGCAAGGGAAAAAAACCTCCTAAAGAGGGAAAAAAGTGTCCCGTGGTCCTAGAGTGTTCACACACATCAGAACCTAAATATATCAATAGTCAATACAAAAGGAATGATATGCATATATTTTTACCAATGCATTGGATGGAGTAAAGCTACAAGACTTGAAGGCATGCATTGGAATGAAGGGCCTAGGCATTGAGACTTGAGGGGGAGTTTTGAAAATCAATTCTCAAACATACAAAAGGACTCATCCATGAGTTTTGCAAGTGGACCAATCAAAAAGAAGGATCCAAAGTTATGGAATAAGACAAGAGTTCCATCAAGATCAATCAAATTCAAATTTTCTCAATTACACACCAAAAAGTGCACATACATTGATTGGTGGGTGGTTAATGTTAAAAGCGCATTTTTCGTCACAGACACTTTTAAGCTCTTTTCAGGTTCTTGGGGATGGTAGGGGTCTGATAAATCAAAGGCCCTGTATCTTATTTTCCCACTTTACTTATCAAGCAAGTAGTACATTAATATTTCATATCGAATTCTCTATACAAGTTTACTGTTCATACTCGTGTTAAGCTTTTCACAGTATGTAACGCAAGAATTACTAATTAACGTCGCACAGACTTATTATCAGCAACATACCATTACTGCGTTAATCACCAATTAATGTAACTTGACAAGGTAAGAGTAAGAGTACTCAGAATTAAGGAAGGCTGCACTACGGCGTCTCCACAGGCCGCAAATCACCCAGACAGACAGTCTGGTGATCCCGTTCCTCTCTACCGGAGAGTCAACGAAGTGTCTTTTCATTAATTAATAGAAAGATACAACACTTCGCTACGACCTTTTGGTACGTGCAGTATAGGAAAAATATGAATTACATAATACCAATCCTGTGACCTTACACTGGCATGCACGGTGGACTTGAACCCGCAACGCAAACAAAATCAAGGCTCATCTACGATGCCTTGGATATACATGGTTCTTGCTAACTTGAAGGTTCTCGTAATTTTATGTTTTAGCGAATCCAACATCAATTTGAGTGTCTCCGGCTCTACCAGCTGTGCATCAGTTCGAACTGAACTAGCCGCAATGACTCGACTCATCAAAACTTCAGCCTATGTCTGCAAAAATGCCTCTTGCAAGTAAAAATCATTGGCAAGGGCTGCGTCACGGTTCAATCTCATATCTTCAATTTGTTTATCGATTCTCGAAAGATGCTCTGCTTGAAATCCCAATTGTTTTTCTCTTCTCTCCAGCTCTTCAGATTGGAACTGCATGGTTTTAAAATAGGCTTCTCTTTCCTTCTACACTCCTTCCAATTCTTTCTTCAATTGGAGATATTTTCCAATCTCTTCTTGTAATTCTTGATCACGCCTGAACAGTGTTTTAGTAGTCTTATGGAGCTCCACTTGAGCTTTAAGCACATTGGCGGCCAGGGACTGAGAGGCTTCTTCTAAGATATTGTATGCTTCATGCGTGCTATGAAGTTCATTACCTATAGCGGTCATTGCATCTGTCTTATCAATGAGTTCCTGCTTCAACGTAGTTATGTATGTATCCTTTTGACATAGCAAATTATCCCTATGTGCAAGCTGATCTTGAAGTTGCTGAATCTGTAATTGCAGGGTATGATTTTCGGCTTTCACTACATCTACTTCTCCTGTAGTGGGGTAATATCAGCTTCTAAGACATCGACTTTGTGCTTCAATTCTTGGCGGATATTTTCAGTGGCCATCTTCAGTTGCATTGGTAACTGTTGCGAGAATTGGATCAACATGCGACCCATCGATTCTAATTTGGTAAACATTGGAATCGGAGGAAGAAGAGGAGGAAATGGTTGGGATGAAGAGGCTGATAATAGGTGAGGGGAAGAGGGTGGAGAATAGGCGGGAGAAGAAGATGAAGAAGGGGGTACATCGGGAACAATAGGTTGGGTTGGGACAACTGGCGCAACAGTAGTCATGTTGGGCACCAGCACGATTCCGGTGGTCTGCTACGTTGTTACTTCAATTCTGTCAATTACAACATCCACCAAAGCGATCACTTCATTGACAATGTCAGCAACAATAGCTTGCACATCATCTTGGGTTTACTGCTGAGAATCCTCCTTAGAAGAAATTTCTTCAGATTCAGTGGTGGAAACACCTTGTTTCTGCTGCTGGATTGGAGAAGACTGGGCGGAAGAATCAATATGGATAGAAGTTGCGGTGTCGTGGAAGATCTATTCTTCATGTCCGGCATTGGATCCTTGCACTTGACTCTCAGAGGGGCTTATACGTCTGCGTTTCCGGTGAAGAAGTTGGAAGAGATCTTCATCCTCTTCCTCTTCGTCATCGAGCACTTGGACAGAGTCTTCATGGAACAAGATAGGAGCGTTTGGTGGCGGCTACACGGCTTGGAGTACCGGAAAAAGAAAGGTAAGGATATGGAGAAGACGAGAGCATGGAAGATCACCCTTATTAACATGTTTAATAATCGTAACACATTCACGGTGAATGCGTCAGAAATAAAAAGAGGCAAAATTGATAGGCTCACGAGAAGCCATATCAATCATTGAATAAAAGGGACGCGAGATCCCATAGGTACGTTTCTATAAATTCAAGATCGCAACTAAGAATTGTAATGCGGTACGTTCAGGATCAGGGCGACACAGAATGGCGTACTCATTAGATGAGTGCCGTGGAAATAATGCGGTCATGGTAGCGACAGGAAGGAGAGGACCATTCTCCAAGCCTTCTATGGGAAGACGAAATGCTTCAGCAAACGAGGCCAGAGTGATCACTACGTGTGTCGGTAAGCAAAGAATAGGCCAACTCTGCTCCGTAGCAGGTGTAGCAGCAATAGCGACAATAATCTGTGCATAAAATGGATGACACTCCACTGAATGCCAAGGCAATTCAACGAAGTTCAAGAGGCCGCGAATATGCAAGTACTCACTCACTTCAGGGGTGAGTCCTTCACGGAAGGTAGCAACATTAGCTAATGCTTCCATGATGGGCACGCGAAAGCACAATAACACAGAGAGCATAGAAAACACAGAACACAGAAACACACAGACACAATAGCGATTAACCATGACAGGAATAAGATTAAGTAGACACACGACAACGTGAGGCGATCGAAAACCCTAATCATCACGCGGTATTGAAATGATAACCTTCATAATTATGGCATGCATGCATGTGCAGAAACAGTAACACAGGGCGGCCATTAATCATAATTAGATATCAAAACGAGGAAATTTACGGTCTATATTCAGCCAAAATGCGAAACTGAACAGAAATAAATGACACGCGAAAAAACGAGGGACACGTCAGCGGTGATCAAATGATTGGTAATATGGGCGTAGCTTGGAACCATTGATTACTTTGGGAAGAGGAACGCCGGTTGACTATAATTTAAATTTCCCAACAGAACAATTTGCTTTAGCATTATAAAATAGCACAAGTTGGCCCACCGTAAAAACTGGAGTCTTGAGGAAAGGATCATGGGTACGAGCTTGCCGCAACTGAACTTCTTGAAGAACCAGCAAACTTTCCCAGCGATGTTCATCCAATGCTCTGAGTGCTTCCAACCAAAATAGCAAAGAGTCTTCGGGCAACAATTTTTTAGTTAGGGCCATGCGTAGGCTTGGCACTACAATCTCCATCGGCGCGATTGCTTCCAACCCATAAGCCAGCTTGAAAGGGGTCATTCCGGTTGCCACTTTGTATGTAGTCCGGTATGCCCATAAAACTGCGAGAAGTAACTGATCCCAACGTTCTAGAGATTCCATTATCAATTTGTGAAGCATAGTCAACAGAGTTTTATTGGTGCTTTCAGCCAAACCATTAGCACGTGGATAGTATGGTGAACTGAATTTATGCAGAATTTGAAAAGTGTGCGTTAGTACTTGCATTAAATTGTTGGCAAAATGTGTGCTTTGGTCTGTCACAAGTTCCAGAGGTAATCCATAACGCGGAAAAACGTCCTTCATCAAGCATTTTGCCACCGAAACAGCTGTGGCGGACCGTAAAGCCCAAGCTTCTTCCCACCTAGTGGCATAATCCATACAAGTTAGTATATATCGATTGTTGCTAAGGGTTGCTGGTGGTGTTATTGGTCCAATAAAATCAAGACCCCACTTCTGAAAGGGTTCCAAAGGTAAGACAGGTTGCAAAGGAAAGAAGTGGCGATGTAATGGTTGTCCAGACCGTTGACAAGTATCGACTGCTGCACGAACTGAGTCACATCTTTGTACATGGTAGGCCACCAAAGCCCACTTTGCAGAATCTTTCGGTGAGTAAGATCAGTGAGAATTTTCCCACAAACGGCGCCAGTGTTAAAAGTGTGTTTTTCGTCACAGACACTTTTAAGCTCTTTTCGGGTTCTTGGGGATGGTAGGGGTCTGATAAATCAGAGGCTCTCTATCTTATTTTCCCACTTAACTTATCAAGCAAGTAGTACATTAATGTTCCGTATCGAATCATCTATACAGGTTTACTGTTCATACTCGTGTTAAGCTTTTCACAGTATGTAACGCAGGAATTACTAATTAACGTCGCACAGAATTATTATCAGCAACATACCATTATTGCATTAATCACCAATTAATGTAACTTGACAAGGTAAGAGTAACAGTACTCAGAATTAAGGAAGACTGCACTACGGCGTCTCCACAGACCGCAAATCGCCCAGACAGATAGTCTGGCGATCTCGTTCCTCGCTACCGGAGAGTCACCGAAGTGTCTTTTCATTAATTGATAGAAAGATACAACACTTCGCTATGACCTTTCGATACGTGCGGTATAGGAAAAATATGAATTACATAATACCAATCCTGCGACCTTACATTAACTAGATTCTAGAAAAAGTAAAACTTCTACATAAGCATGATTTTGCCTTTTTTTCTTGATTTTAATGAGTTCCACAAGTTTCCCACTTAGTTTAGTTAGGTACTAAAGTCCAACAAGCAATCCTCTTGCTTTCGCATCTCCTTTTCTCATCATTTTTGTCCTCTCTGCCTAGAGATGTAGTTAGGCTTTCATAGTTCTGTTTGTATGAGATTGTAGAGAATTGTTTGCTCTCTTATTTACTCATTTTTGTTGATTTCAAGCTTGATTTGGTCTTTCATATAGTTCCCCCGAGTGTGCAAATTTTTTAGCTATTCTACAAAGTGAATTGTGAGAAATTGCCAACTTTGTGAACCTATATCTCTGCATATAGACAGAGAGTGTTGCATATAGATATCCATTCTTGAAGTGTATGGTTATCACAACTAGAACATCCATTTTTCTTGATTCAAAACTTTTTGGATAGCTCTTAGGGTCTTGTTTAAGCTTTCACATTTTCATTTTTAGCCTATGTACAGTTGCAAAGAGAAGTCTTGAATAGTGAGCATATATCATTGTGTATGGGCCTAGTGGAGGGCATTCATCTTCCATAGCTACATTGGGGTGATAGAATCTTCTTCCATCACGATTGATAATAATCAACCCATTCTGAGTCAAAAAATCATGTAGATAACAATAATGCTCCCCTTGGAATAAAAGATTCCAAGTAGTCAGGTACTACTCAAGTAGCGAAGGATGCGCTTAACTGCCTACCAATGCTTGACACCTGGGAAATGCATAAACCTGCTCATCTCAAAAATGAAAAACTAAATATCATGCCAAGTTATGCATAATTAAATCATGCATCTAATAGCTTGGTGATAGAGAAAAACATCAGATGCATCTCTAGCATCATGGAGACTCAATCATAAAAGTCTCCAAGATCAAAATGTAACAATAATATGTTAATATATTTCATTTAACACAAAGTTATTCCCCCATCAACTCGCATAGACTAAATTCCCAAACAATGATGCAAATGCCCCAAATTTGACATCTCAAAAGATGACAAATCATCCTTACATTAAAAAATATGCTTCTCATTCGGACCAACGAGGAACATATCATCTACATATACAACAATGATCAGAAGTACATGAGTTTCATGCTTAACATATGGAGTGCTCTCAATTAGGCTCTTCTCAACACCATGTGCTAGCAAGTAGGCATGAATCTTCTCATACCAAGCATGTGTTGCTTGCGTCAAACCATATAATGCCATTTTCAACCTGCATACTTTGTTTTCATGCCCTTTTTGCACAAGATCAGGCGGCTAAAAACATATACTTCTTCAACTCAATCACAATTTAGAAATGTAGTTTTAATGTCCAACCGATTTAGATTCCAACCATGATGATCTACAAGTGCACAAATGCTACAAACAATGGTCATTCTTCATGTGTGAGCAAAGGTCCCATCACATCAATGCCTCTCTCTTGAGCATAACCTTTGGAAACATGCCTAGCCTTATACATATCGATTGTTCCATCAGGTTTCCATTTCAACTCATATATCCATTTAGTGCTGACATAAAGACCAAGTACCATTATTCATAATAGCATCATATTTTGATTGCATAGCAACCATCCAATTTTATGAATTATGTGCTTCTTCAAAAGAAACAAGCTCATTGTCATCACAAACAGTAGAGACAGTCATTGCATAAGAATCTAATGAAAAGGAAGCACTATGAGAGCCTAAACAAGTACAATATGATAAAGGGTGCATCTAAATCTCTCAAAGTCTTCATCAATCATTTAGGCATAGTTTTTGCCTCTTCTATGTTAGTCCTCTCATCAACAAGTGCATCATGTAAATTTGCATCAGAAGTGGAATGATCTGCATCATCATTTGGAACCTATAAAGGTTAAGAAATTGCATCTGTTGGAAGAACACTTGATTCTCCACGTGTAGAACAAGGAAGCAAAGTTTCATACACATCCTTTGAGCTAATCAATATCTCCTTGGTACATGAAAGTAAGGGCTAAATTGCATCTTCCACAAAAACAACATCATGGCTAACCAAAATGCATTTAGTTTGTGGATGATACTGATGATATCATTTTCTTTCAAAGGTATACCCAATAAAAATACATGTCACTACTTTATCATCTAGTATTCTACATTGTTCATGCAACAATGCATATGTCAAACAACCAAAGACATGCAAATGAGCAATAGATGGCTTGCGACCGTGCCAATCCTCATATGGAGGGATAGGCTGCAGTACTTTTGTGGGACACCTATCAAGTACATATCTTGCACACATAATAGCTCCAAGCCAGAAGCTATGTGGTAAAGCCTGACTTTTGACCATATACCCTGCCATTTTCATCAGAGATTTGTTCTTTCTTTCAACAACTTGTTTACTTGAGGTGTACATCACAATGTACAATGATGTTTTATCCCATGCTCACCAAAAATGCATTTAACTTAGAATATATGTATTCCAATTTCCCCCCTCAATAAGAATAGAGGGTGCCCATTTTACATGCTAAGAGACTTCCATCCATACCCAGGAATTGTTTAACATACATAAACACTTTGGACTTTGCTTTCAATGGATAAACCCATGCATGGATGGAAAATTCATCAATGAAAGTCATGAAGCATAAGTAGTCCCCAAATGAATGTCTACATAGGAACATAGACATCACTATGAACAAGCTTCAATTTATGTATAGCCCTAAATGAACCATCTCTTGAGAAGGAAAAATATTGCATTTTGCCCAAAATGCAATTTTCAAAGACATGTTTAGAAGGTGCCTTGAGTTTGTGCAAAGAGGACACCATTTCAAATTTTTTCAAGCGAAGCAAGCTAGAAATATTATCAAAGCATGCACGCCAAAGCGAATCTGAGATAGTATGAAAGTCATGAATTGTACATGCCGAATCATTTAAAAACTTTTGCATAGTCTATGATCTTATATAGCCCACAAAATAAAATGCTAGAAGCAATAACAAGATCACTATTAGAGAGATCATGAATTGTACATCTATCATTAAAAAAATTGACAACCAAGCCAATCCTAGCTAATATTGAAACTATCAACATATTTTCTTTTATCACTAGCACATATAAGGCATCTGACAATGTGAAGGAGCTACCATCATGAGTAGTTAGAATTCTTTTTCCAACTCCCATTATAGGATAAGAGGAGTTTTCAACATATTTGTCGTATTTCTAGTAGGGGCAAGCTCAAGTTGAAGTGCAGAAATTGCATTGTGAGGTAATATCTTTGGATGCACCATTATCAAAGAACCATACACTGCTCATGAGAAGATGGGTCATAGCTACACGCCATTCTTCATTGTGAACAAGATTAGAAGACTCTGTTTTAGGTGTAGAGATCTCTGCAGAAACCATTCTAACCTCTTTCTTCTTTGCCTCCATTGCAGCGAGTTTAGGACAACTCTTTATGACATGATCATTTGCCTTATAGGCCTTGCAAATTGTTTCTTCTTTTCTATTTTATTGCCATCTTTTTCTTCCTTCTTTGATTGTGTTCCATTCACCTTTGCCATTTTGACTAGCTAAGAAATCTTGATCTGCAATGCGCATAATTGACCTAATTTTTTTGGATTGATCTTCATGCAACAAAATAGAAACTAACTCCTCAAATGTTAAGGCATTCGGATTGTCTTTCATCATCAACTGAAGAGTAGAAGCAAAACTATTATATGAATCTGGAAGACCATTAAGAACAAACTGCACAATTGAACTATGTGGCAGATTTCATCAACAAAAAATTAATTGCTCCTTCAAATCTTTGATCTTTCTCCAAAAATTATCCATTGAATATCCTTCATTCATATGCTCACTCTCCAATTGTTTTCTAAGATAAGCAACACAATCCTCATTTCTTGCTTGGTATAATGTTCTAATAGTATTCCAAGCATATTTTGCTATCTTGCAAAAGCAAATGTGAGGGGTAATGATACGTTTGATAGACAAAGCTATCAACACATGTGCATGTGCATCTCTTGCATCATGGTGAAGTTGCTCTATAATAGTTGCAACAAGAGCTATGGCACGATCAAATAATTGAAGATCATTATCTTCAACACCATCATCATCAACTTCAATAGTTATCTTTGCAAGTGTAGTAGGATGTTTTTCAATACCCTGTACAATATTCCACACTCTTTTTGCTACAAATGCATGATGCATCACATATGCTCGTAATGTGTAAGTAGTACCATCCAACTTATCCTCAACAAACATACGGAATACATCATTGCTTTTAGCCATGACCAACAACTGCATATCATGATGCAAAAATTTGAGTGTATCTCAAATGGTTGAACAAAAACACCTTGTTAAGCTTTGTTAAACCTAAAGCAAACTTTGAGGTGCTTATACTGACATACAAACACTTGTATGTATGTTTGGCACAAAAGGATGGAATTGCCTACATAGTCATTGTGATAGCGCACTCGAAGGCCGAAACAAGCACAAATCAAAATTTTGATGCCACATAGAAAAGCTACTAAATCCTAATAGCCTAAATTATGCTCAACAAATTTTGTGTGACTCTAAGACTATCATCGGAGGGGTGTCTATGATATCCTAGATGAATACAAGACCTTCTCTAATACTAATTATTGGAAATCGAGGTCTATGAAAGCACACGAATAGCACAAGGAAGAAGAAGAAGCTTGGATAGCAACACAACACATAATCAATTACCAAGTGAATGTAAAAAGATAGGTGATATATTAGGGTTATAATACAAGCCCATGGTAAAAACCTCCTACACAGAAAAAAGTGGCTTGACGGTCCTAAGTGTATTAATATGCATCACTACCAAAAATTATCAATAAGTTTACTTTACACCTTTTATTTTCTCCATATTGAGAGAATCATTGATATATATGGTTTTCTCTCATAGGCCAACTTTGGCCTTTAGTAGACATTAATCTCTCTCTCTCTCTCTCTCTCTCTCTCTCTCTCTCTCTCTCTCTCTCTCTCTCTCTCTCTCTCTCTCTCTCTCCCTCCCTCCCTCCCTCCCTCCCTCCCTCCCTCCCTCCCTCCCTCCCTCCCTCCCTCCCTCCCTCCCTCCCTCCCTCCCTCCCTCCCTCCCTCCCTCCCTCCCTCCCTCCCTCCCTCCCTCCCTCCCCCCCCCCCCCCCCCCCCCCCCCCCCCCCTCCCTCCCTCCCTCCCTCCCTCCCTCCCTCCCTCCCTCCCTCCCTCCCTCCCTCCCTCCCTCCCTCCCTCCCTCCCTCCCTCCCTCCCTCCCTCCCTCCCTCCCTCCCTCCCTCCCTCCCTCCCTCCCTCCCTCCCTCCCTCCCTCCCTCCCTCCCTCCCTCCCTCCCTCCCTCCCCCTCCCCCCCTCCCCCCCTCCCCCCCTCCCCCCCTCCCTCCCCCCCTCCCTCCCTCCCTCCCTCCCTCCCTCCCTCCCTCCCTCCCTCCCTCCCTCCCTCCCTCCCTCCCTCCCTCCCTCCCTCCCTCCCTCCCTCCCTCCCTCCCTCCCTCCCTCCCTCCCTCCCTCCCTCCCTCCCTCCCTCCCTCCCTCCCTCCCTCCCTCCCTCCCTCCCTCCCTCCCTCCCTCCCTCCCTCCCTCCCTCCCTCCCTCCCTCTCTCTCTCTCTCTCTCTCTCTCTCTCTCTCTCTCTCTCTCTCTCTCTCTCTCTCTCTCTCTCTCTCTCTCTCTCTCTCTCTCTCTCTCTCTCTCTCTCTCTCTCTCTCTCTCTCTCTCTCTCTCCCTCTCTCTCTCTCCCTCTCTCTCTCTCATCCATATGGGGGCCGAGATTAGCTACATCAGCATGGACAGCGTTCGAGAGGCCATAGATTCTCATGATTGCCAGACTCATCTATAGCAAGCCTTCGATACCACATGATATCATCAAGGCAGAGCTTAGGTTGCACCATCGATACTAGTAGAGGCACTGTTCTAGACAGTATGCCTATTACATAGGATTTCGAGCATGGACACAAAGCACATCACTTATCGAGCTTTCCAAGCATCACAGAACATGGCATTAGTAGGAGACACCTCCTCATGGTATGCCCATACACAAGATTGGCGTGGGTTTTACATAGACAGACTACCACCACTACAGTATGACTTACAAGCCCCCACCTATTCGCTCTCGAACTAGGAGAGGAATAGGGTCATTCAACATGAGATATGGCATACATACATATAGAGGACATGGATTAGCCCCAGGGATACATTTCCATCAAAAATGCTCCACTACATTGAGCATTTACTACATATCTCAGACCAGGGCTCCATTAAGACTCCATGATACATGCAGACATACCTACCACACCACCTCCGAGTCATCATTGTGTAGCTTTGAGTTTCATCACATCAGCTCGAGATTGAAAGTGGACGGACGAGGGGAGTCCCTACAGAGGAGAGGTGGTGCCCAGTATGCCATACTGAGATAGAGAGTGAGGAGCACTTTGTTACCAGATGCAGAGCATACTCAGACCTACAAGACAATTCCACATAGAGGAGTCACTACGATTGTGCATGACCACTAGAGACCAATGGAGGTTGGGATGTTTCCTCACGGCACCATATGAGAGACGAGAGCAATTGCTACACCCCATGCAGCAGACGAGTGAGTACTCAGCAGAACATTGCTCAATTATTTCAATGAGATGGGCTACATCAAATGAGCCCACCTTCCAAAGGCATATGGCTCATGCTCTAGTAGGCAACCACCCAAACAGTTCAACGTCGACCACATACAATTGGATACAGATAACCATGACTACACGAGTACGATATCTCATGCATCATGATAGCCCATGACCACATGATGTGCACCACCACCTAGGTAGCCTTCCTTTAGGAGGCACTCAGACCGCCGCCGATGTACCACATACTCCACCCACCTCCACCCATTATCTATAGTTAGGATATACATATTCACTCCCGTCATGGGGGCCCCATGTATCAAAGATACATCTCCCCTCGCACCACTACATTATCCCCACTATCTCTCCATCACTCGGCACACTATTATGTGGTTGTTTCCAATCTTTTTAGCCTACACAATTTTGTGTAGCGAGTACTATTCCGTTTTATTTCTACACTGGAGTTACTACAGTTGTACATGGTTTTATCTCATAGGCCAAGTTTGGCCCTCGGAAGACGTTAATATCTCTCTCTCTCTCTCTCTCTCTCTCTCTCTCTCTCTCTCTCTCTCTCTCTCTCTCTCTCTCTCTCTCTCTCTCTCTCTCTCTCTCTCTCTCTCTCTCTCTCTCTCTCTCTCTCTCTCTCTCTCTCTCTCTCTCTCTCTCTCTCTCTCTCTCTCTCTCTCTCTCTCTCTCTCTCTCTCTCTCTCTCTCTCTCTCTCTCTCTCTCTCTCTCTCTCTCTCTCTCTCTCTCCCCCTCACATCTCCCCTCTCCCTCTCTCTCTCATCTCCCCTCTCCCTCTCTCATCTCCCCTCTCCCTCTCTCCCTCCCCCTCCCCCCCCCCTCCCCCCCCCCTCCCTCCCTCTCTCTCTCTCTCTCTCTCTCTCTCTCTCTCTCTCTCTCTCTCTCTCTCTCTCTCTCTCTCTCTCTCTCTCTCTCTCTCTCTCTCTCTCTCTCTCTCTCTCTCTCTCTCTCTCTCTCTCTCTCTCTCTCTCTCTCTCTCTCTCTCTCTCTCTCTCTCTCTCTATATATATATATATATATATATATATATATATATATATATATATATATATATATATCTATCTATCTATCTTCTCAGCCATATGGGGACTGAGATTAGCTACATCAGCATGGATAGCATTCGAGATGCCATAGATTCTCATGATTGCTAGACTCATCTGCAGCAAGCCTTCGGTACCACATGATATCATGAGAGTAGAGCTTGCTCCACCACCGATATTAGTAGAGGCACTATTCCAGACATATGCCTATTACATAGGATTCCGAGCATCGACACAGAGCACAACACTTATCAAGCTTTCCAAGCATCACGCAATATGGCATTAGCAGGAGACACCTCATGGTACACATAGACATGAGACTAGCTTGGGTTTTACATAGACAGACTACCACCACTAGAGTATGACTTACAAACCCCCACCTATTCGTTCTCCAACCAGGAGAGGAATAGGGTCATTCGACATGAGATATGGCATACATACATATAGAGGACATGGATTAGTCCCAAGGATACATTGCCATCGAAAACGCTCCACTACCAGCATTTTCTACAGATCTCATGCCAGGGCTCCATTAAGACTCCATGATACATGCAGACATACCTACCACACCACCTCCAAGTCATCATTGGGAAGCTTTGAGTTTCATCACATCAACTCGAGATTGGGAGTGGTCGGACCAGGGGAGTCCCTAGAGAGGAGAGGTGGTGCCCAGTATGCCATACAGAGATAGAGAGTGAGGACCACTTTGGTACCAGATGTCGAGCATACTCATACCTACGAGATAGCTCCATATAGAGGAGTCACTACGTTTGCGCATGACCACTAGAGACCAATGGAGGTTGGGATGTTTTCTCACGGCAGCATATGAGAGACCAGGGCAATCACTACAGCCCACGTAGTAGACAGGTGATTCCTTTGAATTTCTTCCTCGTATGTCAGCATGCTTGTGATTTTTTGTAGTCCCATTTGGTATTGGTAGTTCCCTTTATTCACTTCCTGATTTTTCCTTTGAATTTCTTCCTTGTATCTCAGCATGCCTCTAATTTTTCATAGTCCCATCTGGTATTGGTAGTTCCCTTTATTCACTTCCTCTTCCAAACGCCAGAGCCTACATAGAGTATTGAAATGAGGGCAGTTTGTCTATATTAAAGCCATGCCTCTAGAATCAAGTGGTCAGTTGTGCATTACCAACAATCTCTCTCCCTTGAGACGATTCAATAGCCAACTTGGAATATCCATCTCTAGGAGCCCCAATAGGCTATGTATGAAAGCTATTGGTATTATAAGCATCTCAATCTCCATTTGTGCAGTTGCTAGCTCTGTTCTAATGATATCATGTGGTATTGAAGCTTTGGCTCTAATCATTCAAGTGATCATAGAAACCAAAGGCCTCTTGATCTTCTCTCCATCCATCTATGTGACCCACTTTACAGTGGCTACATTGAGGGTCCCAAGTTTGGTTTTTATACAACATAATTGATATTACTAAGTTATTAGAAAATTGGAGTTTTGTTACATCTTCCCAATGTACTCAAAGCTAGAAAATCATTGGTGAACCTATTGTCTATTGGACCTTTTAGTGAAAACATTGGCTTGTTGAGACTACTCCCAAGTATGTATATGCATGCATGTACTCTAATGTGCCCTCTCCACAAGTAAAAGAGGAGGTTGATCTCCTCACCCAATGTGATGTGTTGAAGTCCATGAGCTTGGTTTCCTTGATGTTCACAGATGAATCAATATCCTTGATAAATACATGATATGCGTCAAAATGGCACTTCATGCTCTTTGGGGAATCAAAGGTCAGTATAATATCATCATCATATAAAATAAGTGGGATCCATAACTGAGCCCCTCTATCACCTGACATATCAATATAATCAACGATCTTATCCGCATACATATCAAACAATGTAGGGGATAATGTTCACCCTTGTTTCACTCCTTTGGTGGAGTGAAGTGAGATAAAGAGACCCTTTGAAGAGTTTACCCTTTTGATCACGGATCCATATAATGAAATAATCTCCCATATGAGCTTTATTGGTACTCCTATGTCTTGGAACCCTTGTATGAGTGTGGCTCTATGCACTATTGTCAAAAGCTTTGTGGAAGTCCATAGAACAACAGTATATCCACGTGCAAGCTAGTTGAGCCCCTTTGCCACCTAGTCTCAAAATATAATTAGAAATTCCATCCACACATACCAAACAATGCAAGAGATAATGGATACCCTTGTCTCTCTCCTTTAGTGGAGTGAAGTGAGGTAGAGAGGTCCTTTGAAGTGTATAGCTACTTGATCACTGATTTGTATAATTCCATACTCTCCCATATGAGCTTTATGGGTACTTCCATGCCTTCCAACCTCAGTATGAGTGTGGCTTTACGCACTTCATCAAGAGCTTTGAGTATTCATTTTCCATGTCACATGTGACCTTCCATCCTCAATCATGGCTTATATGGTAAGATGTGAGCAAAGGTGAGAAGCCCTATCGAAAATCGGCCTATCCATATGCTTGTGGGCCTCTGTTTGCCTGTGTGTCTCTCTCTCTCAAATTGTCCATTCTCACACACACACACAAAGAGAGAGAGAGAGAGAGAGAGATTAACGTCTTCCAAAGGCCAAACTTGGCCTACAAAACCATGTACAACTGTAGTAATCCCTGTGTAGAAATAAAACAAAATAGTACTCGCTACACAAAATTGTGTAGGATAAAAAAGGTTGGAAACAACCACAGATTAGTGTACCAAGTGATGAAGATGTAGTGGGGATAATGTAGTGGTGTGTGGGGAGATGTGGCTCTGACTCTACGAATAATGGCCACCTAATACATGGAGGCCCCATGACCGGAGTGAATATGTATATCCTAACTATAGATAATGGGTGGAGGTGGGTGGAAGTATGTGGTACATCGGCAGCGGTATGAGTGCCTCCTAAAGGAAGGCTACCCAGGTAGTGGTGGTGGTGGTGGTGTCCATGCTCCATCATGTGGTCATGGGCTATCATGATGTGTGAGATATCCTCCTCGTGTAGTCGTGGTTGTCTGTATCCAACCTTATGTGGTCGACATTGAACTCTCTAGGTGGCTGTTGCTGGAGCATGAGCCCTATGCCTCTGAAAGGCGGGCTCGTCTGATGTAACCCTTATCATTGAAAGAATTGAGTAATGGTCTGTTGAGTACTGCAAGTTTACTTTAAAGATTGGTGGACAGGAAAGGCCGACAAACCAACCAAAGAGATGTGAGGAAGCACACAAGAGACTCTATCCCCTTTTTGATAGAAAGTAATGGGGTCGAATGCAAAACGGAAGAAGAAAAGAATGCTATTATTGTCGACCACTTTACTCAACTTCTGGGGGTCTCGATGCCACTTTCTCCGCACGGGCGAGATTGCATGGCAACCATCTCGAGAGTCTCTCCCTCACGAATACCTCATAATCTAAAGTCTCTCCTTGATGCACCCATTTCAAATAATGAGATTCTTGAAGCTATCGATACGCTCTCCAATGGGAAAAGCATGGGTCCTGATGGTCTCACAAATGAGTTTTTGAAATCCTTCAAGCAGGTGGTGGCTACTCCATTGCGCTTGGTTCAACACGAAGCATTGGCTTTTGGTGCGCTCCCTGAATGCCTAAACAATGTTGTCATCAAGCTTATCCATAAAAAAGGTAACAAGAACAGGATTGAAAACTAGCGCCTGATCACAATGCTTCAAACGGGGTACAAGATTCTAGCTAAAGTTATTGCCCGCAAAATCTCTTACCACTTAAAAGAGTTGGCTTAGTGAGGACCAAAAAGGATTCATCAAGGGTAGATCCATTTTGGAAGCGATCATTGATATTTAGGAAGGTTTCGATTTTGCTGAAGAGTTTGAACAAGATGTAGTATTCATTAAAATCGACTTCGACAAAGCCTACGATAGGCTAGAATGGGACTTTGTCCTCCAATCTCTTAAAGATCTTGGTTGTAGTCACAAATTCACTAAGATCATTGCTATATTATTGGGCAATGCATTGACGCAAATTAATATCAATGGCCAATTATCGAAGGCCATCAGATTAAAATGCTCTATTAGGCAAGGGTGTCTGCTGGCCCCTCTGCTTTTCGCTATTTCCATGGAGGGGCTCAACCATCTCGTGCATCATCACACAAAAATGGGCCATATTAAAGGTCTCTCTATGCCTTGCAAACATGTCCAGATGATTATGAGACTATTTGCAGATGACATGAACGCATTTGTGTACAATGACTCGACCAGCATTGAAACCTTTTGGGGGTGTCTTAACACTTTCTGTGAAGCGTCTGGCTCCAAAATAAACCACTTGAAAACTGCTTTCAAGGCCATCATCAGACCGCCTCCTCAACTGTTGGTTGACCATGGTTGCTAAATTATTCCCAGGGGTCAAATATTTAGCCTACTTGGTATTCTGATGGGCTTTGGCGTTTCAATGAAGCAATGATGGAATTGGGTCCTATCCAAACTAGACAACAAGCTTGCATATTGGAAGGGAATGCAAATCAACCTCGCGGGGCATGCCATGGTAATCAATACCTTCCTTCTCTCCTCGACCATTTACTTTCTCTCTTGCTGGAGACCGACAAATCAAGAGCTTAGCAAATTGGAAAGAATTTGCAAAATTTTCTTTGGACTGTGGACCACAACAGAAGCGAGCTTCCCAAAATTAAATGGTCTAGATGCATCAGTGAGAAGGATTGTGGAGGTTTGGGCGTCATGGATATTGAAGGGATGGCTGACAAGTTGGCGACTAAATGGATTATCAAGGCATGGTGCAAAAGTGAACGTCTTGGGCCAAGCTCCTTTTCAGGAACAAGAACGTAATTATGTTGTGGGCCTCCCTAGTTGGAAGGACTTGGGCCTCCTTACCCTTTTATTCTCTCCGATTCCGGTTTCCCCCAAAGGCTTGAACCTTGTGCACTCTATGTGGAAGAGTTGGAACAAGTTCAAACAATTCATCAGAATCAAAGAAGATTGGAAATGGGCGGCCAGAATCATACAAAATGACTCAATTTGGTTTCCGGTCACAAGCATCAGAGGCGTCACTTCTTGGAACCTCCAAAATGCGAAGAGATTCTAGAACAAAGGGTTCAGACAATGGAAACACCTCTAGAAACAAGAAATTGGCCAATGGATAAGCTTTGAGGACATAGATCTTGAAATAAGAATGAACCGCGAAGAATGGACCCTCCTTCAAAGCAGATGCTGCATGGGAACGATCAAAACCCCGACTCCTCATTGGGCAAGATCCGCCGTGCCATGAGGGTCTTATTTGGCACAACGATAATCGCCTTTCCAAATTCCTAGAATCAAGACAAACACAGATTACCATGTCACTCTTAACAAGAAGTGGTGCCTATCCTGGACGAGGCTGCATTGGGACTTGAACTTCATGTATGTCTGGCATCCCCTCATCAAGACCAAAAAGTCTATTCTCATATGGCAAATCCTCCACCGTGGCATCTGGTCCAATCTAAAGGCTACCAAAATTTGTGGGGCTCCGCCGTGGTGCAAACGATGTAGTTGCAACATGGAGGACCTAGGTCACATCTTCTTCGCGTGCCCAAAGTCTCTTTTGCTCTGGCGAACCTTGTGAATATTCTGAGACTGCAAGAACAAATCACCTGGAAACAAGCGCTTCTAGGCAAAGCGATCGGCTTCTCAACGGCACTGTGGAACGCTATAGGAGGGGAGATCCTCTAGAAGATTTGGAGGGAGCAATGTGCTTATAACTTTAGACAACCTCCTAAGGAGTGGTCGATTGAGAAGTCTCTATTCCTCCTTGGCAAAAGAATCTCCAACTGCAAAGGTCCCCACCTTTCAAGCATCATAAAGTGTTTCTCATTGAGAACAACAAGCTTAAATCCAAGTGGGCCCCGCATGAGGGGGACAAGAGGGCCATTAACCTCCTTTGTAATTCTCTCTAGTACCGCATGTTCTGCCCCTGCCTTGTGGGATATGGGGGGTCCCAAAGGCACTAGTCCGAGTCACTTGTAATTTTTTTTCCTTTCTTTCTTTTAATTAAAGTCCGGTAGAATAGGCCAAAAAAAAATACTCTATGTAGGCTTCTCTTCCTGACAGACAGACATGAGATTCAGTTGGATACTAGGATGACCATGCTAGAGCCTACTATAGAACATCTTCCTCATCTCATGATAGATGGTTTTATAGTCAGGATTAGATCATGGATACACATTCATCATATGGGGTATGATGTGTCATAGGCCAAAAGGGTACATCGTCCCATCAGCTGGAGATCAAGACAGATACAGAGGAGTTCCAAGGAAGGATAGGATATGACATGTACGTCAAAGGGAGCCCAAAATGCAACTGTCTTACATATGTCGTTGCCCAATTACCTCTTGAGATTGTATTATTCTAGAAAAGAAATGCCCAGCATCATCCTCGAGTTGGGATCTTCTTGTAGGAGCACTGAAATACCACTGGACAGGAATACCGCCAGGGAGAGGTGCTCTTCACCTCCCAACCATCTTTTATATGATCCTCAGTACTGAAATACCAACGGACAGGAATGCCACCAGCGAGAGGTGCTTTTCACCTCCCAACCATCTTTCATATGACCATGAGCTATAGGGGTCTTTTCTTGGCAAATGTGCACATGTGCCGCATGTTGGAAACAATGTCAAATTGTTGGTACAACCATAATTTCCAGCAAACACTGAACTTATAACTGCGCCATTTCTGAGAAATGGAAATGATCAAAATGATCGAAGATGGTCAAAATCTATTATTCCATAACTGAAAACTACTCTTTAAGAGGTATATGTTGATATATAACACATGGCTATTTAAATTAATTTTGAAACCTCATTTTAAAACACTAATTTTTTTATTACAAAAAAGTTTTCAAGTGTTTTCACACTATTCCAAGTGCCCCGCTAGTTTAATTTAAATTATTTTAACATTATAATATTGTTCCACAATCATTAAAAAAAAAAACCCTCTCACAATTCCTACCATGATTTGCGGCAGAAATAACAGATGACTTTTACAGGGTTCTATTGGGTTATAAAACAAGTTGTCCACTTCTTCTTAACACACACCCAAGTGTGTGTAGCTACTGATTTTGTAAGTTGTTAGATACAGTTTGGTCTCTCTCCAATACTCGCTAGTGTACAAGGTTATTATGTCTACTACCTCAAACCCATGATGAGGTTCATTTTAGAGAAATTTCAGTATAAATTAAATGCATGACCTCAAGAGTGAGATCTATTTATCATCTAGTTTGATGTGCTTCCATCAGGTCTTCTTCATGCACCTCAATTTTTAATAATAAATTATGCATCACTCAAATATGTGACAATAGACCAAGTGAAGGAAGCTTATGCACGAAATTTATGCAAGGAAACAGAACTAGTAACTGAGTAAAAGCTCGATATGGAGATGCTGAACACCACTTAAACAACCTGCATCTTCAAAATAATGTGCTGGACCCAAAATTTTTGCAAATATAGCTCAGCTCATGATACATATACGTCTAGCTGCTGTCAAAAAGCACACCTCTACCCCGCAAGTTCATCCCTCAATAGTGCTGCATTCATTGTGGCAGCTAGCCTAGCATCAATCTGTTCAATATGCAACACTTTGTTGCTATTCAGAAACTCAAATTCGAAGGCTTCAAAACAATTTATAACTCTAACAGACAATAGTACAGTTGTAGTATCACGGTAAGATGTCTGCCATGGCTTGTAAGGAAGGTTAAAATCCACAACTTAAGCCATACCAAGCATCTGCATCATCTACAACTTAAGCCATACCAATTAACACTTAGCTGCTATTGAAAAAAAAACAAATTTGCAAGCTTCAAAACAACTTATAACTCTAACAGACAATATTACAGTTGTAGTATCACAGTAACATGTCTTTCATGGCTTGTAAAGAAGGTTAATATCCACAACTTAAGCCATACCAAGCATCTGCATCATCCACCATGGCTTTCAGCTTCTAACATAGATGCATTTAAGTGAAACTGTCACAAATATTGCATTAGCCAATAACTCTTCTACATGAATACTGATGTCATCCCAAGACTGGTACCTGTGGAAGTCTTTCAGTTAATTGACCTGATTAAGAAAGAATATCAATCCTTGGGCATTATGCAACTAATAAAAAGCACAACCACAAAATCAGAAAGGCTACACTAAAAGAACTCCAATGCAAAGAAGAATAAAGTGCAACTCCCAAAACAAAGAAACTTATATAAAAGTAAAGCATTGTAGAGCTCAGCCAAAAATTTCTTTCACAAAGAAAAAGCATTTTGAGATTTTTAGAGGCAAAGATAAAACAGAGTGATAGCATTAGTTCTTCAATGCATCACAGTAAGCTACAGAATGTGGATTTACAAAATATCAACACTTCTGATCATGCCCTCAGATCTTCAGACATGGCAGATGGTATACAATGTGTTACAAGAATCTCTCCAGTAGCTGCTTTTGCCTTTTTTGTCTCTAGCACTATCATCTACAATTCACAGGAAATATATCAATGTATTATAAGCATTCGAAATACAAGTCAGAGAAAAACAGGCAACACGCACCTGCTGATATTCAAGATCCAGAGTTAAGAACTCCTCTTCACAAGTCTCCACCATGTGTGCTAGGTGCTTCAAATTTCTCACTGGAGTTCCATTCAATGATATAACCTTCTCGCCCAGAGACCAAAACAGACACAAAAACCACAAATCAGTCTCTAAGAAGAGCACTTAATTTCAGATGATGGTTTGGACATCAGAAAGTCTACCTGAGTGTTGACAATCTCCTCATATCCAATATTGATATCAGCCACTAGCACCTTATGAAAACATACAACATCTGATATCATGATTCGAGAACATAAACACACTAAAAATTTATGTGCAAAGATCAGTATGGAATATTGCCGCTTCATTTATTGGAACCTCTCATAGAATCACAGATCAAACCTGAGAGATAACCACCAACTGCTCATCTTCAGTTTGAGCCATGGCATAGAGAAGCTTGTCCAACAATTTGACAGGAGCATCATAATCATAGTCTTTACCATACTGCAGACCGCACAAATTAATTTCAAAAGCAGCAAAATGAAAAATATATCAGTGAAAGTATATTTGTAAGCTCCAGCTTGCCTCTGAACGAAGATATGGAACAGATACTGCAGCAAACACAATCCCTGCCCAGATATAATAGGAAGGTGGCCGACCCTTTATGTGTACTGGGACTAAGCGTTTATGTGTTTCCAGCTGCACATCAAACTCCACAAACTCCTTATTTCTAAGGATTTTTACTTTTGCTTGCTCCCCTGTATACTTCTGTGACACAAGATAGCTGAAACTAATCCTTTCTCCATGACGAAATGGAACTGTACATATGGGGCATAGACCAAAATTTCAGGCCATTACGAACAAGCACAGTAAACTGTAAATCAGCATTTACAAGTTATAACAAGTCATTTTGCACCTGTTCCATCATTTGCTATATCAACTCCTTCAAAACTCAAAAGAATATCCGATGACTGTAGATATTTTGCAGCTGGTGCTGTTGGCTCCACTCTTCTGACACGAACACCCTTCTGATGTGGGCCCATACCAAGTGATTTTCGTAAATCAGGATTCTCAATCTTTTGCCAATCTATTCCAAGAATGGGAAACCCTGGAAACAAACAGCAAGTTTTTCCAAGATCGAGCAGATTTAAACTGACAGACAAAACAGTCTAGAGTTTCACCTGTATAGTCCCCATTGCGTTCATAATCTTTTATAAAATGTGCAATAACAGGTGTTGGAATAACATAACCAATGTTTTCAGCATCTTCATGTTTGAGAGACTGAAAAGCAATCCCCACACACTGTCCATCTGAATTGAATGCAGGACCACCAGAGTTTCCAGCATTAATTGCTGCATCAATCTGCACACATACTCTTAAGTCAAGAAAAAAAAAATGGCTTCTATTGATTATAAATTGTAAAGTCAAATTTGGCACTCTCGAGAAAGCTCAGGTCAATGCTTTTGAAATGAATCACCATCATGTGCTGATAATTTTACCTATGCCTAGAAAAGACCAAATTCACCCAAAAAGAGAAACACATTCATAAGACTTGGAGTCAGCCACAAGATTATATGATCATCAGCTCCATCATATATTGTATGATAACACGGCATCCTCACTAATCATCAATGAGCAATACTTTGAAGTAAAAGTAAGGACGAATACATGCTTCCTTGAACACACGTAACCAGCTCACTATCACAAGAAGCTTTGTAAACGGGAACTCTATCTGGCATTGCTGTGAACCATGAGATTAATACATATCCACTCCATGTTACATAACATTTGACCATATAACATCTTCCAATAGTTCTGTAATACGAGAGACCCTCCTATGAAAAAGCCTGCCCTTAAGAAGGAAGAGCACAAGGAAAAATCGGGCACGGAGACGCACACATCCAAAAATTACAAAAACATGTCCCTAGTGATTCTCTAGTTGTTCTGCCTCATGAAGAAGGGATGC